>CM076075.1:28485937-28988437 GCA_038088235.1 Zacco platypus
GGTTGCAATAACATTTATTTATTTATTTGTGGTTGGGACCCTTTAAAGACTTTATTAAAAGGCATTATTATAAACGGTTAATCTGAAGATTGTTTTGAGTTCACTCGATGATTTTTTAAAAACCCGTTAAATGTTAAAAAGGATGGCTTTAAATTATTTTCTGTGATGCTGAAAAACTCGATTAATCGCAACCGTGTGATTAATATTTTTTTTTACATTCATAATGCACCCAAACAAAAAAATCATAACTGGGTTGAGCAGCACTTATATATAAACGGATCTGGAAAAGGTTTATTACATAAGCCAAAAGTCAAACGTAGCTTGGCTGAAAGTTGTAAAGCTGTGGTACGAGTACTCTGACTCCCGGTGCTCTTTGTAATTGAGCTGCGACTTCACATCTGACTCCTGAAAGCCGTTCTCTTTGAGCCGTTTTTGACTCACGCTTGAACTTCTACTATACTGCGCCACCTTTAATCCCACACAGAGATGACACCAAAAGATAAAGCCTATATTTTATATATTTCTGAGAATCCCCAGAATTTATTCAGCAATTGTTCTTGTTAACCATTAAATATGACGCCCAAATGGCAGTTTCGTTTAAGGAAGAATGAAATGTTTGAGCAATAATGACAAACGCAGTTTAGAAACGGACCGAGCCGAGCAGTCATCAGCCGGGCTTGAAGCCCACAGTCCTGTCATCTGAGGTAAATAATTCATATGATTCAGTTTGAGAAAGGTTTGAAATTCAAGGAGGGAGTGGGCTGAGAGGAATGGAGTGAATTTGGAGAGCGTGTCAGAGAATCTCTGCGAAGTTTGAAGAAGGTTCCTGTCGGGAAGCACAGATCATTTATTGTGACTTCATTTGCACAGAGAATGAGAAATCTCTTTCATTGCACTGTGCCGCGGTGACGGCGTATGAATCTCAATTCTTCAGCTTGTTAAAAAAAAAGGCCTTTCGTGAGTCGAAGGTTTGGGCTCTAGAAATGCATAATAAAAAGACAGGCAACTTTTCAAGCCAAATAAATATTCAAGAGCACGTTTCATCTGAATAAAAACATTCAGTGCATTCAGCTGAAATTATGGTGATGCCCTACACTCCAGTTAAAAGAATTACCAGTATACTGTATATTCATTCAAAAACGACTGAATTGGAAGTACTTTATGACTTATTTGTGTGCTGTGCAACTGTATCCCCCTCAACAAGAGAGAATAATTACCGCATCTCATGGGAAAGCAACATCTGATGTTGCCTGCCGTCATTTGAACCTTAGCATTAGCAGAGGATGTGTTAATCACAATGGCTCGCAGGTGCCAACAGATTGAGCCTTTACTAGTGGGAACGGAAAAGATAAGAAAAGACCCGCTGCTGTTCTGTTCATCACACTACTGAAGGCCTAAATGGGCCAATATTCCTCAGATGTGAAAAATGAGATTTTTCTCTCATAGATCTGTCATATTCACTTTAGGAGCTCGTACACTTTCCATTCTCCAAACCACAGCTCACCGCTTCCCGTTCAGTAATCCACCCTGACAAACAGAAAGAGGTACAAGACACAGAGATTGTTTTTCCTCAAGCCTTTTGAATCACACGAATCCTGAAAGAGACGTTCTATAAATCATTTTACTGATGTAAACAGACTCCAGCAGAGTCATCACACAGACGTATGTTGAGAAATAAGACAATCAAAGGGACATTTCAGAGCATGGGATGTTGTGAAGTATAGTTAGGGCACTTATCTAATATAATAATCATGTTTAATTTGAATGAATTCACAGCATGTTCGTGGTGGGACAGTTATTTTTATGTATACACTCAAAAAAATATTTCAGTCTAAACAGAAGTTTTATGTAATTTAATTACATAGCAATTTTCCATCCATTTGAATGACTTAGTTTTAACATAAACAAACTAATAAACTTAATGTGCTTCATATTTGTCAGTCATTCGTAAATGAAATAGGTAAGATTTATGCAATATTTCACAAAAAAATTGCCAGGTTAATTAACACTGTTTAGTGGTCATGTGTGTGCGCACTACTGAGTTAAAGTAGCATTGAAGCAGTGTCAGAGTTAATGAGATCACTAAGTGATGATTGAGCATTAATGATGAACACCTGCTGTTAACAAGCAGAATCACTGAAGGACAGAGAAACACAAGAACTACAACTGATGAAATCAACTGAAGATAAAAGACATTTAATCTCTCACTATTCATACTATTCATACTCATTCAACTATTACATAAATCTTACCTATTTCATTTACAAATGACTGACAAATATGAATCACATTAAGTTTATTAGTTTGTTTATGTTAAAACTATGTAATCCAAATGGATGGAAAATTGCTATGTAATTAAATTACATAAAACTTATTTTTAGACAGAAATATTTTTTTGAGTGTATATTATATATATAAATACTGTTGTTTGCTTTGTTTAAAATACTTTTCCCTGAAAGTTTGAGTTATAATAGTTTGCAAGCGGTGGAAGTGACTAGTAAATAGAAGAGTTTACCTCTTCAGCTGATGATGTTTAATGTCCCCGACACCCCTGTAGTCCCATTTAGCCACTTGTTAGCAATCGCCTCTTACAAGACGAGTGAAAAAATATCACAAGTGGATATTAATGATGTCCTTTATAAAACATGAACATATCTTGAGCTTGTGTTCACCACAGACCTTATTTCAGTCATTTAACCAAAAAACCCATTGACTTCAGGCGAAAGAACTGGAAGTGCTAAAATGCTAACTCGTTTCTGGGTTTAATACATCTTTCCTGCATCACTCTATTTATTGGCATCTATGGTTCGACGAAGAACCTTCGTTTAATTCAACAAAAGGTTCGATAAAGTGGGAAAAGGTTCTTGAGATTTTTGAAGCGGACCTATTATGCAAAATTCACTTTTATAAGGTGTTTGAACACAGAGGTGTGTCCACAGTGTGTGTAAACCACCAAACTATAACAGTAAAAATCCACCCACTCCTTTTTTATAATTCCATAAATCATAAACAGTCTTCGCAAACAAGCGGTTCTGGATTCCCCCTATACTCTTTCGTAAGAGTAGGGAGAAGCTCTGTCCATGACTATCTTCCCTATTAGCACAGATCCCACCCTGAGTGAGCCGCAACAATCCGTCACGTCTGTTTCCTCGCTATAGCAGTTGGAGATATACGTCAACGCCAAAAAAACCACAGCAACTACATAAATGTATCTACTAATCATTCAGAAACGTCCAGTTTCATTCTAACTGTTGTAACTTCTTCCTCAGTCTCTCCATCAGTGTCGATAATGTGTTTGAACAATGTAACTGAACACGTTACTGACAGTTTATGACATTTTGGCTACGTGAGATTCTCCAGCTTTGTTGTTGAGTATCTGAACGAAACGCGCAAGCTGTTTAAGCTCCGCCCTCTTCTGGAAAGTGGGCGAGAGAAGCAGCTCATTTGCATTTAAAGGGACACACACAAAAATGTTATATTTTTGCTCACATCCCAAACAGGGGCAAATTTGACAAGCAAATGATCTGTGGGGTATTTTGAGCTGAAACTTCACAGTCTCATTCTGAGACTTATATTACATCTTGTGAAAAGGGGGCATAATAGGTGCCCTTTAAAAATGTTCTTCGCAAAAACAGTTCCTTTTAGATATCTTGCTTCGAAAAGCCCCTTTTATTTTTTATCATGAGTTTGATGTTTCTGTCTGAAATAATGATTCTTTTTCCTCAAGTGTTTCTTAGGGCTATATGAACATGAATAAAACATGAATTGCTGTAGTAGTTTGGCCTGCTGTGTTGCTACCCAAGTTTACCTGCTCAAAATTCTGCAAAGTTGTTCAGCATCTTCCTATTTCTGCTCCAATCACTGAAATAAAACATTCAGTTCTAGTTCAGTGGTTGCTCTACTTAGCACCATCAGGCCTGAAAAATTACCTCGGAGGAAGCAAAATATGAATGTTTTTCCCAATTCTATAAGCAAAGCTCACTCACTCAAAACTAATTTTGTTTGGCCTTGTCAAATATAGCCGACACACAATCCAATTGACACATTTTCCATCTGTCATCCAGGGGTGAGTTATATGAAATTGTTGACCACAGTGTTGGGGTAACTCATTACAAGTAACATAAGTTACATAATAAGATCAGTAACTAGTAAAGTAATCTGATTACTTAGGAAAACAATGTTACTTAGGTTACTTATTGGAAAAAGTAACTCATAATTTACAACAAAATATCTATTTATTGACTGACACCTTCTGTCCCCATTATAAGAGAAATCATGAGGTGTTGTGTGCGCTGTGTGAACATGATGATTATTGTAATTCTGGACTAAATGTGAGCAGGCATTTACTAACCTCACTTGCACAAAAACTGATTCAGTATTTTCAAATATGAATAAAAAAAGTGAAATGCAAACCTGCAATAATGAAATAACACAAATATACTTTATGTATTTAAACTCACTTTATTAACCAATGTCTTTGCTGCTGGTCTTCAATGAACCAATTCAACCACACCAATAAGCAAAAATGATTTTAGATGAAAATCAAATTTATGTTTAATTTTCGTTTGTTTTTAATATTGAAGTAAGACCGGGTGTTTATCTTTCAATCTAGAACTGCAGCAGAGCTGAAAGGTTTGTTTGAGCTATGCCCTCTACTGTACAGGTGTGTATTTGCATTTCCCTCAGTCTGCAGCTTATTTCACTTTTGGTGAGAAAAGGCCTTTACATTTGCCAAAGTTTTTACTTTTTTTGTTATTATTTTGTTATATGGTCACGTGAACAGAGTTGTTTAAGCCAGAGCTCCGTCCGGCTGGATCAAAATTTTCTGTTTTTGCCTCTTAAAATCAAACTTATAACCTACCACTCTTTCTTTTTCAGTGTGGGAACACTTCCCCAACATTATTTTATATAAAAAACATTCGGATTCCCTTGATATCGCTAGTTTTATCCGACTTTCCGAACATCCGCTACTAACTTTAGCACATTAGCATTAGCGGCGTGGCACGCTAGCGTTTGTACTCTTCTCTCTCACTATATTATTGTTCGTCTAATCTAATGGCGAGTGTATCGGATGTTTCTCTACCTTTGTGTGCAGGTGAGGACACGTTTGAGCTGCATGCGGTGCAGTCGGAACTGGAGGCAGTAGAGCGGCAGATCCGGATCCTTCTCGAGAAGCAGGCCGAGCTACGCGAGCGGCAGACAGCGTTGGAAACTTCTCGTGCCGACGCTTGCCATCCCTCGGTAAGTTTGCAGCGCGAAATTAACACTCCTGCTTCCTCTACGCCGTGTGTTTCTCTGCACAGGGCCCGAGCACCCAGAACGCGTTCATCCCAGCCCTTATTTACTCCGGCGCCATCACAGCAGGGACCCTGGGTGCTTCAGCAGCGGAAGACGCGAGCCAGGCCCCGGACCAGGACCTCTCCCCCGCCGCCGCCCCCGGTCTTCGAGGTCTCGACGCGGAATCGCTTCTCCCCTCTCCGCGAGGCGGAATGCGACGCCGTGGTCATCGGAGACTCCATCGTCCGCCACGTCCACGCTACCACAGCCAAAGGTAAGGTTCGCAGTCACTGTTTTCCTGGTGCTCGTGTTCTCGATGTGGCTGCACAGGTTCCCGCGATCCTCGACGGTGCTGAGACCATCGGAGCTGTAGTGCTGCACGCGGGGGTGAACGACACCAGGCTGCGGCAGACGGAGGTGTTGAAGCAGGACTTCAGGAGCCTGACCGAGACGGTACGAGCCACATCGCCCGCGACGAGGATCATCGTGTCCGGACCGCTTCCGACGTATCGACGAGGACGTGAAAGGTTCAGTAGATTATTTGCTTTAAATGAGTGGTTGATGTCTTGGTGTAATGAACAGAAGCTGCTCTTTATAAATAATTGGAATCTTTTCTGGGAGCGTCCTAGGCTCTTCCGTGCTGATGGCCTGCACCCCAGCAGAACCGGAGCTGATCTTCTGTCCGAGAACATCTCCAGGACGCTTCGCACCGTATGACTAGTAAGTCAAACCTCAAATCACAGTATGTGTTCTGCCCACTTAACTGATAGAAATGTGAGTGTAATGCAGTCTATAGAAACTGTGTCTATTCCACGAATAGTGAGGTTTAGCAATAATAATAAAAATAAAAAATCTAGAAAAAACCTGATCGTGATCAAACCAGAATATTACAAAATTACTGAACAAAAACAATTTCTAAAGCTAGGGCTACTAAACATTAGATCGTTGACACCTAAGGCAGTTATCATAAATGAAATAATCACAGATAATAGTCTTGATATAATTTGCCTTACTGAAACATGGCTTAAACCAAATGATTATTTCGGTCTAAATGAGTCTTGTCCACCTGGCTACTGTTATAAAAATAAATGCCGTCTGATTGGCCGTGGCGGTGGTGTAGCAACAATCCATAGTGATATTCTGAATGCTACTCAGAAAACAAACTACAGCTTTAATTCATTTGAAATTCTTGTACTTAATGTTACACTCTCAGATATAAGTAAAAAGTCGCTACTATCTCTTGCTTTGGCTACTGTTTATAGACCTCCAGGGCCTTACGTTGATTTCCTAAAAGAGTTTGCAGACTTTCTCTCAGACCTACTGGTCAGCGTCGATAAAGCTCTGATTGTTGGAGATTTTAACATTCATGTAGACAATACAAACGATGCGTTAGGGGCTGCGTTTACAAATTTACTAAACTCCTTTGGGGTCAAACAAAACGTCACTGGACCCACCCACCGTCTTAATCATACTCTAGATTTAATTATATCACATGGAATAAATCCTACTGATATAGAAATTCTACCGCAAAGTGATGATGTCTCTGATCACTATCTTTTAACTTGCGTACTGCATACTGATGATATTTGTCAGATTGCGCCGCGATATCGACTAGGCAGAACAATTCTCCCGACAACTATAGATAAATTCACAAATAACCTGCCTAATCTGTCTCAGCTGCTCATCGTACCCGAACACGTAAATGACCTCGAGAAAATGACTAGCAGCATGTGCACCATTTTCACTAGTACATTAGATACTGTTGCACCGATGAGATTTAAAAAGGTTAGAGATAAAAATACTGTACCATGGTACAACAGTATCACTCACTCAATGAAGAGAGAAACTCGTAATCTAGAACGCAAATGGAGACAAAGCCGTTTAGAAGTTTTTAGAATCGCGTGGAAAGACAGTTCGTCCCGCTATAGAAAGACTCTAAAAGCAGCCAGAGCCGAGCATCTCCGCAAACTTATAGAAAATAACCAAAACAATCCACAGTTCTTGTTTAATACAGTAGCTAGACTAACAAATAAACAGACATCACCTGAACAAAATATTTCATTACAGTTCAGCAGTGATGACTTTATGAATTTCTTTACTGAGAAAATCGAAAGTATCAGAAATACAATTGTAAATGTACAACCTTTAACAGAGTTTTATGATTCAGCCTCAATTATCGCCCCTCAAGAACAGTTGCAGTGCTTTACAACTATAGGACAGGATGAGCTAAATAAACTTATTACTGTGTCTAAACCAACAACATGTTTATTAGATCCAATACCCACTAAACTACTGAAAGAACTGTTACCTGTAGCAGAAGAACCTCTTCTCAATATTATCAACTCATCCTTATCCCTAGGACACGTCCCACGACCGTTCAAGCTAGCAGTTATTAAGCCTCTCATTAAGAAACCACAATTAGATCCTAATGTATTGGCAAATTACAGACCCATTTCAAATCTTCCATTTATGTCTAAAATACTAGAAAAGGTGGTTTCGGCCCAACTGTGCTCCTTCTTGCAAAAAAACGCTATCTACGAAAAATTTCAGTCAGGATTCAGGTCTCATCATAGCACAGAAACTGCGCTCGTTAAAATTACAAACGACTTACTTCTAGCTTCTGACCAAGGCTATGTCTCAATACTAGTGTTACTTGATCTCAGTGCTGCGTTCGACACTATAGATCATAAAATACTCCTAGACCGACTACAAAATTACACTGGTATTCAGGGACAGGCATTACGGTGGTTTAGGTCTTACCTATCAGACAGACACAATTTCGTCTATTTAAACGGGGAAAAATCTAAGATAACAATAGTAAACTATGGAGTGCCGCAAGGATCTGTGTTAGGCCCTCTACTATTTTCAATATACATGCTGCCACTCGGCAATATTATAAGAAAACATGGAATTAGTTTCCACTGCTATGCCGATGATACTCAGTTATATATTTCATCACGACCTGATGAAATCTCTAAATTATCCCAACTGACAGAGTGTGTTAAAGAAGTAAAACATTGGATGACCAGTAACTTTCTTCTATTAAATTCTGATAAGACTGAAGTATTACTTATTGGACCAAAGACCTGTACACAGAATCTCTCAGACTACAGTCTGCATTTAGAAGGATGCACTGTTACTCCATCCTCGACAGTTAAAGATCTGGGTGTTATATTAGACAGCAACTTTTCCTTTGAAAATCATATTTCATATGTTACAAAAACAGCCTTCTTTCACCTCAGAAACATTGCCAAGATACGGAATATGTTATCTATTTCTGATGCAGAAAAGTTAATTCATGCTTTCATGACGTCTCGACTAGATTACTGTAATGCATTATTAGCTGGTTGTCCTGCTTCCTCTATAAACAAACTACAATTAGTACAAAATGCAGCTGCTAGAGTTCTTACCAGGTCAAGAAAATATGATCATATAACACCAATTTTATCATCTTTACACTGGTTACCCATTAAGTTCCGTATCGATTATAAAGTATTGCTAATGACCTATAAGGCTCTAAATGGTTTAGCTCCCGTGTACTTAACCGATCTTCTATTGCCCTACAATCCGTCACGCTCTTTAAGATCACAAAACTCTGGACTTCTGGTTGTACCTAGGATAGCTAAGTCCACTAAAGGAGGGAGAGCGTTTTCACATTTGGCCCCGAAACTCTGGAATAGCCTTCCTGATAATGTTAGGGGCTCAGACTCGCTCACCCAGTTTAAATCTAGATTAAAGACACATCTCTTTAGCCAAGCATTCACATAAATGCATCTCATATCAAATCAATTGCTCATTATGACTGTCTTTGCTTAAAGTTATGAACAGCAGCTACGCTAATTATTCTCCTTTTGCTTTTCTGTTGGACCTCGGGACACCAGATTCAGTCTGGATCCAGCCTCTTCAGAAGACCTCAGATGACCATCACCTGTGAAGAGACGGCGCCAGTTCCTGCGAGGACTTCAGAAGACGCAATCATCTGGATCAACATGCACATTGCCCAATTTTATGTCCTAATTATTGTTAATGTAATTTATTTTCCGGGAGCTCTTTGCTTCCTACTTCAGTTAAACTGCTAACTCTGATTGTAAATTAATTAACTAAATTATGTTATTTGCTAACTGTATTCTTTAAATTGTAATGTTGACATCCGTTCTCTGTAAAGCTGCTTTGAAACGATATGTATCGTGAAAAGCGCTATACAAATAAATTTGAATTGAATTGAATTGAATATTAAAACACAAACAAGGAATCCCAACCCGGGGGGGTATTCCAGAAAGCAGGTTATGTGACATACCCAGGTTTGTTTAAGAGTAAGTAAGCTGATAACCTCAACTTTCGGTTCCAAAAACGGAGGTAACTTTCAGGGTATGTTAGTAGCCATAGCAACTTACTCTCTGGACATAACCTGCTCCGGAGAAGCTCATGATCCAGGGTTAGTTTGCTCAAGATGTGTGTTATTTAATTAATATAGTTATATTAATGCAACTAAATTTGTTATATAGTTACAATTATATATACAATATTATATTATACAATACATTACATACATATATAATAGCGAGATATACATATACGTATATATGTATATGTGACGGTAAGTTAACCTTGCTTTCTGGAATACCCCCCCCCCCCACCGATGAGAAAAACTAAATCAAAAGTAACGCAGCGCATTCCTTTCCATAAAAAAGTAATAAAATTATAATATAAACAATTATAATTAAAATATTGTAATGCATTACTTTTAAAAATAACTTTCCCCAACACTGACCACAATAATAGATCACAATAAGATACTTATTCAAATAACTGCATGGTGTCATCATACAGGAAAATCAGTGAAGTGGAAGTGGTGGAAATGCATGTAGACTTTTAAAAAAGGACTTATCAATAATTTCACAGACACAACTAAAAAACAAAAAAAAAATGCATGAATAAACAATTCAGATGGTGACAGACTGTGGGGATCTTAGCTGCAGTCTTTTTACATTGGATCGTGATCATAAACAATCTGCTGCAATGTACCACACAGACTGAATTCTCACATTCATCCATGATACGATCAGCATGTGTTTAAATCTGTTAGTGATCTTGTTTGCCAGTTGTATGTGTAATTTAATTTGTTAAGTGAGTAATTAAGTTTTGCAGATCTTCGATTCAAAGCTCTTTAATCTCTCAGTAATCCGTCTTTCTTATCGTTGACAGAAGAACCAGTCCAGTTAAGCCAGACCACATCAATTCAGAGATAAAATTTCATTTCATTGAGTTCATTTGTCTTAATGACTAAACCGTTAAAAGGGGGGAAAAATGTGTAAAATCTAATGTCAGAGAAGGAATATTACAAAAATACTACTTACTTTTTAGCTTGCATAAAAGTTTAATCATTTTCAAGTTCATAAATGAGTAGCAATCACAAAACTGCAGTCACTGATGAATAAATAATGTGTAATATTTTGTTTGTTTGTTTTGGGGCGAGAATATCTGTTCTGATATTGACTAAACCACAGGCAATGTCACTATGCAACCTTTATGAGTCAGCTGCAGGACCGCTAATCACTACAGCTTAGACAGTTACTAATGCAAACTAATGACATTTTTCATCATCTCTCATAGTCATAAATGAGCAACAGATTCTCATAATTCTAAAAACAAAAACCTTTAAAAGTACAACTACTATAATATACATGAAATGTACCCTACCTGACAGCTATTGCTAAATTAGAAGTCACTTTATATATTTTATACATACTAAATGGAGCCGAGTTCAGAGTTACGCTATAGGTCATGTGATTCACTAAACACAATGAGTAATATAATATCCAAACAAGCAGTTCCTTACTCAAGCCATTAAACAAATAGAAAAAAAAGTCTAAAAAAAAAATCTTAAAAAGGCTTGTTTGCAGTATGAGACCAAAACCAGCAAAACAAAAACAGGCTAGTATGCGTTCACACTGCAAGCCTTAGTGCTTAACTGACCCTCAAAGACCCGCCCCCTTTAGTTACTGTTGCTATGTCCGACAAGTCATGCGCTCTCACGCCACACATCATGTTCTCACGCAGTGAAAAATATATTGCTGAGCAAAGAGGACACTGACAACATGTCGACAGACATATGAAACAGTTTCATATTTAATATATCATAAATTTTTAAAGAAGTTTAAACAATAAATAGCGTATAGTGTGTCTTTAATGTGTGGTGACAGATCGCTGTCGCTCCTCGTGAACCGATCATCTCTTCATACTAGTTCATTTATAGCATCAAATAAACATGAATGAACATCAGAAGGAATGTTGTTTCAAGCACGGAAAGACAATTGTGGAAAGTTCCCCAAAGTTAATCTACTAACTCCCCTGACTGCTTTGTCAGGCAAAATGGTGGATTCAGGGTTATTATTGGTCAGATCGCCTGTCAATCAAACTGCCGGCGAAGGGTCATTTCCCATTTATTGCTCAGATGTGATAAGGTTTATAAGGTGATGTGCCACGGAAGCCAGCAAATCCATACGCATTTAATGAGGAGGTTGCAGATGAGCATGAGGAGAAAGAACACTTTCCCTCAAGTTTTGCTTGAATAGAGCTGTCACCGTAATTCTATTAATAGTAATAGTATATCAGCTCACTGTCCCTCCACAGAATAACTGTGCTGCCGTCTTCCATATGAACTACCGGTATGTACAATCTCAAATGTCGATATAGTGAAAGAAAAGTTGCATGAATTCTGATATGACTGTTCAGACTGAGGTCACATTGCAAAGCATCAGACCTGAATCTGATTTAGGACCACATATGAAAGTAGCCCAAGTCATGTGGTTTGTGCTGTTCACAGTGTTATTGGGGGGAGGAAACTCCAAGTCGCATGAGCAAAATAATCGGATTGCCTGCAATCTTAATGTAAAAGTAAAAGATACAGAGAAAACAAAAGATGCACTGGACCAACTAAATGCATCCATAACAACAATAGAATTGTAAGCAAAAGCAAATTATTAAATGGTTAGTTCACCCAAAAATGTAAATTGTGTCATTAATTCCTCTCCCTCATGTCGTTCTACACCTGTAAGACCTTCGTTCATCTTCAGAACACAAATGAAGATATTTCTGATGAAATCTGATGGTTCAGTGAGTCTCTATTGACAGAAAGATAATGAACACTTTCAGATGAACAGAAAGATATTAAAACATATTTAAAACAGTTCATGTGAGTACAGTGGTTCAACATTAATATATAATATATTAATATATAATAATAAAAAATATATAATAATATAGTGATATATATAGTGATTCAGTTCGTGTATCAAACTGCCAAAATCACGTGAACTATTGAAATTTCAAATCACTTATGATGTAACGAAGCCTCGTTTACTGAAATCACGTGACTTTAGAACTCCGAACCACTGATTCGACACAAAAGATTCATAAAGCTTCATGAGGCAGTATTTTGAAATCATCCATCACTAGATATTGTTGAAAAGTCATTATTTTGTGTTTTGGCGCACAAAAGTATTCTCGTCACTTTATAATATTAAGGTTGAACCACTGTACTCACATGAACTGTTTTAAATATGTTTTCTGGGCTTCTGAAAGTGTTGTTGGCAATAGAGGCCTCACTTAGCCATCGGATTTCATAAAAAATATCTTAATTTGTGTTCTGAAGATGAACAAAGGTTTTACGGGTGTAGAACGACATGAAGGTGAGGAATCAATGACACAATTTACATTTTTGGGTGAACTAACCCTTTACGTTGAGAGAAGCTGTAAGGCTGTGACCTACTATGCATAACCAAAAATGCATAATTAGTTTTTCATAATTAATTACATGAATATTGGCAGAAAATGTGCTTGTTTAAAATGCTGTGGCATAAATAACCCATTTACCCCTGATCAACTGTTCTAAAATGAAAGTTCTGAACATCCATTATGTTGCTCAAAACTTGATTCCTCAAATGCAATCTGAAGAGGTACATAAACATTTTTGGACAGACTGTTAAAATACACATTTATCTTTTTCAGTTTTTTTTTTATTTATTTATTTTTTAATAAAAATGTAAGAGATATGATAATTTAATTTAAAACACATTTTGTGTTCAGGTCAATTTTGACCTGAAAGTGAACTGTGGAATTACACATGAATTGCATGCTCATTTTTAATTTTTCACAAAACAATGTTGAAGGCCAAATAGTTGCATATGAATGTATTGTTTCATATTTCCTTGCAAAAATTCACATACCATGTGAATGGGTCTTAAATCAAGCAACAGGCTGTAAGGCTCCAAGACTCAATTAAATCAAGAGCTCAGCTGAAATCACCTTTTCAAGGTGGGCTGGGGCTCCTGTTTATACCTGCAAGGGTACAATCATAAAGCATGCTTTTGCTCGGTGCTTACCCTCAAAATTAATTCTGTTTCTTCACCATTTCACAGACCTATCATCTGAGCCTGGATTTCTTGGACTGCAAAGCTGAGATAAGGAAACGCGCTCAAGCTTATTCAAATGGGGAAATTGGTTTTGATCACATTGCTGAGGTTTTTCAGCTGTGGCGAAAAGAACTCCTTAGTGAGTGCTCGCCAGGCACGGCTCCAACTCGATGAAGACATCTTGACTGAGCAAGGATACAAAAATCGCCCATTCAGGGAGCTGCAGGTCCTATTCAGCAACTAACACAATTATACTCACACACACACACCTCCATCAGCTTTCGTGAGGTCTAGGTTATTCACGTGCACACATGTATACAAGCACACAGGAACCCACACGCACAGAGCCATGTACTGTTTGTTTTTCATTGATTATACAGGCGTTCGTTTCCAAACAGCTTTTCACCGAGACTCCACACTGCTGCATACAAGAAACACAATGCACTCTAACCAGAGCAGATGGTCGGAGGCTCGAGTGTGTGCAGCATGATAATGCACTAAACCTTTGCACACCTCTTTGTTGGGAAAAAATCTCAATTACACTTACTCAAACAGAAGCGTGGACGTATGAGCAAATACACTTCTGTACGGCTCCGTCTGTGGGAAGAAAAATGCAAAGATCATTGTAAACTGAACTTGTTTGATATTGCTATTATTAATTTTATTGAAAACATTTGCATATAGCAAAATATCGTGAATGTCAACAAACACGCAGACCTATTACAGGTGTACATGGACATTTTTTCAAGGATTCAGTATGCAGGTGTCAACTTGTCATGAATTCTGCAATAGGGTTGAATGAAATGCTATTGACTTGTTAATGTTACAGCAAAGTGCAATGGAATAAATGTAAGATGAATGAGTCAGATCTATTTTCTAGTAGAATTAAAGCCATAAAATAATGACATATCCAATCAATGTTTATATGTGAATAAAAGGGTAAATTCAATCTGTTCATCGTATAAAGCGATCGAGTCTTTTTAGAAAATTTGGATTAAACCGCTCAATTCGCAGTTTTACGATCTCTTTATGAACTTTTCGAAGCGTCCAAGTATCAGTTGCGTAGCTGTCAATGGAGGGACAGAAAGCGCTCAGATTTCATCAAAAAGATCTTCATTTGTGTTTCAAAGACGAAGTCTTATGGGTTTAGAATGACATGAGGGTGAGAAATTAATGACAGAATTTTCATTTTGGGTGAACTAATATTAACACAATATTAAATGCAAATTTATATTTGCGAAATGGGCATTTTTTGCTTTTTTTCCTGTCACAGTTTTGTCCAAAGTTATATTCTTCTGATTGATTTTTGATTAACTCAATCATGTGTCCTAACCAGACGCAACCCTGTGACACGGTTTCTATTTTTCTGAGACATCGTGGTAAGAAAACAGCACAAAAGTATGAAATGATAATCTCAGGTAGTTTATGTGCTTTATTTGGTCTTAAAAGTGTCTAATGCGACTTTGAATATCGTTTTGTGTGTCTTATAGTCGTACTGAAAGCAATTCACCTCAGATCTTCGAAATTAATAAAAGGAAACAAGAACGTTCGGTAACACTTTATTTTAGGGTTCTTCAAATAGTTGCTTATTAGCTTTAACTAGTTGCTTATTAGCATGCCTATTACTAGAAAACTGGCTATTTATTAGTACTATTAATCACACATTAATGCCTTATTCTGTATGACCTTATTCTACATTCTTAATCCTATCCAATACCTAAACTTAACAACTACCTTACTGACTATTAATAAACAATAAATTATGCGTTTATTAAAGGAAAAGTGACAGTTAATAGTTTATGTGTGTTATGTGTGTTACCGAATGTTCAAACTGTCACCGGACAGATAAGTGAATTCTATGACAAAGATTGTTTTAGTAACTCAGTATGTATTTTTATTAAAAAGAGTTACTGAAACATATCTTTTAAGAATGTTAAACTGGTATGATATCCATGAATTTGATTACGTACTTATCCATTTCGTTGCGAGTACCGGGAGCCCGCCCACACGCTCTTCTGATTGGCTGTGATTTTTGATTGACTTCATTGTGTCTCATTGCTGCAACGCGTCTGCAGTGGAGAGACAAACTGTTTTTCCCTGGAATCTTATCGTGTAGGTTCTGGTTAGGACACGTTTTAAAGGGTTAGTTCACCCAAAAATTCAAATTCTGTCATTAATTACTCGTTCTAAGACCTTCGTTCATCTTCAGAACACAAATAAAATATTTTTGATGAAAGGTTTTGTAAGCAAAAGTACGGTTATGTCAATGAAGCCTAAATCTAGTGAGTGTGCACTCATATTATGATGAGAAAAGGGTTTTTCTGAAAGGTTATCCAAGTGTTAAGGGAATTTCAGCAGTCCATTCTAAAACAACACTGATAAGCATGGGCCGGGTGTTTCTTTTGTCCTCTCCCTCAATGACAGCCAATGGGACTTTGCTGTGCGTGATTACTCCGCCCCTCTTGATAACCATGTGCTTCTGTTTTGTTGGTCGGCCAGGGTGATGGCAAAACATGCTCAGAGGACTAACCCTCATGATACGCAAGCACACGCTTGCATGCACATCCAGTCAGTGTAGCAGAATATTATGCAGTATGAATCAATGTGATGCAATTGGCTGTAAATCCTCAGATGTGTATCCTACCATTTTATGGGCCAGCTCAAAGTAATGGCAGCTATCATTGAAAGTGACATGTGGCCACCCCGCTACACGCTGCAGTGACACTAGGATTTCAGACCTGCGGGACAGAGCACTGACCGTACATCAAAAGACATGTTAATATATCCAGAAAGTTAAAAAATGATGATAGAGTGAAGACGACCATAAAAATCAATTAGATTAATTAGATTCAACCATATTAAACCACACAAACAAAACGCAATGCCGTCCGGCCCTGAATAAAACAGAACACCATGTCAGACTAATCTGTACACAATGAAAGATAAACTAATCCCTACAGAAACAGACATGGCTACCACAGGAAGTAAGGCTGTGTCCATAAAAATCGAGATAGAGCTGCATTTTTTAACAGAATGTACACAAACACAACATTGAACAACTGCCTTTCCTGTTTGACAACTCAAGGACTCAAGGAGAGTTCATACAGGGGTGAATTCAGGTTGAATTTTGCCTTTAAGACAACTGGAAAAAAAGTGTCCCAATTAACCTGAATTCACCCTACACTGTCCCTGCCTGCCACACTTTCAGAGCTCTGCCGTGATCGCGGCGTCGCAGTGGAAAAATAAAAGTGCCGATGAACAGTTCAAAACATGTTCCCGGAGAAGGGAGCGCACGGTGGGCTTCCGTATGTGCAACATGTCAGAAGTGCCGACACGTATACCGGCCCAATTCGAGCACTGCTGTGTCGTTCATAATCACTGGTACTGGGCACATTTAGTCTTATTCTTAATAACTTCTTTTAACATTACTTTTTTTACCAAAAGTTCAGCCAAAAATTGATCCTGTCATAATTTATTTACCCTCATATCGTTCCAAATCTGTATGTCTTTCCTTTTTGTTTGGAACACAAAAAGGATCAATTTCCAATTGGGTGAATTCAGTACAATGTGACTAACATGGTTGGGGAGTAACGAAATACGAGTAACTTAGTAACGTATTTAAAATACAAAATTTGAGTAACTGTATTTCATTAGTTACATTTTAAATGGGTGGTAATCAGATTACAGTTACATCTGAAAGTATTTTAGATTACCAAAGTGATTACTTTGAATTTTAATGTCATTAAACAGCGATTGGTGATTCTCTGACTCTGAGTTAAGTTTCATGTTTTTGACTGTTTTCATGTTTTGTGATAGTTGTTTGTGAGTAATTTTATAATTGTAAAAAAGGTCACTGCATCTTTTTCTCACAATTGTGAGTTTGCATTTCACAGTTCTGACTTCTTTTTCTCAGAATTTAAACTCACAATTGCAAGTTATAAAGTCAGAATTGGGAGATATGAACTTGCAATACTGACTTTTTTTCTTGCAATTGTGAATGTAGTATGTGAGTTAAATGTCACAATTCTGACTTTTCTCAATATTGCGAGTTTATATCTCATAATTCGGACTTTACAACTCGCAATTGCAACTTTATATCACACAATTCTGAGGGAAAAACTCAGAATTGTGAGATAAAAACTTGCAATTACCTTTTTTGTGTTTGTTTCACACTTATTAGTATTCCAAAGTATTCTAAAGTATTTTTAAAGTATAGTTACTAAACTTGAGTAATGTAACGAAATATGTTACAAAAAATACTTTTTAAAGCATGTATTTTGTAATCTGTAGTGAAATACATTTTAAAAGTAACCTACCCAGCCCTGGTGACTAAGTTTAATGCTTAAGGCACCCAAGAGTGTCAGTAAAAAATGGGATGTGCTCGGATTGGTTGATGAAAAATAACTTGATTTTAAACCAATTTTTGTAGTAAAAACGTGGCAGAGGCTTCACACTCAGGTCGAGTAGGTGGCCTCTTCTTGTGTTTCTACTTTCAATTTTGTTGCGGACACATTTAGGGGATTTATGTTTAACATTTTAAATGTTGAAGTGAGTCACAATGCACTATTCATTAGCTTTGTTTTGTTTGGGATATTGCATAAAAAAAAAAAAAAACGCTGGATGGAAACTCCAAGATGCACATAAATACTAAAACTGCTCATAAAACACTTATGCGTTCAATTGAGGTGGATCATTTTTTTATCTGCTAAGAGGACGTGCACATAAACTATGATGAAAACACATTAACTGAATAAATCCCTCGATGGGCAACAAAAAACTCATGTGGCTTTGTCTTAACGGAGGAAATGGTTGGATAACTGGACTAACCAGTGGACCAATCGCATCGCACAGCATCTCAAATGTTGGTTCAGTTATTGTGAGATGCCTGAGCCAAAGTCTGTCATCAAAATGATTTGGTTTAATTCCCTCCCAGAAGCGTCTCACATGATCGCATTCCCAAAGACCAACATCTGAACGCAAGATAACATGACAGTGTTTATTGCATTTTGTCTGTTTGCTTTGAAATGCGAGTCATTTATGATGTACGAAAAAAAAGAGCCACAGTTGCTCCCCTAATTGAAGCAACTTCCACATTTCTAACAGATATTTGAGCCAATTTCCCAGGATTTTGTTCTTTTGAAGATATGGGATGGTCATGCTGCTTTATTCGTAAATGCTTTATGCAATATTCCAATTTTGCGCGCAAGTTTCTACTCTGGATGGAAACATAGCTATTCAATGAATATCCAGTTGTGTGAATTCAACATAACACTGAATATTCTTCTTTTGTGTTTCAAGAAGAATGACAATCTTACATGTTTGGAACAACACAAATGTGAGTAAATGATGGCGGAATTTGTTTGAACTGTTTTTAGTTCATTTGTCAAATTCTACATTGCTGTGCACTATTATTTAACTTCATTTATTTGTATTTTTATTTTATTATTGTTTACATCGCATTATTTCTCATTGTACACAGCAACAACACAAATGTAGAACTTTAATAATGCCAATTACAAGCACTCTAAATTAAAATTTAAATCAAGACACAGAAAGGACAGATGGAGATAGGCGTTTAAACTGAAAAAACAAAAACATATTCTCAAGATTAATTAGAGCCAATAATAAGTCTTGGCTGGTTTTCTGAGTAAGGTGTAATAATTATAGGAAGGGGAGCTTTTATGGTATTATGCATTTTCCGCCCAGACATAATAACATAATGACACCTCACAGACAGCAGGATACAAACATGCAATCAGTCAAACGCTGTCATTTTAACTTGCAATTGTTCCTGTAAATATATATTTGACCTCATAATACAATATGTACATTACCAAGAGATCTGGAACAAACACACAACTCTAGATTTAAAGCAAAACATGACTTTGACTATTTACGAGCATTTCAAACACTATGACTTACTTCAAATGTTCTCAAATGTTGGTTTTCATTGTAAAAATGTGGGCAGAGTGATTTCATGTTATCAGTTTATTAATGCTAAACATGGTAACACTTTATTTTGATGGTCCCCTTTAGACATTCTCTTGACTATATCCACTATAACTACCAGTCATTAAAATATTAGTAGACTTTCTGCTTAATAACTTCTAACACTTCATTTTGATGCTCCCCGACAGACTTTCAACTGACTATAAGTAACTTTACAAGTACATGTCAACTTATTCTCCTAACTCCAACCCTACCAATGTACAAATACTCTTTTGAGAGTTAAATTTAGCTTATAGTCAACAGAATATTTAAAAGGGACCATCAAAATAAAGTGTAATCTTAAGCATATACATCACTCTAAACAATACTGTGGCTGAATATTTGCCAGAAACATCTCAATCCAATGTAATATTGTTATTGTGTGATTGTAAATTTGTAAATCACACCATGAATGTTCAGCAATAGTCGTAATTCTGTTTACAGCCCTTCTGGAGAAGAGCAACACAAGTGGAGGCTTGTTTTAGACCAGAGGCTCTTGTATTGACTTCACCCCACACTGTCTGAAATGTCAAGGCACTTCAGATTCCCTGCTTCCAGCCATGTCTTCCACTATGAGAATCATGCATCTAATTACCAAGCAAATAGGAGTATCTTTGTGAATCTTTTAAGATTACATACAGTTCATTGAGGCTGAAGCCATTTTAAAGCTAAACTATATTTAACACTTTGGGACCTCGGCGCCCTAAGATACACTTTCACTTTGCTAGATTCTGAAATTTAAAAATGGCATTTTATGCGTTTAAATGTCCATTATCACTTTTTGCATCTTTAAAAAGCCATTTTATAAATTGTACTAGTGCAATTATAGTAATTGTACTACCTCGGCACAGATAGAAAACATTCACATGCATATATCAGTCTAACTTGCTTATATGTTGGAGCGTGAAGTCATCAGACTTTAATCTTAAGTAAGGGTTACAGCATGAAGAGATCTCAGTGGTTTGCCTCTGGCCTTTAAAGTCCTTGCATGCTTCTAGGAGCATCGCGATCTGTAGTGAAGTGGGTGTAGATAATACATGAGAGACTCATAATGGCCTCTACATGAACATTTCATACATCCAACAAGGTTGTAATCTGAAAGGGAAATCAATCTACTCTTTTATTGTCGCAAAACTGTTGGGTTATGTTTAAGTTGAATGTGTGTGCACTATAACAGGGATAGTAACCTCAAGGATATCTCCTATTAATCCATCTTGGAGAGCAGGTGAAGTTGACAATAATAGGGTTTGACTGGTGGATGTTTCTCGCAGGTGATGGTCATTGGAAAGGAAGTCTGTAATATCTGGAGAAAGCTTTCCATTGATATTCCCTGATATTGTCATATCTTTGCTTGTTGGGCGCTCATCTCCGCATCAAAATACTCCCATTCCTGTACTAAAAAGAATGCTAAAAGCAGTATGACAAATGAGTTATGTGTATTGTAACAGCAATATCACACTTGCAGTCACGCTGTTGTCCTTAAGGATTGTATAAATAGTAAACTGTGCATCGGCAGCAGACTTCAGTATCTTGGTGGACATCCAGGTATTTTTCACCTACTGTTTTATAATAATAAGGACATATAACTCATTTGACATACTGCTTTTAGCATTCTTTGCAGTATGGGAGAAGGCATATTTTGATGCGGAGACGAGCACCCATAAGCAAAGATGTGACAATGTCAGGGAATATCAATGGAAAGCTTTCTCCAGATATTACAGACCTCCTTTCCAATGACCATCACCCGGGAGAAATATCCACCAGTCAAACCCTGTTATTGTCAACTCCTCCAGAACTTCACCTGCTCTCCAAGATTAATAGGAGATATCCTCAAGGAAGCCCCCTGTTACAGTGGACACACATTAAACTTTTATGAAGTGGTAAACATAACTCACCAGTTTTGCGACATTCAAAGAGTAGATTGATTTCCCTTTCAGATTTAAACCACAGAGGGTAACAACCTTGTTGGGTACATGAAGTGTTCATGTAGAGGCCAGTCTGAGTCTCTCATTTATTATCTATGCACTCTTCACTGCAGATCACGTTGTTCCTGGAAGCATGTAAGGACCTACTCCTTGCTCCAAGAAACTGAAGTCTGCTTCCAATGTACAGTTTACTATTTATATATTCCATAAGGCCAACAGGATGATAGCGAGTGTGATATTGCTGTTACAATAGTTCCATAAACAATACTGACAAAGTCCTGCCAGTGTTATTCCATGACCTGTTGAGTAACTTACACTTTAGACACAATGTTGCCAGTTACTTTGTTTTTGCTCCACTAATAAAAATTGTTCAAAACGAAGCCAGAGAAGAACATATTTTTGCGCATTTCCAAGCAAAACACAGTAGAAAATCCAACACACACAGTCCTGAAAAAATCAGTGTTTGACCAAATTAGTTGTGTGAATGATTCAAAGATGTGCATGAATCAATGGGTGTTTCTCTATCAGAAGGCTGTATCCTAGTAAAACTGCATATCTCGGCTGCCACGTCATTAAAAGCATAGCCAAAAAACTTATGACGTAGCCAGCGGACTTACTAGACCACAGACGGAAAACTCAGTTCCTGGAAGGCCACAGTCCTGCAGAGTTTAGATCAAGCTAATCAGGTCCTTCAGGATTATTTGAAAACTACAGGTGCGTGTGTTGGAGCATGGATGGGACCAAACTTTGCAGGAGTTTGTCTGAGGCCCTACGGGAGTTTTGAATCTCTGTACTAGACAGTCTTTTTCTAGCACTCAATGATTAGAAGGAGACTAGCCTAAAAGCCTCAGAAGGATTAGACTTAGAAGGATGCACACAAAGGTTTTATAGTATAGGTTGAGTGAATTATTCTCTGGCAGTCACTTGTTTCATTCTTGGTCAACTTTTTTGTACAGATCAGTTGAGTGAATAATTCAATGGCTCATTTGTAAAGCCAGGTTTCATTCTTGAATGAATCGGTTAAATAAATGATTCTACACTGAATTTACTCAATTTTTCTTTTGCAAGTTTTTGCATGTAAGTTTTAACACTAGGTTAAGTAAAATTATCAAAGAAAATAAGGAATTTTATCTAGGCTAAAAGATCGAGTAATTTCTACGTAGTTGTAGTTTCCTTTGCAATACATTTTATTCAAACAATATAGCACTGAATTAAACCACTCTTTTAAAGAGAATGCCTGAATTATTGCCTGAACTAACTTTTTCATTTATAAATTACATTTTCCTGTAGTACTTCACCATAAAATAATTTTTATTAGTGTATGGCTCAAACTTTTTCACGAGTTAGTGACATCACTAACCCTAAAATTTACATAAACCCTGCCCCCCAGAACACGTAACAAAGGAGGTGAGGCCATGTTGGGCTGCTTTAGAGAAGAGGAAGAGTTGTTGTTGAAGAGTGTTGTTGCCATGCTATCATTTTACCCTGGACTGCTTCACAAACGAGGGTCAATTCAACACTGGATTTGCACAAAAGATTAACATGACGGCACATGCTAGTCGATGAATTGAATCAACTCCACAGCATAAATTTACAGCCAGATGCGACTTCTTCCTGAGTCTCTCCATCAGTATTCGACTCAGTTTTGAACAATGTAAGGCTGAACACCGTTACTGACGATCGCCATTTTGTCTGCATGAGATTCTGCAGGTTTGTTGTTGTTAAGTAACAGAAGCGTGAGCTGTTAAAGCTCCAACCTCTTTTGGAAAGCAGAAGCATACCATTTGCATTTAAAGGGACACACACAAAAACGGCATGTTTTTGCTCACACCCAAATAGGGGCAAATTTGACAAGCTATAATAAATTATCTGTGGGATATTTCGAGCTGAAACTTCATAGACACATTCTTAGGACACCAGAGACTTATATTACATCTCGTAAAAGAGGCATTATGGGTCTCCTTTAAAAAATTTGCAAACTTTTGAATAGCTGTCCATGGATAAGTATGCTTTTAGCTCCCATAAGTAGGTGAAATGTGAAGCCCAATTATGGTAACCCATACTCTGAATTTGTCCTCTGCGTTTAAACCATCCAAGTAAGTGCACACACATCAGGAGCAGTGAATAGTAAAGACACACACACAGCAAACCGGGGACACCCCCCCAGAGTAGTGGGTAGCCATTTTCCTGTGGCACCCGGAGAGCGATTGGGGGGTTAGGTGCCTTGCTCAAGGGCACCTCATTCATTTGTTGCCTGTATTGAGAATTGAACCCGAAAGCTTCGGCTTACCAGTCTGGCTCTCTAACCATTAGTCCACGACTGCCCCCCTAGTCCCCCTAGTCCCCCTAGTCCGCCTAGTCCCCCTAGTCCCCCTAATGGTGTAGTTATGGCATCCACCAAAAGGAACTAACTGCAGCATGATAGCCAGCCGAACCTTTACATGTTGGTCATTAGAGCTCAGAATGCAGATGAAAAAGGTTAATGGACTGTGGAAAACCAAGCCTCAGAAAACACTGAGGCACGTACCCGCTCACACACTGGAAGCACATTTTTCCTCACACTTCATACACATATTTCAAGGTTGCAATCAAGCTGTGTAAAGGGAGCCTTTACTACATTAGAGGTTTTTGTTGAACATAAGGTTATAAAGTCTGCTGCCCACACTTTAACCTGGAGTGTGACTGGACTACTCTAGGCTAGAGGTTCGCTCATGAAACCATTAAGGTGACGGATGGTGACACTTGCCACGGATAGCAAGCTCATCTCGCCTCACGTACACCAGAGGGACAGGAAAATCTGACTGATTCCGACAGGGTAGACAGGGTGGAATATGTATGCACACAATGAGAGAGAACAGCTGTGTATAATTCATGGTTCTAACAATGTGACCTTTTCTAGATATGCACCATTACACTAAGCCGTCCCATACTGAGTGGGCTGTGTCATTTTACAATAGGGCTTTTTTGGTGGATATATAATCCCGGCTGCTTAGAGCGGTCTCTCTGGAGGTTTCACATCTACTGAATGCATTACTGGTACCTCCTTTCAAGATCAAACCCCTAGTCTCCAATCACACCACGACATGTCACTCAAGCGGCTTTCATCTCAGCATTGAAAGCCGTGGGGTTGCATATCTGATAGCTTAGCGGCAACACTAGGAATGGAAGCTAGGAGACTTTCACCTCAGTTAAAATGGATTACGCTAAAGGTGCTTAAGTTAAAACAAAACTATTCTCTTAATATTTGGACAACAATGATACCAGAGAGCAGATAGTCTTGATTTCAGCAACATTGCAAAGGTCCTATAACTGCACTCAAGATATATTTATATCATTTGGATGGATCTATAATAATTAAAGATGGATGAATTTCAAAATATTGTTTTATCAGTTTTGGCCGGTTAGCATGACCTTGTTAGTGGTTGCTGGTAGATGCTTTAACTGCCAAAATCATCTTTCTCCATTAACAGCCATTCTAATTAACTGTGTATTACGGTCAGTGCTTCCTCCGAGGAATTATATGTCTCTTTTGGGTTTTGTTTGAGTTTATATGAGATGTTGTTTGGATTTGCTCTCACAAGACTCGGTTTGTTCCAAATGTAGCACAAAAACCAACCAGGTCGTGCAAAGGTCAGCCAAATAAATCACTTCAGAAATATTAATGCTTAAAAAATAAATTCTACAGCATCAGTACTATTATTGATTTTGCCTTATAACTTGACTGGGAATATAGAGTAGCTGATTCACATGCAGACGTTGCCCGAATTCTCTAATTATGACTCTTGGGGAGACATTTTCCCGTATGTCAGAAGATGATAAGTAAAGAAGTGCTGAATAGAGTGTAAATATGCACTATATCGTAAGGCAGATGCCTGATGGTGCAGGACCCCTTGGAAGTAATTGATTTGAAACTTACCAAGAAAAAATGAACTATGCATAAGCAAACAAAACATATGGATTAAAATATGGATTAATTCATAACTAACGCTCAGATAATCATGAGTTTAAGCCATTCATTAATGATTACTGCATCAGCAACTAATAAGGAGTCTAACTAATTAATAGACTAAGTAATATATGAATTACTGTTAATTAAATGCGTCATGAATAAAATACGGCTAAAACCTGTAAAAAAGTCAATATGGAAAATTCCTTTTTATTCATATGTAACATTGGACTATTTTAATGGACATTTCTCAGAGTGTGAAAATTATAGGGTACCATAAATGACACAAACTGTCAGTAGAAGGTAATCTAGTTATGAGTATTACATAAACTGAATGTTTGTTTACACAAGTAGCTTGAGGAGATCCCACTTCAACACCTGAATCAGCTGACAGAGTGCAAGAGGGAGGATGGAGGTTAAAGATTCCCTCGCTGTCATACTGAGAGATGCTTCAGACTGGAGTGTGATCATTCTGGGCTGGATGAGAGCCCTGCTCATGACAGTTATATTGATGCGCAGTAACTGAGCTCTGAATTAACACTTCTTTAAGAGATTTTCATTGGATGAGTGTAAAATGGTGGGTAGAGAAACGAGAGTGCTTCTCAGTGACATTCAATGTAAAACAAGCTAAACCCATGAAGCTATTAATATGAATGTCATTTACCTAATAAAGAGTTGATATCTCAATTTTTAAAGGTATAGTTCACCCAAAAACGTACTCACCCTCATGTTGTTTCAGACAGCAACGCAACTATCACTTTGACTCTTAAAACAGTTCATAAAGAGATTGTAAAACTAATCCATCTGAATTGAGTGGTTTAATCCAAGTTCTCTCCATCGCTTTATAAAATGAACAGATTTAATTTAGGCCTTTATATAAACATTTATCAACGCACACATCGGTTGTGGTAAACAGAAGCTCAAGTATGTTCACTTGACGCGTGAGAACCAATGAGGTTCATTCTCGAGTTACGCAGCACGTTTGAGCTTCTGTGAGAACCAATGAGGTTTGTTCTCACGCATCAAGCAGGTTTGGTTGAGCTTTTGTTTATGTTCGCTGATCAATTTTTATATGCAAGTAAGAGTCTAAATTAAATCTGTTCATCATATAAAATGATCGTGTCTCTTCAGAAAATGTTGACCAATCCGCTCAATTCATATGGATTTAGTATGGATAATATAATATGGATTAGTTTTACGATCTCTATGAATTTTTGAAGCATCAAAGTGTCAGTGAAAGAACTGAAAGCTCTCAGATTTCATCAAAACGATTTCATTTGCGTTCTGAAGATGAACGAAAGTCTTATGGGTTTGGAACAACATGAGGTTGAGTAAATGATGATAGAGTTTTCCTTTTTAGGTGAACTATCCTTTAAAGTCGCATTTCTTTTAAAAACTTACTTAATGACTTCTATTAAACACTCTTGGTTTGGCTAGTACTGGCTTAGACATGAAAGTTAGCATTGTGTGCAGCTAAAATTGTTGCAATGCTGCTTATTTTTAAGTCACTTTGGATAAAAGTGTCTGTTAAATGACTACAAATATAAATGTGAATCCAGTCGCCCTCTTCTCCCTATCATGATCTGATCCCATTAAAGGCACAAAAACCATAAAATTCTTTTATAAAAACAGAGTCTGATACATCAAGGCACTGTATCACATATCACATATTTGGGATTTTACAGCAATAATCCCTACACTGATCTCTACACTGCCTAAAGAAAGGGCAGTTATCAAATTCCCATCAAACATCACAGCTGCTTCCAGCCAAAAGTAGAGCGCTCATATATCTCGTCACAACTCCCAAGTCACAAAAAGTAGTCTGAATCTTAGTTCATTGCTTGGTTGTACTTCTCAACTTCCAAAACAACGCAATTCATCACAAGGAACGATTTCTGAGGCGAAAGTCTCATACTACCCCAAGGCCCCTGGAATTAGTCTTACAAAGATGGAATTACTCAGGGTCACAAGGAACAGAGGCGGATAAATGTTGCAATTTTACCTGCATTTCAGTCACAATGAAAGTGTAAATGAGGGTTAGTCCACTGTACCGAGGAAGGCCTCCAGGATGATGCTAATGATCCTCCAGGCAGAAGCACATTAATTCAATTGAGATATGTGAAATGAAAGTCCCCAAGTTATAATTCATTCACTGAATATTTGCTGCTGCAGAATGTCGGGGAGAATCTGTGCACTACTGGTAATGGGCCTTTACACTGAATGAAATGAGGGTCTGTGTGTGCGATAGCTCTGAATAACATATCTGCCTAACCAATATAAAAGTAAAACCTTATTAAAGACAAGCAAAAGTAGTTTTCACTTAGAGACATTGAATAACGTAATCAAATGTAAAATAACACACTGGATAGTCTTCAGTGTATAAAGTAAGCAGAGATTAAGTTTCAAAAGTTATTCAGTCAAGAGCAGGGAGTGCTTTTTTTCCATCTTTTTGTTTAACATTAAAAACTCAAGACAACAGCAAAAAAATATTAGGCTGCTGTCACTTTAAGAGCTAATGCATGAATCCAATATACTGATATGATACTTTACACATGTGTTGTCTTTCTCAACTGTTTACATTCACTCCACAACCAACAGTATTTACTAGAACACTCACTGAAACTGTCTCTCCAAGTGTAAGAACAATCTTTTGAGTGATTTATAATTAAGTTATCATCAACATTCATCCTTCTAAATATTAAAATTATTTGAATGACTTCTTCAACGTACATTAAAACATTTATTTTATTTTTTATTTTCAAACACTAGAATATAATGATGAATATTCTCTGTACCTCTCACTGAGAAAAGTACAACTTATCAGTAAGTTTTGGGAAAGTTTCTGTTCTAGTTAAAGCCTGGGCTAACTTCAACCTTGAAGAAGATGTGAATTACGCGGTGTTCTGTGCAGGTCCTGGTGGACAACTTGGACTCTGGTTGAGACCTGAAGATGCCTTTTCATGACTGAACAGGACATCCTGTCTCTAAGTTCCGATCGTCAGCATCATGATGGATGGAGATATACTTCTGACCATCAGTCCATGTGTGGAAGATTACTAATTTCTTAGCCAATCAGAATCATTCAACCTGAAGTAATGATGTAGTTAGTGGACTCTGTTAGAGTATAAATGTTGTGGAAATGTGAATGTATGCAGAGCCGCCTACAAACTCCTTGCGAGACTTGAAGCTGGCTTTTGCTGATGAAAACTATTCTTCAGTAAAATTTTCATCAATTTATTATTTTTTTTAAACTCTGACTGTGGGTCTTCATTCATCACATCTGGTCTTTAACTGTAAAAATTCCCTTACACAGCGTTATGAGCTCACTTGTTTGCGCACACTACACTTCCCAGTATGCGAGTAACAAATTAAGTTCCCTTTTGTGTTTTCTTGCGCTTGAATATTTAAACTGGCAAGGCTTAAACTTTTGTGACGATGGAGCAATTGCCCGTCAACTGTCTCTAGCGTCGTTCACGATCGTTTACATTCATGTTCTCTCAACATTGCATTGCTAGAATTCATAAAAATGTTTCCAGCCAACTGGCGATTGACAACGTTTCATATACTCGCCAACGACATTTATTACTCACATTTGTCTGTCGGAGCTTGTTTTTGCAGATTGAACACGCTGAATCAGATTCTGAGAATGTCTGAGAAGTGACCTGTGATCTTGATGATAGAACTCTAATGGAGCAGATGTATGTCACACGTGTACAGAAGTTCATGACCCCATGGACGCTTCTGGTATGATGTCATGTCTTGTTTAGAAAAACAGAGAGACCATTATATCCTTCTCAGGCATTTTTCTACTCTGTATTCTGCTGTGTAGGTAGTTCTGTGACAGCACGTTCGATTAGAGTTCGTTCTGGGATGTGACAAATGTTTGTCTCTTCTCTAAGGTCTCTCAGGCTTGACTGCGCCTTGAGAATCCCACAGATCCAGTGCAGGTGGGAGTTTCCCATCTGAGTTACACTCCTGATTTCCCTCCCGCCAGCCCAATACATCAAAAATGTGGCCAAACTAGGCTGTTAACCTGTCTGTCTTCAAAGGATAATTTTTTTTCTATCTTAGGGTTGTTTGCTATCACAGCATTGATATACTACAGGACAAATACAGTAAGGGCCTGATTTACCTCATATTGTAACATTGGCAAAAGTAATTTTAGTGCCTTCCTGGCCCGCTGTCCATCGGAAACCTTGTACCAAAATCAAGCGGCAACCTTCCGTGGTCTCTCTTGGAGCCAACACGGAAGGGAGATACGAAATCGGGATCTCCCCCATATTAAAATCTATGGAAGCGTGTTTCCACCACTGGAAAAAAAAGACTATTATTGCAACTTTTTATCTCACAATTCGGACTTTTTTTTCCTCAGAAATGCGAGATATAAAGTCACAATTGCGAGTTATGAAGTCAGAATTGTGAGATATAAACTTGCAGTTTTACATAATTTCTTGGTGTAGAGTTTATCGTTCAGAAGAAATGTGATGCAAACAATAGAAAATATATCATTATTTCATGGATTTAATGCTTTTGTGGACAAAAATTGCTTTTGGATGTTTTTCAATGGATGCTCAAAGACATTTTTCCCAAGTGCGACAGATTGGATTCATCTCGCGATTGTCATTTCATGAAGTCCTGTTTTGATTTTGCATTTAGTCATTTGCAGACCCAACACAAATTACAATATTACTGTTGCTGGAGCATCTATATCGTAAAACAAGACAACGTAATTTGACAGTAAATCCTTAAAACTTTCAAATGATATAGCTTGTTATCTTTATTAATATTTTAGATAGTATCTAAGATAGATAGATAGCTCTTTAGCTTGAGCTATCTTGGTGACTTTGGGCATAGTTTCAGCAACCAGGCACCTCAGCTCCACCCACGTCCCGCCTCTTTGCCAATTTTCAGTTATCTGGGAGTGATGCACGGTGACACGCTACCAAGGTGGCAAACACCAGCTCCGCCCATTTTAGGCTTCAAAAAATGCTCTACGGGTGACGTCACGGACACTATGTCCATATTTTTTACGGGCTATAAACTGCTACTTTTCAGAAAAAAAAAAACCAAAAACATTTTTTTTTTTTTTTTTTACATAATCAAACTGTTTTCAAAGATGATATTGTGGCTTTATATATGATTTTGTGGTATTATATTATTATCATTTGACCAAAATCAAGCTTAAATGAAGTTACTCAGTTAGGGAATGTTGTGTTTTTTCCGTCATAGAATGGCTGCATCTAAGGGAGAAAGTTCACCGCGTTACGTTTTCATCCGCTTACAGGTTATAAAGTTTATAGTTTGTAACTGTGTGGGTGCTCACTTTTTTCCAGTCATTTAGCTGTCATTTCGTGTTATAAAAAGATTAATTGCTTCGCACCAGAAGACAGTACTGGCTATAACTCGATGACAAATGCTATCTCCGCTCCTCAAAGTACTCGTCTTTATATATAGTGTTTCTTGATTAAAGAAAATGTACTTTTTCAAAGAACCAGTTCTTTATTTACCTTTGCATTCGAGACGCTCCAAGCTGTGTGAAACTGCGACACTTCATGGCGTCTCGCGATAGAGGCGGGTGGAGTTATGAGGTTTGACCGACAGTTTTAGGAGCCAATAGAGTTACGAGGTTTAGTCAGGTTTAGTCTCTTTTAAAACTTTTCATTGTTTAAATATTAGCAAAACTCACAGACAGACGACCAATAGTGATGATTTATTAATAATTTTGGATGATCATTATTATTGATGAGTCCCATCAACCCTGTGGAGACAAGACAGAGAAAATCTAGAGATTAAACAGAATTTCGAGAAGGATTCATAGTGCATTCAAATGAAATTCCTCATTTTGAGCCCCTTTTATGCATAAAAAAATCAATTAGGGTGAATTCAGATGGAAAATTAAGGTGCATGTCTTCTCACTGGCTGACTCATTATTAGAAATAAACCAACTTTCAGCTAACTTTGGTAGACAACTTAAGAGTTTTGAAATTGTTGAAAAGGAAGAAAAAAAGTCAAAAACATCATGCGACAACTTCCATCAATTCATGCATGAAACTTTTCCCCATCGCTTTATGGGCAGTAAATGAGTTCCCAGTCATTCTGAACAGAGAGTCTGCTTCGCAGTGCGCTACAAATGATTCACAGCCCCAGTGGTGCTAATTAGAGACAGGATGTGCATTGGGACTACTTAAAGTGATGATGAAGGGAGAGATGATGCACAGCGAGCTCACCTTTACATCACCTAGATATTCTCATTTTCCAGCTGAACTCTCCCTCATTGATTTAGCATTATTTCAAATTGCCAAGCTAAGAAAGAGCTTTTGAAGCCCATAGAAAACGAATGGAGTAATTATGTTGTTTTGCGGCAGGAATAAACAATGGGTTTCATTATACATGAACAATTTACAAGGATGAGCGGGTGACCCGAGGTTATTAGAACATAGCGAGCTGTCTGTCGCTTGTTATCGTCAATTGCTGCGGTATTGTTCACCCGTTTTCAGAGCGAATCTGAAGCTGCTAGATGAAGCCTGGTCCGATCAGTCAATAATTAGTTTATACTTGATTCACAGCAGATCAAAACTCTTCTGACGGATCCTCAGGGCATGATGTAGGTGAAGACCCAAGTGGAGATGCACATTGATTTTGGAGTGAACGCGAAGAGCGGCGTTATCGACTGTTGTGGCTTGAACCTCAGTCCATTAGTTCCACAAATGAAGGTCCGATACATTCCTGCGATCGATCTGTAATGCGTTCTTACACCTCAAATAAGACTTATTATGACATTGGATGAAAGTGAAAAGTTATTTGAGGTCTATGAATTGTTCCCACTCTTTGTTGTCTCCCAGCGTTGGGTAAGACACATGCAAGTCAAGTCAAGTCAAAGGAAACGCAACGCTCAGAGGACTCGCCCGGCAGCCCGGATACTTTCAGCGAGTCAAGAGAAAGTCATTACTGGTTGGCATGCCATTCACGTGCCACCTCGACTCAGGTTTGCTCTCTTAGCTCCATAAGAGCTTTTCTCATCTGCCATTTTCAATATCATGCCTGGAGGCAGTCCTGATGCTGTGAAATGTGCTGTGAAAGAGATGGGAGAATCCCCTCTGCTACTTTATTCAATACAGTACTCTCTTTAGATGTCTAAACTGAAGTGGGGCAATTTGGAGAGAATGAATTCTGACAAACATGCAATTGAACGACCATAAATACGCGGTTAGGATATTAGCGCTGACATTTTCCTTTAATCCATTTGTCAGTCATGTGCTGACTCCTTCTTAATGACCTGCTATCATGGCATAAAGATTGCTGACATGCTCGATCTCATTTCCTCCCCTCATCAGCAAAAGAGACATGGCCCGATTTCTTTTAGAAGTCCTACCGATGATAACCAATGCGTTGGCCTTTACTGAGTGTTTTATGCACCTTGCTTTATGGCCCCATGTATATTGATACAGTGATGTAAAATTGATATGTTGAGCTCATTAGGAGGAACCGGTGTCTTGCATCAACCTCCTCTGAGGGCATTGAAGACTCTCAATAGAGTGTTTAATGAATATTAAACTGTATGTTTGGTCTCATAAAAATGCAATCACCCAGTCATCAAAGAAACTTTCTGGTGGCATGAATGTAAATCATGCAGGTAATTAAGTGTGGATTGCAGAGAAAATGCATTTAAATGTTCATGTGTGTGTGTGCGCATGTCCGTGCAAACTTTATCTCTTAGTAGTTCCTCATGAGCGTAGATATATAAATATAGAGTTCAGTTAAATGCATTGCACATAGCTGACATTTTCTGTCAGTTAGGTTTTGAATATAGAATATTTGATTTAACATAAACATTACTTGTTATATAATAAAAACTTCCAGATTTGACCTCTGTAAGTGATCCTATTTGCATAATACATTGCCTTAAATGAAAGAAACACATTGTGGAATCGTCACATCAGTATTTCTTGTGACAAAACAGTGTTTTTATTTTTACATCGTAATAACCTCATTTATTTTTTAAGTCCATAGAGGACTCCTGATAGAGAGCCGTTAATTAAGTCTTTGAGTGAATAGCTTTTGTGGAGAAGACGTGTCATCTGAGAGAGAGAGAGAATATAATAATGAAAACTGCATTAAGAGATATTACTATACATTTTTGTCCAGTTATGCAAAGAGCCGAGCAGAATCTGCATTAGAAATGACCATTAAATATCAAATAGAACTCATTACCCAATATAAAGAGGAACTGAGACTTCCAGATAAAATATGAATAATAATAATAATATGTGAAGAAAATTAAGAATACTCTCTTATCAAGATTAGCTGCAAATAAAGTTAGTTAATACTGGCATAGTTTTTCACAGTTTTATATCCTGTCTTATGAACTTACATTGCTTGAAGATATTGATTTACAAAGAAAACTTACAAAGATACTAGCAGTATAAAATTAATAAACTAGTTGAGTATACTTCAAAGTGTACTTTCATAAACTAAAACTGTACTACAAGTATGTATCACTAGTAAACTATCACCTGTTCACTTGTAGTATAGTTGCAGTACAAGCAAAAAGCGTAGTTGTAAACTACAGTAGTTGCATACTCAAAGTTTACTACTGTTACACTTTAAGTGCACTTAAAAGTATACGTTTATATACTAAAAGTCAGCCAGTTTAGTTCCAAGTAGCATTGAAATACACTTACAATACTATTAGTGCATTGATATAGTGCACTTACAACATAAAGTATACTTGAGCTTTACTTAAGTACACTTAATAAAATGAACTTCAAGCATATTTATTTTTGTAAGGAATTGGAAAAAAAGTAAAAGAAGACTTGATGATACTGAAATAACATTTAGGTTGGTAATAAACAGGATAATGATAGATAGACAGTGAATCTATAAATATCAGTTCATTTGGGCGCAATTCAATAGTTTTATCTTTCATTAAAAATGTTTTAGTACACTCTAAAACATGCTGGGTTAAAACATTTGGTTAAATAGGGACAAACCCCAGCATTTGGGGTTGTTTTAACCCAGCGGTTCGGTTAAAAGTTTGGGCAGTTTTATTTAACCCAACAATTGTTTAAAAATTACTATATGGCTTAAAATGAACCCAAAATAGGTTGGAAATTAAAAATCAGACACGTAATTACTAGAAGCATCAGTAATAATCAAAAGGCTTATTTAATTTTTATTTATTAAACTTTAATTTCCAACATATTTTGGGTTCATTTTAAGTTGGAAATATAGCATTTTTAAAAGAATAGTAGAGTTAGATAAAACTACTCATGGGTTTGTTAAAAATTTAACTGGGTCAAAACTTGAAGGGTTAGTTCACCCAAAAATGAAAATTCTGTTCACTCACCCTCATGTATTTCCAAATCTGTAAGACCTTCGTTCATCTTTGGAACACAAATTAAAGTCTGAGAGCTTTCTGTCCCTCCATAGAGATCCAATGCAACTACCACTCCAAGGTCCAGACCGATTGGAAAGACATCATTAAAATTCTCTATGTGACTCCAGTGGTTTAACCTCAATTTTATAAGTGCTTTGTTTGCTCAAAAAAAACATAAAAATAACTTTACTTACAAAAATATTTTTTGTTCTGAAACATGTTTTGCTCAAACAAAGCACTCTCACTGCTTCATAAAATTTAAATTAAACCACTGGAGTATTTTAATGATGTCTTTCCTATCGTTCTGGACCTTGGAGTGGTAGTTGCGTTGGAGGGACAAAAAGCTTTCAGATTTCATCAAAAAGATCTTCATTTGTGTTCCAAAGATGAATGAAGGTCTTACAGATTTGGAACAATATGAGGGCGAGTAATAAATGACAGAAATTTTGGGTGAACTAACCCTTTCACTGGGTCAAAACAACCCAATTGCTGGGTTTGTCCATTTTTAAACCAGCTTTTTTCAAGTGAAAGTGTCTTTTACTCCCCCCAAAATCCAGAATTGCTGGTCAACATCTATAGGTATGTTTTGCATGCTGGGACCGGCATGGGATACTGGTTGCTGCATGTGAAGAAAGAGTGCGGGTGAGCCAGCAACGCCAGCTTGGTTTTTCTTGAGATCAGCAGGCTGGTCCAACAGCTAGACCAGCATATACTGGACCAACATGGAATTCAAGCTGGTTTATGCTAGATTTTTCAGTAGGGCTCACTATTGCACTAATCTTTATATTTATATGGCTCTGTCTTTAAAAAATTGTTTGAGATACAGAGACTTTCAGAACTGAAGAGAGCTGCAGAGCTCCCGGAGATGTAAACCAATTAACCAGGCGAAACTACAGTCTTTTCTGGGTAAGTGGACGACTGACCTTTGAAAACAGTGACATTTTAACTTAAGATCTCTTGTATGAGTCGGTGGACTTGAAAGACTTGGGGGTTATATCGGAAACTGGGAATACTCTTGTTAAGAATGGGAAAGAAACGGATCATGACCAAAAAAAGTAATATATGGTCCTTAGCAATTCAGAGCTGATGATTCAAAATATGAGCTAGCTGTGTCATCATAGTTAGTAAAAAGAATATATTTATTATTAGCATTATTTGTTGCCTTGGTTGACAATGTTAAAATGTCTCTATAACATTGAATATATGTGAAACAGGATGCAGGACTTACATATCAATATAAAAGATTTATATGTATAGATATGACAAACAAGCTGATGAAAAGAAAATGAAATATACAGTTTGAAATATACAACCAAACATTCAATATCCTCCATATGACATCCAAAGACAGACAGTGAAATTTAATGTAGACAGTTTTCCGAGTGCGTTATTAAATAATATGAATCACCAAGACAGAAACAGAGCCTCAGCTGGGAGAATTGTTTTAAATCAAATTTCCACCTTGAATGAAAATTACAACATAATATCCATGACAAAGAGTAAATCAGGGGAAAAATGAGCCACACAAAGAATCAGTCTCAAGCTCATGGAGATTTTGCTTTGGTTTCGGCAAAGCATATCCATGAAAAAAAAGAGTTAATTAAAACAATAAGCTGCCTTGATAACTTTCTGACTGTCTGCTGATTATCTATCTAGAGCAGGGAAAATAATGAGAGTGAAATGAGAACACAACAAGACTTTTTGCGAAGAAATTGACACGACTTCAGCATGCAATATATCTATATATCTAGTTCTTATGCTTCAACTATATTTTTGTTTGAATGCATTATTTTAAATGAATCTACAGCTTCTATTTATATCATGCTTCTATTTTATTTCAGATCCTTAAGCCAAAATAGTACAGCTTAATGATACACCAATTACAGTGACCCTGAAAAATAGAATAATTCTTTCTGTTGAGAAAATCCACCTGGAAAGGTCTTGACTGAATATTTTATACGACTACCTCCAAATTATATTTATTTTTGTAACTTGAACTTGCTCCACTTTCCTTCAAGAATGTTTGGTAAAACCGATGAAGTTTGTGGCATTGTAAAACGCTGAAATCTAAGCTTTAGCAAGTAGCTCTAATTAGTCGTGCTCTGACAAGGTGATCCAGGCAAATTCAAGACAATTGCTTTAATCTTTTCAAAGATTAGACCTGTCATCAGTTCAAATGGTCGGTGAGCAGCCACACAGTCAGTGGCTGATGAAACAAAAATCTCCTTTAGAGTGATGCCGAAGGATTATTTAGAGAAGCCAAGTAAGGTCATCCAGTGTTAAACGCGCAAATGAGCTGCAAAACAGAATTAATCCGCAAGGCAATCAAGCTTGCCCTTGTCCAAAAACCTCAATTTACGCCCTCAGAATTGCGGTATGTTTTGCCGAAAATAACATGCAAAACCCAATGAAGCCTGGCCTCTTGAAACCAAGTAGGGTTTCTTAATTTTGTAGATTTCACATTGTGCACACAAAATGTCATTATCTCTGCGTGTCAGGCACTTCAATCCAACTTTCATGTTCCTTCGGAAGTCATTTAGGGCCAAACGTCTGCCTCGAGGGCAACCGATGAGATTGAGTTGCTGGTGCCCTAATACACAACGATGGTTCATACATAACACCAGCACTTCCTGCTTCTCTGATGAGCTCTCTTCATTTGCCCGGTGACCTCTGAAGAAATGCCAGGCTTATCATTTCCCAGTAATTGGCTGAGGGAAGGGGAGAGTTTCATCCGGACAAACGAGATCGGAAATATAGCTTAAGTTTTTTTGCCTCGCAAGGAATTTGTTTCCATTTCTGTAACTGTCTATAGTGGGGAAAAGGATCTTTTGCAGCCATTTACAAATGCAAGAAGAGAGGAGTTTGTGACACAGATACGGTGACATGAAAGTTCTAGCGCAAGTTCTGCCAGGAAGACTCAAATGTCACTATGAGTTTAGATCTAGCCTTAGATCATTATCTAACACTTGGAGTATATAAGATCGGTACTAACACATGTCTGAGTTCGCAGATGCTGACGTCAACCTTTACCTCCATCCTCCCCACCACCATCAGGATGGTCCCTGTCCATACCTCCCGGGGGTCGGCTACAGCCCCTGCCTTCATCTTTAGGCAGGAAATGCAAAGTCCGCAGCCCTCAGGATCTAAGCTACGGACAGGGCTGGGTAGGTTACTTTTAAAATGTATTTCACTACAGATTACAAAATAAATGCTTTAAAAAGTAATTTGTAACGTATTTCGTTACATTACTCAAGTTTAGTAACTTAATCTAAATACTTTAGAATACTAATACGTGTGGAACAAACACAAAAATGGTAATTGCAAGTTTTTATCTCACAATTCTGACTTTTTCCCTCAGAACTGAGTGATATAAAGTTGCAATTGTGAGTTATAAAGTGAGAATTATGAGATATAAACTCGCAATATTGAAAAAAGTCAGAATTATGAGATGTAAACTCACAATATTGAGAAGTCAAAATTATGAGATATAAACTCACAAACTAAATTCACAATTGCAAGAAAAAAAGTTTTGCAAGTATAAATCTCCTAATTCTGACTTTATAACTTGCAATTGTGAGTTTAAATTTCGCAATTCTGAGAAAAAGAAGTCAGAATTGTGAAATGCAAACAAATTGTGAGAAAAAGTTGCAGTGACGAGTGAATTATAAAATGACTCACAAACAACTATCACAAAATATGAAAACAGTCGTGGATCATCAGGTCATGACAGAACAGTTAAGTTGACTGTTGGGCAATTTATTTTTATAAATTCAGTCATTTTGTCTTGTTCAGGACAGTACTAAATAAAAATAACAACATTTTTATGATCCCTCTTAAAAGTATTAAAATGTTGATGAAACTTAACTCCGCTTTTTCAGACGGTCAGAGTCAGAGAATCACCAATCGCTGTTTAAATGACATTAAAATTAAAAGTAATCACTTTGGTAATCTAAAATACTTTTCAGATGTAACTGTAATCTGATTACCGCCCATTTAAAATGTAACTGTAATGAAATACAGTTACTCAAATTTTGTATTTTAAATGCGTAACTAAGTTACTAAGTATTTTCGTTACTCCCCAACACTGGCTACGGACGGGGCTTACGTCAAAGAACTTTATCTTCTATATTTGCTTGCTGATTGTTAATAAATATCATGTTAAGTTATCTTACCTCCCGAGTCTTTCTAGTAGAACTGTTGTTTTAGAACCATTGCGATTAAAAGAAATGAGAAATCCCAGCCATCCTCATTACTAACTTTAGTAGATGACTGGGTGTAACTTTACGCTCATACAGCGCACAAAGGGAACCATTTAACCAATAAAACTGTCCAGTACTTTTATGGTAACAGCATTGCTAGGATCTGCAGACAGATGTCAAATGGTATATTATTGACTTGCATCATGTAATAGTGTCCAATAATTTCCGATGTTATAAAGATTTTACTGCATCTGTTGGTTCAGCTCTGCTGGAGGAATGTATTTATGTCCTGGCTGACTCACTGCCTGCTGCTTGTAAAGGCTGTTTATTTGCATATTTTATTTGCATACTCTAAATGGTATAATTATTTCTAATATAAATCAGGGGAACACCATAAACTGCAGTCTGTCAGTCTTATTTGAAAGTCACCTTTATATACATTTAGCTATTCCACAATTTTATGAGTGAAAATACATGCACATACTTTTTTTTTTGACCAACCATAAAAATAGCACACACATTGTTTAGAATTGTGGACCTCATAGTTACTGCCCACACTTTTGGCCACAGTTTTACTAAATGCGGCCAAAGATTATAGAATAACACAAGACCCATCACTCGTATTGTTTTGAATGGGAGAAGTCCCATTCACCTTCTAAATAAGAGCCAATCGCCGATTGGTAAAGTCATGGTATCACTACAGGGGCTGTAAGTACCGGTTCCTACAGAAATGGTCAGATGCACGCCTCCAAAATGAGACAAGAAAAGAGACGTGCTCTTAGGACTGGGCATGCGAACTAGCTTGATCCAGCCTGAAAAATGCAGTTTTTCCTCATGATTCGAGATATTCGAAACAAAATTTATAAGACAGTTGTTGTCAGATTTCATATATGAAATTTAATCGAAAGCTTGGCAAACAGCTTTGGAGAATTTGATGTTTCCCCATTCAAAGAGAAGCATTTGCATGCCCGAGAGGCGTTTCAAAGATGGCCGAGTGAAATGGCGTGTCTTAAAGCGACTTTGATGCGGCTCTCAGCGGTGTGGGCGGCGTTGGGATGGTTTATTTTGAACTTCTTGTCAAAACCACTTGTTCTGACTAGCTTGTTTTATGCAGATGCTGTTTGTTTGCAACATTTAGAATACGATCAGGGCTTAATGAGTGTAACATCAGTATCTGTGTGTGTCGTTCTCTACACTGAGGGTCGACTGGATTGTGACCCTTGAGTCTCAACACTGTTTGTAGGCTCTGGTACAACAAAGACTGTGCAAAAAAAAAGCAATCTATGGTGTCGCAGTCTATTTAATAATCTGTATTTGATCTTGTATATAATATAATATAATATAAAGTTCCTTACACAACTCCAGTGTCATTGAAACACAACCAGAATTACACTTGGCACAATATCAAATACCCTAAACATCAAAGGCTCAAAACTGATGCACCATAGCAAGTCTAAATTCCCATGGGGTAAAACTGGTAGATAGAATTGCAGTGAGATTTTTCCCAGATGGTAGTACTTTTTATTTCTCCTGACAATTACGAGAAAGTACAGACCATCCCTGTCAGAATCTCGGCGCCCAAATCCTCTTCTGAACTGAAAGCCTCTAAGAGTTTCTGTTCTGCTAACATCACAGACAAAGCTCAACCCGAGCTACCAACATTATCCTCTTTAAGACAGAATTGTGGACTTCATAGCGCACAGATTATCCTGTGCTTTTGTTGCCCTTGCTTATTGTGTGTCATTCTATCCGTATTGATAGAAGTCATAAAACCTGTGTGTCATCTCATCATTCCACTGCTTTATGGTTCATGGTTTATAGCAAGATCTGTTGATTCATTGATTGCCCCACTGAGTTCTCAAACAGTGATTCATCTTCATGTTGACTGAAAACAGTCCCCGTAAGAACGGTCTTAGAATTGCCCCGATGAACATTCTCTAATGCGCTTGACACCAGAAGCATCAATTGGACCCAACACCAATGTGCCATTTTGAAGCAGTGCCCACATTACAGCGCACCAGAGACAGTAACGAAGAAAAAACCTGGGATTGGTGCTGAAACAACATTAAGAGCCCTGGCTGTTCTCATTTCTTTTTGGAGGTTGCTTAGTAACTTTTCCCCCATGATGGCAATATGAGACCTGTGTGAGTTGCGGCACTTCAACCTGATTCATGTTGGTGCCCTTTGCAATCTCAGGTTCACTCAGAAGGCCTATCCAACAAGGAACTGCAGAGGTGAGTGCTTCACTTCTAATAATGCCTGTAGGCCACAATCTCTTCCAGCCAGAGCTAGTCATCTCACAGACTTTTAGACATAGGCCCTACTGTTTCCAATAAAACATACATTCAAACCAAGTTAGAACAAAGTACAAGATCCTTGCAAAAAACTACAGTAGCAAAACCATTGTAAGTGATGTGAAAAGCATGAAAACTTTCCAAAATTATCTCTATAGAGTAACATTGTACTTATATTGTAATTATTACAAGTATGTTTTAATTGCTGGCTACCTAAGCCCCGGTTCACACACACACACACACACATGTTGTTCAGTGGAAAGTCCTGTTTTTAAAAGTTGATCTTTTATTTGAGCATCCCGTTTTTTGAAATAGACACAAGAGGTATCCGCAATGGTTGAAGACCGTCACAATCCCCAGCTGGAGTACCATTGATATCCACCAGAGGGCACTTCCCTTTTTTTCATTGTTATTCTGTCCTGGACTACACTTCCCATAATCCATTGCCTGGTCTCATATGCCTGATTACATCCACCTGTGTCTCATCATCTTGATAACCCTGCCTATGTAAACATAGTGTATTCAGTCATTCATCGCGAAGTCTTGTATGTGTCACAGTCTTGTATCTGTTCCCTGGTTTTGACCCTACTGCCATTTTTTCTAGATTCACACTGTCTGCCTGAATTCCTGCTCTGGTGTATGTTTGGATTGTTTTCCTGTGTTTTGACCTTTGCCAGTTTTTGGATTATCCTTTAATAAACTGCATTTGGATCCTCAACCTTTGTGTCTCCAAGCAGTATGTAACAAAGATGTCCATCTAGCGCATGTTTACAGTGGAAAACATTGGAAACGTAGTGCAGTGGAATGGAAACACACGTTCAGCCTTAAACGGATAGTTCACGCAAAAATGAAAATTACCCCATAATTTACTCACCCTCAAGCCATCCTAGATGTATATGACTATCTTCTTTCAGACGAACACAATCAGAGATATATTAAAGCTATCCTGGCTCATCCAAGCTTTATAATGGTAGTGATTGGAAGAGATTTTGAAGTCCAAAAAAAGTGCATTCATCATAAAACGTTCTCCATGCGGCATAAAGGCCTTCTGAAGCGAATCGATGCATTTGTGTCCTTATTTAAAACTTTAGAAAGTAAAATAACGAGCTTACGGTGTGACAGAGGATTTTTGGGTGAACTATCCCTTTAAGAAGTTCATTGTGTTCGCTTAACTAAATACATGAAGTTAAACAATCACATAACATGTGCTATACATTCATCTCTGGCTGATAAATACTTCCTAAATTGTAGAATTGAAACAAGCTGCTTTGAAAAGCTCTATGCAAATGAACTTGAATTGAATTTAAATGAATTCAATGAAAATGCTACGCATTCTCACATATTCCGTGCACTGAAATCTCAAGCTCATTTCTATGGGATGTTCTGTAAAGCTTTTATGGTGTTGGTGCTGTATGGGTACCACAGTTAAAGATGGGGAGGGACAGTATATAGGTCTTGTATTGTGCGGTGGTCTTAAAGTACCTACTGCAGGAATTACACAACATAAAAGAAAAATAATCATTCATTTTATGTAAATACATCCTAATATGTTTTGAAATAAATTGGATTTTTCTTTGCCATTCAATTTAGTCTTCACTATTTTCCACTCTGCATCTCTAATCCTCCAGCGGCGGCGGCGGCATCAGCAACTAACCCTAAATCATCCTGAAATCAGGCAAGTGGAACCAGTGATTACAGCATTTCATAATCCACTGAAGACTGGCACAGCAGTCTGTATAGTGTATAAAGAGAGCCGAGCCTATGTGGAAACCATTTATAGCATTAGAATAGAACTCTTTCCAGCTAAAGTGGAGTGCTGCAATGCAAACACATGAAGAAGAGACGGATGTGAAGTGGTCAAAGGGAAACAGAGGGAAAGTGAGAGATCTTGCCCCATACATGCAGCAGATGATTTCAAATTCCCTCTTGTTTGCTTTGCCGTGTATTGTAGCCTGCAGTCGGGCTTTTCCTCTATTTGCTCGCTCTTCTGGAGGAAGGCCTGAAGCAGGATAGTGCTGTGGGCTTAGTAACTTAAAATAGGACACCGAACTGTACTGTAAAGAAGAAAAAAGTTGAAGAAACTAACAAAAGCAAACATGGCATGCACTGAATTTAAACTAGGAGGTCAAGACCTGTACTCGATTTGAAGAAAAAGAAACCTTCTAGCTCATTTTGTTGTTGGATACATGTGCATACATCCATATGGATATTTTAACCCTCTTCTTCTTCTCTTTGACGTCCTTTAACGGAGTAAGTTAGGTTACCTCGCAAGATCATACATTCAGACAAACTGCTTGGAATCTTAAAGGCATCAAAAAGTTTCTGATGAATCAGAAATTTTAAGATCTTCTTCTCTTTCAAGTGCATGTCTCGGTACCCGTGAGAACATCTGGTGGCAAAGTTCAGCCTTCTCATTTACTGCACCTGCCAAACTCATTACGAGGAATCAAAAATAAGGAAACTAATTAAAGTTACGACGGTGCCAAATAGCGTTTCCCGATTTTACTTTGTTCTCTTTGAACTATAGAGAGAGTTTGAAGAGGAGACATCTGCATGTTTGATCCTCTTCTCTTCACTTTCTCCTGACAACACTCCGAGCAGTTGTGAAGGGAATCTTTGGGAGACATGTGTAGAATGACAAAGGAATCACACAACTCATTTCCTCTAGCTCATTTTCCTCACATTTCTTCCCGTTGTTCATCTCGCTGGAGCGAAATTAATAACCGATCACCAGTCAAAGTCACTACAGTGGGGAAGATGACGATTGTGGTTGTTTAGACTTCATTTCTGGGACTTCTGGGAAACCGAAATACATTTTGTAAGATAACAAATGATTGAAATAGTGCCAGCAGATGAAACAAAGCGATTTTCCGACTCATAGCTCACTTTTGATAGCAAGATCATCAGTGAAGAGGCGCTTTATTTACAGCATTCGGTTAGATGATGGATTTTGCTCCTATGAATTTATCTGATTTATTACTGTTATGATTTTCACACAATACTGTCATCATTCACGCATTTGCAGTGTACTGAGGCATGGATTATGAAGGAGCCATTTTGCATTTTCATCTGACTCGAAAAAGTTTATCTACAGTGTTTGTGACAAATTCACTGTTAGAACAAAATTTGCAAAAATGTACTTTCAAACGTGCATATCACAAGCATTTGAGCGTAAGGGTTAAACAAAACGAAATATAACAAAAAACAAAAGTTTTACACTTTATTGAATGATATGCAAGTGAAAACAAAAGTGATATGATAATATATGAAACTAATATAAAGAGAACATGGTCAAAAAGTTCTAATATTAGTGGAAGTATAAGAAAATATAAAACTTTATCGTTTCATTAAACCGGAGACAAAATTATATTTCAACCTACTGTAAATTAAAAGAACGCTTTTATTCCTAATGGTTTTGCTATTGTGACAAGGGTTCAAATAGTTTGAACAAAGTAGAAGGATGATTTTGTCTTCTGTGATGTTGTGACACCTGTGCAGAGCTGGGGAACTTTTTTTATTTAATTTTATTTATCTTTTATTTTTTAATGAGCAAAACACTGCGCTTGGAATGAATTACACGCGTTACGGTTCATTCTGCTTCCGCAAATGATTTCATGTTGACACAGGCAGGTGTAAGTCACAATTAGACACAAACGAGCATCATTCACATGTACAAGAACTGAATTAATATGAAGACGTCTTACAGTCCCCATCTTTCCCACAGTAATTCTCCCATCTAGCATCTTGCCTGATCCCATCAAATTAAATCAGATTTGTGTTGCAGTGAAAGACAAGAGAAAAGGAAGGACCTCGTTATTTTGGACAGTAATTTCTTAAGCGGTTCACAAACGGCATTTCATGAGGCTGAAATCTGAGAAGTTGTCACACCACGAATGACATTTAAGAGAAACTTTCCCTCGAATGAAACTACTTGTTTCTTCGCACAGATTGTTACTGAATAGAAATTGCATGATGAAACTGCAATTACATTACACATTACTTTTACTTTTGACCCAACTCATTCATCTCTTGATGCTTTGCTTCTGCCACAGAATTTAAAATAAAGCAAAAAAAAGACGATATTTCGACTTTTTATCTAACAATTGACCCGTCGCAAAGACCTGCCCCCTTTAGTTACTGTTGCTATGTCCGACAAGCCATGAGCTCACGAAATGAAAAATCGCGGAGCAAAGAGGACACCGACAACACGTTGAAAGACACATGATACGGTTTCACATTTAATATATGGTCATTTTTTAAAGAAGTTTAATCAATAAATAGCGTCTAGTGTGTGTTTAATGTGTCGTGACAGATCGCTGTAGCTCCTCGTGAACCGATCATCTCTTCATACTAGTTCATTTATAGCATCAAATAAACATGAATGAACATCAGAAGGAATGTTGTTTCAAGCGCGGAAACACGTGAGTACACACAATTTTACAAGTTCACCAACGTTAATCTACTAACTCCCCTGACTGCTTTGACAGACAAAATGGTGTATTCGGGGATGATTGGTCAGATCACCTGTCAATCAAACCGTTTGTGAAGGGTCAATTCTGAAATTATATCTAAACTCGGAATTTGAGAATTCCGAAATTCAGAATTGTGAGATAAAGTCTCTTTTTTTATTCCATAAATATATCTTATATTATATTATTATCTTATATATTATATCTATATTTTATATATCACATTGATTTGAATAAGACAATCTAGTACCGTAGTGATATAAAACTATAAACAAAAAGAAAAAAAATTATGTGATCAACAACATGAAGTGCATTAAACATGACATTACATCAGGGTTTTCCAAACTGGTTTGTAAAGGAACCGCAGGGAGTTCGGAAGTCGATGAAAAGTTAATAACTATATGCAATTTACTGTTCTGGAAAGGAGAAAAAGAATTAGTGAAAATATGCATTTTGCAAGATAAATAAATAGTTCACCCAAAATTGAAAAATTGTCCCATGATTTACTCACCCTCAAGCAAATATAGGTGTAAATGATTTTCTTCTTTCAGCCAAACACAACTGGAGCTATATTAAATAATATCCTGGCTCTTCCCAGCTTCTTAATGGAATTGTCTGAGTTTTTGAAGCGTCAAAAAACTGATCCATCCATCATAAAAGTAATCCATAGGACTCAGTTAATGAGAGGGTGTTTACACGACACCATTTTCAACTAAAAAGCGAAACTTTGTATGCATTTTGGCCATTCATTTCATGCCTTAAAATGCTGAAAACTTTTAAAAAACGGGTTTCAAAGGGCAAATTTTTGAAACCAATCCTATTATCTTCTCTGTGTAAACTACAAAAACACAAATTTGTGAAAACAGTGACATCATGTGCATGTCTATTCAGTCTAAAGGCATGTAGCGTTTCTTTGCAAAGTGACATCGCCACCTACTGGCCTGTCATAAATAAGAGTTTTTAATCATTTTTGCAGATTCTTGTGATCGGGATGGAAACTTTTCCATTTTATGACATCATTGTCATGTAAATGCAACCTGAATACCTTCTGAAGTAAAGAGATGGGTTTTTGTAACAAAATATATCCATATTTAAAACTTTATAAACTATAATCCCTGGCTTCTGGCAATGGCTATACAGGCATTCATGAGAGTGTCAAACTGTAGACTGACAGTAATTCAGTTTTGCAATCTGATAACATAATCCTGATTATGTATAATCAGTTACAACCCAGCACTGATAATATACACGTAATCTACTAGTTATTTGAAGTAACGCACAGATAAAGTGAATTCATTTTTGCACAGTATGAATCTGTAAGCAATCTGCCAGGTGACTGGACACTGCGTGCGACTTAAGTACCTTTACTGACTTCCTATAGGCATCGTTCTAGGAGTCAGACTGAAGAAATGCTTTTCACATATCCTCTGATTCATTCAGGTGCAGTTTTGCCTGGTAAGCATCACAAAAGGGTCCTCTAGCTTGGCTGAAAAAGCCCTGCTATGTGATCTAAAACCAATTTCACTGGTAGAATAAGCCAACACACATTTCCTTATCTTCCCCTTGCAGTCCAAACGCCCAGGCATAACCGCGAGAGGTGAAGCATGGTACAAAAAAAAAAAAAATATATAAATAAATAAAAACAGAATCTAATTTTAAAGGTAAGCACCAAACAAAAGCAATGCTTTAAGAGTGTTACCGAGCAGGGATAAGCAGGTGTTTGGCACGCCATGAAAAGGTGAACCTCCAGTTTAATTTGGTCTCAACGCTTTGGCCTCCTGCTAAGAGAACAGACCTGTGATTTGGCCTTTCCTCTTCTCTCCAACCGCAGCAGATATGAGGAACCTTCTTTGTGTGACCTTTGAATTTTATAACCATAAAAACCATTTATATTTTATAAATTTTTTAAAGGCAGTATGGAAATGAACAGTATCCAAATAAATCAATAAGCTTTGTATTGTGCCTAACAATGCCCCTAAGCCATTATAAATTAACTGTAAACCACAGCTGCACGGCTTTTATTAAACAGTTACCACATAATACAAATATTAAAGGCAAAAAAAATATCAATGCAATGCCTTCCTTCCGCTAGAAAAACTAGTCCCTAACCGTGAACGGCAACAGCAGTTACATTATTATGCCATTAGATGGCAGCAAAGACTGTCTTTATGAGTGAGTCAGTCAGTAGCGAAGACTTTTACATTGAAAGGACCGAAACTTGTGAACACGGAACAGACAAAATGCTTTGTCTAGCGCTGGACACGGGGAAACCCATTAACTAATAAAAGACAAGATATCACAGCGAATATATACAAACGGATTTATAATTACGAACATAGGACTGATCTGAAAGAAAACGCTGTATCTAAACGCAGGTACACTCGCGCTCTCTCTGACACACTACTGTACTATAATACAGTAAGCAGAACAAGCATACGTTTATGTTGCTAAGAGTGGTTGCTAAGGGTGTTGTGTAGCGATACACAGAAGCGTTGGGTCATTTTATCGTGAAAAAACACAGCTATTGACCAATCAGAATCAAGGACTGGAACTAATGGTGTACAATGCCTTTTAGGGAGATCAATTTCAAGCTGTGAAAATGTTTTATGGACTCGATAGGGGAAAAAAAAGCCATTTTAATAGTGAAAAGTATCATTTCTACACATTATTTTAGTATTATTCATATACTAATAAATATTGTTTTTATTTTAATTTAAGCTTTAGTTATGAGCTTTTGTAATTATACATAACCCCGAATCCCCCAATTTGTCCGACAAAGCAGTCAGGGGAGTTAGTAGATTAACGTTGCTGAACTTGAACTTGAAAAATTGTGTGTACTCACGTCTTTCCGCACTTGAAACAACATTCTGATGTTCATTCATGTTTATTTGATGCTATAAATGAACTCGTACCACCCACAGTGGTACAAGGACAATACTTGGGCAAAGCCACATGGCAAACATGAGGGTTTAAATACACAAGGACTAATCACTAGACAAGGGACACCCGTGAACAATCAAACCAATGACAACATGGGACACATGACAGGATCACATGACACAAACAAGCGAAACACATGGCAACAGGGACATGAAACATGACAAAAAGAGACAAACTATAACAAAACCCAACACCATCTGTGACATATACATAATATAATTTGTATATATATTACACATTATATAGTACACAATATGATCATATCTTAAACTTATAAATAAGTAGTATTTGGTGGCTTTAGTGTAAATTTGACTATTTTATTTCATATTTCCCTGCTTATTTTAGCCGCACAATAGTGTAAAATAACATTTGCAGCTTCCGGCAATCTTTCTCCAGTGGCACAGCCATGATAAAACAGCGACAGTGCTGATTTGTTTCCAGCATGAGAGCAACAGGGAAACACTTTACTATGTGATGCAGTCAGATTGCATTTCCTCCTGCTGTGAGATGTCTTGCCGAGTCCTCCTGTTATAAACACCCCAGGGGCCTCCTCGACTCCTCATGAACACACGTCAATAGTCCTGTCCATTAAGCGAGGGGCTGCATGGAACGATATTTAGAGGTTATTGAAAGGCCACTTAGAGACATTTCTCTCGTAGATGAACATAGAGGCGTATTGCGTTTTTGTTCTTTTAGGGTTTTAAAAAGAAATGTTCTTTTGACTCTATCATAATAACAACATTTGTCCTCTTAAGTTTTCGCATGAATAGAAAAAAAAGCAGAAAGAAAAAAAGACTATGTTATACAAACTTTAGTGAAATGTGGTTAAAAATGATCTACAATCTAATCTTCTTCTCATCAGGCCAGTGTTATAAATGAGAACACTTTCCCAGTAAGAATGCATAAAAGAAAAAACACAATACATTACAACTAATATCCAGAAAACAGATAAAAGTAATTATGCAGATAAAAAAAATGACAACAAAAACATGCAAAAAGCAGCATGAAAAATGCTGTCTTCTTCTGCCAGAACGACTGTAATTGATGATATCAGCAAGACAGAAAGGAATCCTGTGAAGGCGGACGGCAGGAGACAGAGCTGAGTCTTCTTATCAACAGCACTTCATAATTCATGTGCTTATGAATTATGCATTATCTGTGGTTTGAAAAGAGGAAGAGTTCCTTTGTAAACATGGGGAAATACAAGGCGAGACGTATCATTCAATAGCGTTTCTTCTTTATAGGTGGTCTTAAAAGCTTCTGGGCCTGAGGTCTTCATGCCAATTCACACCTCAGTCTTAAACTCTCAATTCCTGAGAAATAAAAATAGATTGTGAAGAGTAATGCACTCTGCTTGCTTCAGGTCAACTGTTCCTCTGGTAAGTATTGTCACTAGATGCTCCAACATGATTAACGGACCAAAAAAAGAAAAGAAAAAAAAAGTAATGTTTCTTCAAAACCATGACGTATGATTGTAAAATGCAGAAGCAGTTATATTAGGATTATAATTCAGCTTTTAAGTTTACTTTAAACCATAATGCATGAACACTTGTCTTGTTACTTCAGGTCTCGTTGTTCGTTACGACTCTGGCAGGTTTAAAATGGGTTCATCCGTCATTTTAGATTATCCTGAAAAAAGATCAATGAATATTAATGCAATGAAAAAAAATCTCACCTTGAGACATAATTATTAATGACCATAGAAAAGTGAAAGCACAGACAGTAATTCATAAGAGCAGACGAGATTCACTTTTTATTAGAACATGAAAGCTTGTGTAATTTTGTTTGCTGGTTACTTTTAAAAGATGAATGAGTCACTTTTGTTTTGAGTAATGCCAAGGCCTGGACGAAAACTGCAGGCTCTGAATTTTGTGCTGATTTTGAGGGAAATTGTGCAGAATTCTGTGGAATGGATTTAAAGAAGCTCTGCAATCATGCTGATAAAAAGCATTAATGACATATTCATTTTAACAGCAGGTTATATATGTCCTGGTTTATGTATTTGCTTTGGCTTTGGGTGGGTTTTCTTCATGTTTTGGTTCAGTTTCCTTGGTTTTCATCCGTTTCTATGGTTATTCATTGTTTGATTAGTCATTGCACCTGTGAGTCATTTCATCAATTTGTTTCGGTTTTGAATTTTTAAAGGGATAGCCAAAAATTAAAATTCTGTCATAATTTACTCATGTAAATAATGAGTACCTGCAAAGCCCGGAACCAAACCCGTAAAGCCCGGAACACACCAAGCCAGGCAGTTTTTGTTCGTCGGCTGACTAAGTTTTCTCAGTGTGTTCCGCACTGTCCTCTGAAGTTGGTCCTCGTCTTCTTTTTTTGGCCGATTCAATGTGTTGAATCGGTGTCGGGTCGTCGGTGAAAGAGAGAACTCTGATTGGCTGTTCAGTATAGCAAACGACTCAGTTCACGAGAATATGAGCAAAAGTTATGAAAGCAAGCAAGTCATGACGGCACAGACAGAAGGTTGTTCTAATTTCACGTCATCTTACCTGAGCACTCGAATGCACGGATATTTGGAGCGGAGTGGAATAAAGAACGTGATCAGCATGACTGATATTCAAAACGGTAAGCAAGCGCTGCTTTCTTTTTATGGTTTGTATACATGCAGTCTTAGTCTTAAAAGCAGTTTAGCTTTCCGATTTTGAATGAATATAGACGAATATATCTGCTTAAATAGACTGTTGTCTCCTTTATACGCAGGCGCAGAATGCATCGGGTTGAAATCGGGTTGGTGTGTCCTGGCCTTAAGACTTTTGCTCATCTTCAGAACTCAAATGAAGATGTTTTTAATGAAATTTGAGAGCTTTCTGTCCCTCCATTGATGGCTACGCAACTATCACTTTGACGCTTCAAAAAGTTCATAAAGAGATCATAAAACTAAGCCAGAGACACAATCGCTTTATATGATGAACAGATTGAATTTAGGCTTTTATTCATTCACCTATAAACATTGATCAGTGAACATAAACAGAAGCTCAAGCGTACATGCTTGACGCATTAGAACAAATCTCATTGGTTCTTGCAGAAGTTCAAATGTGAACCTCATTGGTTGTTGCATGTCAAGCAAACATGCTTTCCGTTCACCACAACCGATGTGTGTGTTGATGAATGTTTATATGTGAATAAAAGCCTTAATTCAATCTGTTCATCATATAAAGTGATCGTGTCTCTTCAGAAAATTTGGACTAAACCGCTCAATTGAGATGGATTAGTTTTACGATCTCTTTATGAACTTTATAAAGCTGTAAAAAAGTGGTAGTTATGGACGGTCAATGGAGGGACAGAAATCTCTTATATTTCATTGAAAAAATCTTCGTTTGTGTTCTGAACGTGAAGTCTCAAGGGTGTAGAACGACATGAGGGTGAGCAAATGACAGAATTTTAATTTCTGGGTGAACTATACCTTTAAGCCCTGCGTTTTGTTCTGTTCATCTCTGTTTTCATCACATGTTGGTGCAGTTATTCGTATCTTTTGAACGGAGACTTTTGAAACCTAACCCTATAGTAAGTATGCAAATGTATAATTACACTGTAACAGTAAAAATGACACCTTAATATAAAGTGTAACATGGAAAACAGATACACAGCCTAAGTCCAAGTTTATATACTTTCTTCACACGCATATATCTTCACAAGAGCCACTGCTTTCTCAGATCTTATATATAGTGGTTTTGATCTCTACAAGAGAGTCAGATGCCAAGGGAGGAATAAATGAGCATTTAAAGCTGCTCAATACTGCTGTCAGAAATCTTTCACAAGTACAGATGAGATTTTCCTCCAGAGATAATCTAAAGGTGACATTGTGAGGATACAGGACTGATGTGTCCATATGTGAGTGAGGGACACGTCAAGACAGTGAAATAACCGCAGCTGCCGATTTCATGGTCAAATAGCCTACCTTGCCTTCTTCCTAATTATGTTTAAAATATAAAATCAATTTCAAATTTGGTTATCAGAGGACTGCTGGGCATTTTAACAAAAAGAGGTGAACATAAACATGTTATCACATTGCACATGGGTTTATGAAAGAAGTACATTATGCAATAACTCTCATAACTATCACCTTTCTTCATATTAAAAAAAAAAAAAAAAAAAAAAAAATATATATATATATATATATATATATATTAAACACAATAAAGTATATATAAAATACGTATTATTTAAAGAAACAGTACTTCTATTTTTAAATAGTACTATTTAAATTTGTATCATAATATAATATATATTTTTTCAATATTATATTTACCATTAAGTGAAAATAAACCACACAAATTTTAAAGAAAATGAGATTTTTTTTAGATAATTTCCTTCATTTTATGCATGTTCTATTACCAGCTTGCAACACCAATAAAAATAAATAAATAAATAAATAAATAAACAACCTAAATGGCATCAGCAGTTAATAAATGTAGTATGATGTCAAAATTATTGCAAAAGTTTGACAATATTTTGTCAAAGCCTGTTTGACTGTGGTGACAATTGAATAAATGGAGCTGAAAATTAATCTGAAACCATCCAGTGGTCATTCACTGGTTAACGGAAGTAAACGCTAGATTTGCCAATATTTATCATAAACATTTGACACATCAAACCCAAAACATGCTCAAATGTCTAATCAAAACCCGAGAAAATCACTACGGTAATGCAATGTTACATCCGCCAGATGGAGTACCCATGATCTCCACTAGAGGGCACTCCTCCTGTCTCCTTTGCATTCCCATCATAAACTACGTTTCCCATAACCCATTGCCTGGACTCATTATGGTCTGATTACTTCCACCTGTGTGTGATTAACTCGTTTGTAATTAATTTCACTCACTCATTGCAAAGTCTTGTTTGTGTTACTACTGCAATTCTGAGCGTTCTTTTCTGGTTTCATGGTTGTGTGTTTTACTGGTGTTTCTTGGACCTTGTTTTATGTTTGGATTGTTTACCCGTTCTTTTGGCCCTGTGCCTGTTTATGGATTACGACTGTGGATAGCCCCAAATAAAAGCATTTGGATCTTCAACATGTGCTTCATAGCAGTTTTGTAGCATCTCATGCTCTCATGAGTATAATTGTCGTTTTTGCATTGATGATCACATGTCAGATGAGCTTTTTTATATTTATTTACGTTCATATAAAAATGTCTCCTCCACTGACCAGATTTAAGATGTAATTGTCGTGAGACATACACTGTGATTGAGTTGGAAAAAATTTCATGCTTTACATGCTTAGTTTTTTCAATTAATCAGATTATTTCAGGTTTCCACCATCAATTTCATTCAGATAGAGCTTAATCGGATCGACTGAGGTTTTTACATGAGCTTTTCAGCCATCAATCCGGATCATTTGGTTTCACGTAAACGTAGCTTTTGATAGATTTAAAATAAATGGAAAGATATTGACTGACAGGGGCAAACATGTTTTTTTTGTTGTTTTTTTTAAGATAAAAGCTTCCATTCAGTTCTAACCGAGTGCGGCGAGATCCAGAATTTTAAATAGCCCTACTGAAATGGATGTGGTTGTTTTTTTTGTTTTTTTTTGAAAGCAGTACTTCTGCATATTAAGCCTTAAGGCCAGTGAAGTGCACACCGAATACAGTCCCATTTTCCTTGTGCTTTCAAGGAAACTGTTTAGCAGGACTACAAAGACTTTTCCGCAATGTTTTTTGGGGATGTGAAAAAAGCCCCAAACAACAAAGAATTTCATTTATTATGCCCATCTGCTGCCTGCCGCAAACATAGGACACGACATCAAGTTTTATGTCTCACTGCTTTTCCGCAATAATTCCATAAAATTTGGCTAACTAAATCAAAATCTATGACTCATCTGTCAAAACTTGAACATTAAGGGAGCTCGCTGACTCAATGTCCCTAAAGATGCTTTCTTCAGGCTCACGAAATTCTTGTTTCGAATTCAAAATCATTGTCCTAATATGCAAAAATCACTTCATAATCACTTTCCAGTAATGAGCTTTGGTGTCTGGTGGCTCGGAGTGACAGAGGCTTGGTCCAGGATCACTCTGCATTCAGGCCTCCTCAGCCACCAGCTCTGAGCTAAGCTCATTATGTAAAACACAGCACAGCGTGCAGACCACATCCTGCTGCCTAAACTCACACTGATCTACTGCCTGCGAAATCTATTTTAAGCCGACTGTGTCTGGGTTTGTCCTCTGAGAGCAGACACGGGATGCAAAAATCTCCACTGACATTGAGTCGCTCCTACCAAAACTAGCGCCTGTCACCCATCTGCTGAGAACAGGTAGCAATGCTTACTACAAGTCCTCAAGAAAAAGAGAGAGAGAGAAAGAGAAAGAAAGAAACTTGCTTTATTCCATCAGGTTAATTCAATCGTCCTATAATCTGCTGGGTGACAAAGATGTGAAGATATCCCGTTTATTTACATTTTGGTGAATTCGTGAATTTTTATGTTCTTAATCTCATTCGCTCGTTTTTATGTGATTTTACACCCCAGTGATGGACGTTCATGCTTAGGTTTCTTTTCTTCTAAAATTCGTATACGTTTATACTAATCAAATCCTACCAATCCATGCGAAATCAGAAACTCGTGAAATAAATGAGCTTTCTCATGACATCAGGTTGGGATTTCCATCATACCTCACAAAAATTCTTTAAATCTATTTGCATAAAACCTGATAAGATGGAGTTAAATTATAAACATATAAAAGTTTATTAGTTCATAGAGTTCAAATATTGCTACATGCTTCTTAAACATGGCATGCATTTTCAAAACTGATCCTAATCAGGTTTAAGTTGTTTTTTTGTTTTTTAATTGAAGGGGTCATGACATGAGAAATACATCTTAACAAAACAGGCCCTGCCCACTGGCATTTAGTCGCTTCACTGCTGACATTTCTAGACACTTGATGTGAGCGTCACGTTGTGTCAAAAGCAAATAGAACCTATTATAGTAACTGACGATGATACAGTATACAGATGCGCGTTCAGCTTCTAATGTACTCCACGCTTAAGTCTATTGCAAGTGGACAAATAGAGGAGTAGATGGCGCATGGGAGCTTTCCACTTTCACGAGTCCTCATTTGAACAGCTCGTTTTCTCATTACTGTAGAGACTTGAGAATATCAACGTCAGGAAAATGAAACATGGTTTATTTTTAATGGTGTTATGGTTCGCGTTGGAAGGTTATATGTTTGTTCAGCGAATTTGACAGCAGATTGTTTTTTAAACTAGTCAGCTGTATTGGATCTGACAGCAGCTGCATCACAAACCGGAAGTAAATGATTTTGTAAATTATGTTTTTTTTGCATATATATTTGTTTTTGTTTTTTTTGTGTGTGCAAAAAACCCTCCTTCATTAACATTATAAGTGAACCTCAAGGAACATATTGAAATAATAAAAAATCCATTCCAAAACCCCTTTTAAGGAATGGTGAGTTGTTTAAAGATATTTGTATTAAATAATATTTTGCATTAAACTAACCAAAAGTGATAGTAAGGACAAATTTGTATTAGTATTTGACAAATAAATGTTGTTATTTTGAAACAACAACTTTCTATTCTGAATCCTGAAAAAAGTCCCCATTTCCAAAAAAAAAAAAATTAAGCAGCACAGTTGTTTTAAACATTGATAATAATAAGAAAGGTTTCTTGAACAGCAAATCAGCATTTTAGAATAAAGGTTCATGTGGACAGTGCATACTACTTATGTATTTTAAACATTTCAAGTTGTATTAAATAAAACAATCACAATGGACAATCGTATGTAAATAAATGCTACACATTGTTGGTTCATGATACCTGGCCCACAAAAATTGGCTGAATGTCTGATGCATATGTAACCCCTGACCCAGATTGCTCTGAGCAGGCCTTGAACTCAGGTCTCTGGCATAGATGGCGGACACTCTAACAAGAAGGCTGAAGGTTTACTCGCACAGCGAAGCACCAGCTGGCCTCCGTTACACATATGGCACACTTATCTGGAAATACTTCAGGAGTTTCAAAGTTGTCATCTGGTTGGTTGAATTCTACTGGATGTCCGAGAGACGTGTATGTCGTGTTCTTTAATGGTGTGCCTGGAAACAAATGCCGTGACGCCAAACCCCGTCTGACGGTCTGACGGTCTGGCTATGCGAGACTACATGATACCTAATGCATTAACTAACGTTAGCAAAGTATTATAAAGTGTTACCACGTTTTACTATTTTTATTTTTGCTATGTGACTTAACCCTGTCATAAACTGAAATCTGACCTGGCCATCATTGAAAGCCCATCCTTCCAGACTCCAGTGGCCTGCTATTAACCTCTCCGAGTCAATTAACTAGTGGTGAGATTATGACAAATGGAAACTACTGGAAACTGACAGACTCTAAGTAATTAGATTCTCTATTGCTGTTCATCAATGCTGAGGCGCTGCCAGATGCCCTTATGGTTCATACCATGAACATGTTCAGGGTATTTGTTGAGTCTGTTTTTGCTTGTGTTTCATAAACCTGAAATTGGGATCAAAAGCAACAGTATGTCCTCCAGGCACTGACTGTTTCTACTAAAATTTAATTATGATTGTTCCTCCCATGATACCTGCACTCTTTATTGTAATGCCTTAATATGATTTTATTAAACATTAGGTACATGTAGGAAAATATACCATATAATCTTATAATTATCTTAAAAATAACCATATAAATTACTATTACTATTAAACTATAACCAAAATAAGAGAAATATGGAGCAACCGTGCCGAAAGACCAAAGAAATCAGCATGTGGACATGCAATCTGCATAAAATTGAAGCACATCATGTTCACCAGCATTCAGCTGACAACACCATATGCAAGCTCGCATTTGTCATTCTGTCGAAGCCTAGACAATAATTAGACTTCGTCACGTCATCACACTTACTGTCTACTATCTGTCGGCCACACCAGAATGCATGGCATGTTATATATCACTGCTGGAATTGCTCAACCACATTATTGTTGTTCCCACAGTGTTTATTTCTCCAAAGACAATAGACGATGATTACACCCTAAAATAGAAGCAGTAAAAACAAACATATAGTCTAACTAGTAGGCAATCACTGATTAATAATGAACAAGCAAATATAATATTTTACATAATACATAAATCTATCCATAAACCATATACATTACCAGCAGGGCTTGACATTAACACTTTGGCGAGTTGAATTGTATATATAATCAGGGTTTGACATTAATTTTTTGCTCAGCAGCCACTGTGGCTAGTGGTTTTTCAAAGTTACTAGCCACTCAGCATTTTCAATGGCCACAATTTTGACATCGATACCATGGGGAAAAACTGCCATATAGATATTTTTAATGAATACAGCAGGTATGTCACTGTAAGACCTGACGCACTGATCCATTATACTGTTACACATGTGTTTTCTTTCTGTTAACTGTTAACATTCACTTAAAACTGACTGACTGTGTTTACATGAATACTCGCCAAGACCGGCATTCTGACATCATTTTGTGTGGATTTGACTGCTTTTTGTAATTTCATTTTTTTTGTTCTTATTTTATAACACACTATTTATTTGTCTTAAATCATGTTTTACATTTTTATAGTTAGGCCAGAAGTTTTAGCTGTGGTACTAAAATTGAAATAGAGAATTGTGAATTTTCACAGGTATGTAATTTTTTGGTGTAATTTGCAAAAACAGTTTCAGGGCTGGTAAAAATTTATGACCAGTAAATTTTCTGAATTGGCAGGCGTGGCAAAAAGTTAGTTTTAGGCCAAATGCTTTATTTCTCTAATATAATGACACTGTGCTCAACAAATAATTAATATGCTGACCAATCAGTGCAAAAAATTAGTTGTATGCATACCTCAATGACAAATGTGGACCTGCTAGCTGTCATTGGCTCGTTTCACCCCCAATTACCTGGGAAATAAATTCCACCACCTGAAATGAGGAAAAAGATTAGACCATCTGCTGCCTCTTTCCCACTCTGGTTTCTACTCATCAGCCATGGATTTCCACATCAGCTCCTACGGATTCTTTATTTTTGAGCAGGGGTGTCGCTAGACCCTTTTTACTGAGGGCATGAGCACCGGTAAAGTTTTGCTGTGCCCCAGTAAAATTTTCCTGATAAATTATTGTCTGATGAGGTAGATTAAAGATACATCTAAAATAGGGTTTCCTATTAAATGAACGTTATCATTTATATAGCTTGAATTATTTAAAACATTAAAGCCGAGTGTGTCCGACTGCGTCCCGCAGTACGATAAACCACACCCCTACTACAAGTTACGCCCCCTACAATGAAACAGCCAATTAGCACCTCCCACTAGAATTGCTGATGGCGCCACTAGTACCGCTCTTCTACTTAACTTTCCTTGATTTTTTAATGGGTTAGTTCACCCAAAAATGAAAATTGTGTAATTTGTTCCAAACCCGTAAGACCTTCGTTCATCTTCAGAACACAAATAGAAAACAATGGCTCAGTGAGGCCTGCATTGACAGCAAGAACACTAAAAACGCTACTAAAAACGTATTTAAAACAGTTCATTTCTTAATTAATAAGAATCAAAAGCAACATAAGTTCATCCTTCAAACATTCCATACATAAAACAAATGTACTTGTTTCAGTCAATGACATCCATGCATGTTTCTTCACAGGAGGCGTAACTTGGAGTAGTAGGCATAACATCTAGGGGTGTGGTGATAGCTGAAGAGGGCGAACTCCCAGGCTAGCACTTATTTCTGTGATAATGAGTAGTATGTTAATTTGTATTATTTCATGAGGTCATTTGCCCATATAATCTTTAAGCTATTAAGGTCAAATATATTTGGCTTGCTTTCTGTAGTGGAGGAGCTCGTGAAGACAACTTCAACTTGAGCCTAGATATAGCCCCCCCCCCCAACCCCGTGGGACTACTAATACTTGGAAGATGGGTTTGGGTAATAAGATGTATACATTAGGTTGGTGGCGTTGGGGAGGTGAAGGGATGTCAAAACAGCTGATGCAGAGCAAAGTAAGTGGCTGCTTTTATGCCCTGGAAGTTAATTGAAAGATTAAATGGGTTCAATCCTCCCGAAAATATGTTTAGGAACTTCACTTTGTTGAATGACTTACTTTTCGAGTAATCCCGTTTCGTCTAATTTACTTGGCACAGATTTGATTGATATCATTAGCTTGTTAACTGCTAAAATAACGCTTGCTTATCTCTTCTAATTTGCGGCTTGATTTAGACATCATCAGTGAATGCTTTTTGAAATAATTTAATTAAAAAAAGGAATAAATAAATGACTTCCAAAGTCACTAGAGTTGAATGTTTTTGTGCTGGGGGAATGGGCACTCATTTTGGGTGGAGAACAGAGTTTGGAAATGTAACATACTGCACTTTAGAGTAGGCAGCCAAAAATCTCTTTGGTATTTATAGCTGACAGACTATACGGAGATGACATGCACAGAAGGACCCCCTACAGTTCGGTATCTGGTCTTGGTTTCTCACCACCGCCTCTTTTACACTCTACATTTATTCTCTTAGAAGGTGCTTTCTAAACAAAGGAACTTATATATTTAGCTTCCAGAGCTCGGATTACCATCAAGGACATGATACAAGAGTGCTACAACTCACGCAAATAGTGTCAATACTGTCAAAGTGCAAGGTGATATCACTGTTTACTTAAAGTAAGAGTCATCGAGCCATTAGGTGTCAGCTCAGTACAAATTGGATTTTTTTGCTGGATAGTGGGGGAAGGATGCCAAGTATAAAAAGTGGAGGTGATGAGTTTTTCACATGAGGTGAGTGTGCGCACAATGAGAAGTCTGTCTCAAGGCTTCGTTTGAGCATAACTGTTGAGTTAGCTCTTCTGATAGTGTCTTCTGGCAGTTTGTTCCAGCAGACATGGAGAGCTGGGGGAGTTGGGATGTGAGATCATATAAAGCAGCAGATTTCAGCGATTGGATACTCTTAGATGAAGGTTTGAAGGAAACGGGGGGCCAGGCCATAGGCAAAATTGTAGGTTAGAAAAGAATCTTGAATTTAAGTGTCTGTCGTAGCACCTAGATGGCTGGAAATGTGGCATCCATCCATCCATCTCTCCATCTCTCTATCTTTGCACAATACCATGTTGTGACTTCAAAACACTTTAACCACTTTCATAATTCATAAACTAATACAAAATGATGTTTTCATTACATCACCAGGAATCAACAACACACATAATAAAACGTTTCCAGATGTTCAACAGTCTATCTGTCTGCCTCTCCATCCATCCATCCATCTGTTTCTTTCATTTATCCATCCATCCATCCACCCATCAATCCATCCATCAATCCATCTCTCCATCCATCTGTCCGTCCACCCATCAATCCATCCATCAGTAAGTTTGTCCATTCATCTGTCCATCCATCCACCCATCAATCCATCCATCCATCCATCCTTCTGTCCACCTGTCCATCCATCCACCCATCAATTCATCCATCCATCCATCCATCCATCCACCTATCCATCCATCCATCCATCCATCCATCTGTCCACCTATCCGTCCATCCATCCGTCTGTCCATCCGTCCACCCATAAATCCATCCATCCACCCAACAATCCATCCATCCTTCCATTTATCCAACCATCTGTCATCCTATCCATCCATCCATCTACCTATCCATCCATCCACCCACCCACCCATCAATTCATCTATCCATCCATCTATCCATTTTCCATCCATCCACCTATCCATCCATCCATCCTTCTGTCCACCTATCCGTCCATCCATCCGTCTGTCCATCCATCCACCCAACAATGCATCCATCCTTCCATTTATCCATCAATCCATCCATCTGTCAACCTATCCATCCATCCATCCATCCATCCATCTATCCTTATGCCCACCCATCCATCCATCCATCCATCCATCCATCCATCCATCCATCCATCCATCCATCCATCCATCCATATCTCTGTCCTACCGTTTGTCCGTCCATAACCTCCTTTCTACCACCATCCATCCATCTATCTATCTGCAAAAACTGATTTTACCGATTATAAAATGCATGGCTGATCAAACTGATTATTCAGATTACTACTAAATTCATGTGCATTCCAGAAGTGTGGCGATGACAGTCGCAGTGATGAGAGAACAAAGACGGCCAGAGGGTCGGAATTTCTGATGCTGGTTTGCTGTTCCACACTGCTCTATATGCAGGATGGACAGGACAAAACAACAGAGCACCAGACGGGAAACGCTGAACCGCATTGATTAATTATCACATTCTCTAGAAGGTTCTGATTGCCGTGACTCTTAATTATGTAAGCGAATTAGCTATTGATCAACACAAGTGAGTCAGCAGGGCAGCAAAATAACTGCAAGAAGTATCTGTGCTTCTCCCGCAGGGGAGCACTGAGATCTCTCTGAGACTGTGCTTCGCTCTCCATGAAATCACTTTATCCCATGCGGCTTCACTGATAATGACAGCAACTTAGCAGGCTGGACAGTTTTCATCTGTATAACTATAAATGGCTAAAAAAAAACAGGTGAAATCTTCTTGCCATTTGTTACTATGTATACATATACATATACATATATATGATGAAATCATTTGAAATTTTGGCTTCAAGCTTAAAAAAGGCTGCAAGTAGTATTCGTAGGCATTTATATGGAAAGTCAAGTTCTAGTCACAATAGCCATGCATGCGTCTTGAAAACACTGTTTTTCATTGAAGTCAACACCAAGAGGCTTATAAGCCATGCAAATTTTGCCTTAAAGTAATAACAGGGTGAATGGTTTCTGTCACCTCTGCTGTCCCAGTTGTACTGTGAGATATCCCGCCGCTGCCATAACACTAATGCTTCATTCCTCTCGTTATGGTGTATCACATTTCCCTCCATCATCCTGCCATTCTCAGTCATCACTCCTGACAGCAACACACTTGAGTGTACTTCTGCATGAATGCAGCTTAACTCGTAGTACCCACTCTGACTGACTGCCTACTTTGAACAATGTCATTTGCAAGTTGATTCGCTCAGACAAGCGTTCCACCCAGAAGTTTTGGCTCAAAACAGCCATCAGAACAGAAGCACTGAAGAGATGTGTGTAAGTATTAAAAATGGAGGATTACACACTGACTGTGAGGACAGACTCTGTGCCCTTGGCCACTCAGGAGGAAAAAGCAATCAAGTTCATCACTCCCTAGAAGATGGGCTCAAGCCTTTACCTTGTTTATCCTTCTAGTTTATAGATTCCTACTTATATCTCCCTTGGTGACAGCAAACCTCACTATCCTAATCGAGAAACGGCTGAGATTTTCATGTTGTGCAGTGAAGCAACTGCCTACAGTATATCACTCAATTTATAAAGCCAAAGCTTAGGTTCTGGTAATGAATCTGCTTTCGCTTTTAAAATTTGTCTGTCTTGTTGTATTCAAATGAGGCATGCTCCAAAATCTCGCTAAACGTTTTGACAAAGCGTGCAGGCTCCTGGTTTACTGCAACTGCTCATTTTCTCAGCTTTTCTTCGGAGTGTAAAAAGTATTTGTTGGTATTTAAGCGGTTCTTTTTGTTGTATATGGCACTATTTTTTGTAAATTGCTGTTTGAGTTTGTATGCCGCCCCAGCTGGAGGCTTCATTTCCTGTCACATGTACGCAGTTAAACCGTTGTACTGCAGCAAAGTAGTTGATGCTGCTAGGTAGTTTAAACCACTGCGTCCAACTTAAGCACACAATTAAATGGTGTAATGAGGAAAATTTTCTTTTTTGCAAGAAAGACTGTATATTTTAAAACTGCTAAAAGAAACATAATAGCATGTTGATGGCCTCGAAGTTAACCTTATAAATCTGTACAGTATCTATCATATTTGATACATGGGTGTCATCTAGCAGAACCTGATTTCACCAAGTACAACATGTTTCTGGATCATCATCTTTGTTGATCGTGGAACAACTTTCCAATCAACCAATCAGACTTGAAGGACAGGTTTACAGTTTGTCAATACAGTAAGTCTGAATAAGTTGGGTTGAAACTCAAAAAATTTGAGGAAATCATTTACATACAATTTTTTGAGTTATGATGTTCCCAGTTTTAAGCAGTTTTAACCTTTTGAGTTTGTAGTACACAAGCATGTTGATTGCTCCTAACTTGAAGTACTGAGTTAGCAAACTCATACATTTTTGATAGCAATTAACATTAAATATTTTTTTTTTTTTTTCGAGCTCTAGCAAATCAAATGAGTTATTACTTCACTGTAAAGCCTAAAAAGTTAAATAAGAATTTAAGTTAAGAAACTCAAAGATTTGTATTTTTTACTCACACATTTTTATTGCTCTTAACTTGAAATATTTGAGTACACTAATTTATACTTTCAACTTAAAATTATTGGGTTATCTCAGCGTAAATATTTTGCTAGCTATAACAAACTAATACAGAAAATGCCAATTTGTTAATTTGTTAACAATGGTATTGTATAGCACTTACTGAATGAGTACAGGAACCTAAAACATGTAACTTACCTGCTCTCAAACCAAGCAGTATGCACCACTTGTCAGCATGATGGTAACTCCCACATTAACAGAAATTAGCATAACACAACATTAATCACTACTGAATCTCCCTTACCATTAAACTTGCATAAAAAACAAAACAAAACAAAAAAACACTTAACACTTAATTTTAGCATTTACTTTCCCCTTCGAGTGCCATGGGCAAAACATGCAAGGAAATAAAAAAATTCACTTAATCTTAAGTTTGTCTAAATGAAAAGAACTGAGTTCATACAACTCAAAACAATGAAACAGTTCGGTTTACTTGAAATATGTCAGTGATGTGAACTCAAAAGACAAATAAAGTTCTAACTACTCATAGCAGTTAATTTAACTGAACTAATTTATTTAATTTAAGTTTGTCCTACTCTAACCAATTAAGTATTTTGAGCATTATAGGGTTTAGGGTTGGATAAAATTGGACTTGCATGTCATCTACAACATGTCTTCTTTCCCCTGCTGGATTATATGCTCTTTAAGACGTAGATTTACTTAATAATATTTCCAAATGTCCTGCCTTAATGCTTATTACCGAATACAGAACCGTTTACAGAAAAATCATATTGAAAAAGTGTGCAAGTATATGAGGTGTATTGACTGATGTACTTCATGATGCCCACTTTAAACAATTTAATCAATAAATTAAATGAAAATGTCTCTTTACTAGATATCTACACTAGATAATCTCCAGTAAAGGCAGGATGTGAGATGTCCATCTTAATTGATTCCCTGATACAGTGTCATGGCTCCTTCTCGTGAATATTGACCAGCTGATGGCAGGATAATGCCCTCAAGCCTGTCCGTCAGCTGGACACTTTCTAAGAGCTCTTGTTGTGGAAACATGTCGAGTATCATCATCCTATTCGTTATTTACACGAATTAGCTAATATGAATACGTTCCCTGCTGCACCAAAAGAGCATATGAAAATGGAAAATCATTCTGCGTTCGCTGAGCCAGATTGAATTGCTTTTTTGGTCTGGAAAAAAGGAAAAATGGTTTTCCTCTTAAACCTGGGAAACCAGATCATCGCTTACTTATGGGTGAGTTGTTTTACAAGATCGATATCCTCTTCGAGGAGAGTCGACATGTTCACAGTGAGCTCAGAGAGCAGCTTTGCATTTTCATTCAATATCATTTGCTGCTCTACATTCCAGTCATGCAGGCTGCTGTGTTTTGCTGTATTGGAATGCAATGTGAAACCCTCCTTAATCTACAGTGGGATTAAGTGCTCTCTTTGCATAGCTAAACAGCAACATCCCTCGAAATTGACACTCGTTAAAGACTGCTGGCTTGAAAAATCAATATCAACATCAAAGACGACAGCTATCTATTCCGCAAGTTGAGATAGAATGTTTAACACTGCGCTCTTCACTTCTTCACATAGGGTTTGAAGCTATTGACAAGGATTCTTATGAGCTGCCACAACATGCTCTACTAAATCCCTTCCGATGCTTTAGGAAGAATCAGCAGTGGCCCTTCATGGATTGTATGCTGATGAGGTATTAGAGATATATTAGAACGTAGCCCTCCTGGCGGAATTTTTGTAAAATCCACAAGAACTTGATCTTGCAGGCCAAAATTGTTTGCTGACAGTTTTTTTTTTTTTAAACCTCTGGTATGAGACTTGCAATATACCAGGCAGGGATTCCCAATCCTGCTCCCTGAGGACCAATGTCTTGCAAAGTTTAATTCCAACCATAATTAAATGCACCTGAACCAGCTAATCAAAGACTTTAGGATTATTGGAAATGGTGGGTTTGAGTCCTCCTGGGAAGTTCGTATTTTTACGAGTTGGGAAGTCGTGTTTTACGACGTCAGGTGCGTTCAAGTCCCTTTTGTCAGAGCAAGATGGCGGTGTACCTTCTCTTAATTAACTACACAAAAACACAGCAAGGTTTTTAAACCCTATTTCTAGAAAATGTAGAACAAAGAATGTGCATCAACCAAGTGTGTTTTGCTTTTTTTATTTATTTATAATTCATTTATGCTATTATATTTTTGTGTGGGCAATTAGCTTATTTTGTTGTAAATAAAAAAAGCCTGATAATGTCACAACTAAATACCTAAAAGTATTGTGGTATTTTGGCATGTTTCTCACTGACGCCCCCAACTCGTAAACTCTGGGCTCAAAGAATTAGTTCACTTTAAAATGAAAATGACCCCATGATTTATTCACTCTCAAGCCATCCTAGGTGTGTATGACTTTTTTCTTTCTGATGAACACAATCTGTTATATTAATAAATATCCTGACACGTCCAAGCTTTAAAAAGGCAGTGAATGGGTGCAACGAGTTTGAAGCTCAAGAAAGTGCATCCATCCATTATAAACGTACTCCACACTACTCCAGGGGGTTAATAAAGGCCTTCTGAAGTGAAGCGATGTGTTTGTGTAAGAAAAATATCATATTGAAATGACAGTTTTGGGTAACACTTTATTATACAGTGTCCCTGTTACACGTTACATGTACTGATTATAGTAATAACAGTAAACTGACCCTTCGCAAAGACCCGCCCCCTTTAGTTACTATTGTTATGTCTGACAAGTCATGCGCTCTCATGCCACACATCATGTTCTCATGCAGTGAAAAATACATCCCGGAGCAAAGAGGAAACTGACGACACGTCAACAGACGTATGAAACAGTTTCATATTTAAAATATCGTAATTTTTTAAAGAAGTTTAAACAATAAATAGCGTATACTGTCTCTTTAATGTGTGGTGACAGATCGCTGTAGCTCCTCGTGAACCGATCATCTCTTCATACTAGTTCATTTATAGCATCAAATAAACATGAATGAACATCAGAAGGAACGTTGTTTCAAGCGCGGAAAGACGTGAGACACACAATTTTTCAAGTTGGAGTTCACAAATGTTAATCTACTAACTCCCCTGACTGCTTTGTCAGACAAAATGGCGGATTCCGGGTTATGATTGGTCAGATCGCCTGTCAATCAAACTGTTTACGAAGAGTCAATTGTGCATAATTACATGCGACTAACCCATAGTAAGTGCATGCAGTTAATTAATATGACTCAGTACTTACACTAAATGTATAATTAAGTAAAAATAAAGTGTAACCCAGTTTTATTCTCATGAACACAAGTGCTGAATTGTTAGTTGTTTTAGCAATGATGCACATTTTTACATAAATTAAATTTGCAACTCGGATGGAAACATAGCGATTGATCCTAATATTCAATAAAGCATTTGTCTTACTTTTTTTGAGAAACAAGACAGAAGGCGCGAGTTTAGCATGCATTATTATCCCTCTGTTTCTTTGATGATGTAGACTATTTCTTTTCCTGTACCGGTCTGGTTCTGTTCTCCCCCCAAAAGGCACATTTTGCCTTCATTCTTATTTCAAGCACAAAATGTTTTACTTCTTGGTTTCCAACTGAGTCAAATGATTGCCCGGTGAAATAGAGATGCGGTGCTATACTTACACAGGCTGCTGAATCTCCTCTCTGATTTAATGATTCTCCGGGGCTTCTGAAGTAAAGGAGCAAGAGGCACTTTATCTCCACACCCAGGTGCCATGCAATATGCCATCTTTATGAGTGTGTAGAAGTAGAATTCGCTTTCCCTTTAACAATCACTCTATTTCAGCACTTGGAACAAGATCTCTGACTTGGAATAACATCATCTTTATACTGCTTGGTTTAATCTTAACCCCTTTTCTTGAACTAATGAGAGGAAATTGAACAATAAATGCAAATGTTGCAACACAAGTCCTTGCCTTCTTTGTGTATAGGGAAACTTAAGTTTAAAAAAATTATTCATTTTTACAAGTAGCACCTTCCCTGTGGTAAAATTTCAACCACGCAGCCGTGCGATACAGAGTGGTCTTACGCCATTTTAATATGCTTATTACTGCTTAGAGGTTTATGGGCTGGGACTTTGGCTGAACATGATAAGACTGTTGAATTACTACAAAGTTTCTCACTTAGCTGGAGAGGAGAAACATGATTATATTTGTCTTTGCAATAGAATGGAGATGTGCTAGATGAGATCATCACATTCATTACACTCAGCTAAAGAAATCCATTAAACTCTGAGCAAACAACAGGCCATAGAGACAATGAAACCAGTACCACTGAAGATGGTTCTACTTGCATATTCAGCCTTTGTATTTAATCAGTACTTGCAAATAATGTGTGGAAAGCTGATGTTAAACTCAGCACGACATGGAAATTCACCCTACACGTATGTATAATTTTTTTGACCTAATCATTTTTAATCATATAACTTGATCTTCAGGTAGAGTTACCTTTTTTTTCTCTTGGTGTATGGCAGACTTCTCCAATCATTCTGTTCTCATAAACCCCGCCCCTTTCTTCCATCTGACTGAAAGCTCCTCCATCCAATCAACAACTGATGGATAGAACCAAGTGTCCGTCCTACACTTTAATAAACTGGGTGAAAATACTGTAGAAAAGAGTTGTCGCTACTTCCATTACATCACGACTTTAAAATATCTCTGCCCTTCAAAGTGAGATGAAATGTAATTTCAAAAATCTTTACCAGTATGGACATGATATGCAAATACTGTATATTTTTCATATTTAACAGTCTTAAAACATCTATAGTTTCGCATTCGCATTCGGGTTTTTGTACACAACAGCATCAAATAGCTGCACACGCCACCAGGCCATCAGTAAGTGTGAATCCCTGCCAGTTTGATAAATATTAGAACCTCATTTTGCACAAAACATAGGGGGGGGGGGATCCGACGGCAAAAAAACAGCCGTCGAAATCCGTCCCCCCCTCTCCCTGTATAATGAGAGATGTCGATGCAGTGACTTAAAAGATACTGATTCTATCCTGTGTTTGGATGGAGTTTAACCAGCATCAGTTTAAATATTCATATTCTGCCTTTTTGCAATTTATTACAATAGGCAGATGAGATTCGAAATCAGGTTTTTGTACACAACAGCACCAAATGTCTACGCACGGTCCACCAGGCTATCAGTAAGCGTGAATTCCTGCCAGTTTGATAAATATTAGAACCTCATTTTGCACAAAACATAGGGAGGGAACGGAATCCGACGGTAAAAATACAGCTGTTGAAATCCAGCATCAATTTAAATGTTCATGTTTTGCCTTTTTACCATTTATTACGATAAGCAAAATATATATGCAAAATTATAACTAATACTAATTGTATTAGTTTGCTGACAAGATATTATTCTGTAGTTTTTAATTGCATCAGTAATAAATGTACATTCGTTTTTATGTATAAAATGATTTTTGAGTCTGTGAATATAAAGCCTGATGTATTATTTTATCAGTATTTGAAGTAAACAGGCAAGTTACTTTTGTCTTACAAAAAAATAGCCACCTACATACTGATTCAAATCAGTCACTTATGAACAGTGTTGGGGTAACGCATTAAGTAAATTGAGTTAAGTAATCAGATTACTTTAAGTAACTAGTAAAGTAACACATTACTTTTAAATTTACAACTAAATATCTAAGTTACTGTTTCAAATAAGTAACAAGTTACTTTGTTACTAAGATCTTCTGTTCCCATGTTGAGTGCTGAGGTGTTAAATAAAATGCAATTGTACAAACCTGCAATTAAATATATTAAATTAAACAAATGTATGTATTTAATCTCATTTTATTAACCAATGACTTTGCTGCTGACTTTTGATGATCCAATTCAACCATACTAATAAGCAAAAATGACCGGCTGAAATAAGAGTGTCCTTTTCTTCTGCAATCCAGAATGGCAGCACAGCTGAAAGATTTGTTTGAGCTGCGCCCTCTGCTGTATAGGCGTACATTTGCATTTCCTTCAGCCTGAGGCTTATTCATTTCACTTTTGGTGTGAAACATACAGAGCCCCACACATGATGGACAAAAATATATATTGTGGCCACAAATTAAGAATTTGTTCTTTCTTTTACATTTGCAGAGCTTTTTTGTTGTTATTAAAAAAACAAACAAGCAAGACCAGCCCAGGTGTGAAAAAGTAATGCACAAGTAATGTAATTACGCAATTAGTTACTTTTCTAGGGAGTAACAAACTATTGTAATGCATTACTTTTAAAAGTAACTTTTCCCTCAATTGTAATGATTAAGATGTTGCATTAGCAGACAGTTAACTATGGAGGGAGTAAACACTGAGTTTTAGAGCTGAGTTGCTGCTGACATTTTGTGGTTTGACATGCCATGCCATGGCACGCCATAACCGAAAGAAATATTAGACTGCTGCCAAGCAAACAGACCTGTGAGCTATTACACATGATAACAATCATAAATCCTACTAGTCATGCAACAATCGTTTGACATCTTGTGAAATATCAGAAGGCATCGCCGTGTAGTTAAACATGAACAAGCCTCAAGTGGCAATTTAACATTCGCCCATCTTCTCTCGGCAGCAACTCCAGGATGAGAGCCACATTTTTTTTTTAATCCATCCATCCATCCATCCGTCCATCCATCCGTCCATCCATCCATCCATCCATCCATCCATCCATCCATCCATCCATCCATCCATCAACCAACCATGAAATTCTCATAGCCTGTCTGGTTTCATTAACCAGACATGATAAAACCCACAACTCTAACACATTAGCATATATATTTACTGTTCTCTCTTGACATATCAGTTACCATAGCAACATGGGCCAACAGGTGAGAAAGGATCCATGTGAGTCTTTGCTGCATGACTTAGAGCTCTCCTCATTAGCGCTGCTGTTTATCCTGCTGCATACACTCCCACAGCATTAAGGGGCAGAAAACAGCTGAAATGTGACGCCCATATGGCTCACTCAGAAATATGGATGCCAAAAGATAAAACGGACAAAGCGAAACCTTTGTAATATTTGATGTGTTTGCCATGTACCTTGTTTTATTGTTTGTCTACTGCGGATTACCAGTAAATGCCGTAGTTCTGCAATCATATGATAATAGTATTTCCGTCTAATACTAAAAAAAAAACCTGCTACTTAATAACCTTTGAGAAAGGATGATATATGCATTTGTGGGCACAGCGGATTTCTTGGGAAGATAATGAAAACAGCTGCCTCCTGCTTTTTTTATTTCTCTCTTTCTCACCTGCTATTTAAGCATTATTTTTTGTGCTTGTGTCAACAGTAATGATAGCAATTATGAGTATCCATAGTGGTTTTCAAGCTTGAGAGTAGAATCAAAATGTCACAAGTTCTCCTGAGAGTTAATGTTTACTTGAGTGTCTCATTCATCATTGCAGGGCCCATATTAAAGGAGACAGTGTCCCGGTCTGGTAAGAGTGTGAAAAAACTGAGCTGTCCCCTTTTGGCAGAACTGTCGAATGTTGGATACTTGCTATAACACTCTCTTATTAGAATGAAGGCTTTTCCCAGTTAAATTTAAGTAAATGTTTACTATAACTATAAGTATAAATTATAAGTAACTTTGCAACTACATGTCAAAATGCCATTCATGAATTAGAAGACGAGACGAGACGTTTTAAAGAAAAATGATGGAGGATTTCAATATAAGAGAAGAGGAGCTACGTCCAATATCATACGTGGGGTCAGAGGTCAGAGGTCACTCTTCCGCTGGAACTCGACTCTTTTGTCAGTTAACCCTAATCCTAACCCTTTTCTTACAAATTTCAAACATTGCTTCACTTCAGAAGGTATTTATTAACCCATTTGGGTCGTGTGGATTGCACTTATGATGAATGGATGTGCTTTTTGGAGCTTCAAAAACTCGGACACCACTCAATTCTATTACAAAGCTGGGAAAAGCAAGTTTTTGTTTTCTAAAAATATATATAACTCTGATTGCGCACGGGTGAAATAAGAAAGTTATAGACCTAGAATGGCTTGAGGGTGAGTAAACTATGGGATGATTTTTTGGTGAACTATTCCTTTAAAAATGCACACACAGACCTCAACATTTGGTACATGAAATATGACAAGGATCAATCAAATAACTGATTATTTTAAGGAGAGGAACTAACTCATCCTGACATCACAAGACAACAAGTTACAAACACGGCAACATTGTTAAATGTCAAACACTGAAACAATGCAACCGTACTCATTATAAACTCCCCAGTGCACACTGGGAAAAGGGCGAATGGTACCGAACCACACAATTATATATTTTTTAGTGTAGGCCTATTTGAAGTCAAAAAATCTCAAAACAACTCACCTGTTCTACTTAACATTACATAAGAAGTGATGGCATTGTGTGATCCCTGGCATTTCATATCTAAATGTACATTTTTATATATACCTATACTAAAAGTGCAGACACTGTGCAGACACATGACAGGAAAATAACTTCATGATTAGTGAACAATGGTGCAACCGCTACATCTAATGGGTCACTGAGATTTTATTATAGTTATTTCTTGTCTGACACCATGTGGTTAAGTGGACTTTGTAGTCTCTCAATGGATAATAGAGAAATGATAATGCTCAATTTGTATGGGTGAAATTTTAAAGCTGACCCCTTTTTCCTTGTGCAGCATAATTCTTCAAATCATAATTCTTTTCTGTGTCTGTCTCTACAACATGAATGCCTTAAATAGGCTGCTGGCCTTTCTCCATCAAAGACTGCCAGGAGTCATTTAATAAACAATTTGATCAGCCGTCTCGATGAAGTGAAATCCTTGTCGAGCCTTAGGTGAGAAACCCTCAGACCCACGAGAAAGGAAATAACTTGAAAAACGATATATGAAAGAAGTCGGAGCAACAGGTTTTATGAGTTTAAGGCATATTCCTGCTGCTGGCATCAACAAAGGATTATAATGCATTAAAGCAGTATTAAAAGTACAGATGCTGGATTTCAAAAGTCATCTTTATATGTTCAAGGATGTAATGGATAATAAAGATTGTTGAGGATGTAATTATGATAGAGATTATTTAGATAATCTCTATTTCAGATTGTCATTTGGCTCGCAAAGGGTTGACAGGGTGGAATCAAATAGAGTAAAATGAATGTGGTTATTTTTGTTTTCATTCAAGCATGTATTCATCAAGCCAACTGAAAGATATAGAAGATTTTTTATTATCCATCTGGAAGCACTGCTCTCAAATTGGTGATGCTAAATAAAAAAAACCTTGTAATAATCAAGGCATGATATTTAGACATGAGAGTTTGAACGAAGTTTTTTACTTTCAACTTTGCGCCCACATGCTCTGAGAACACAATTAAACTGACACAAACAACTCACCTCACTAATTTCAGGGTTGTCACATTAAATTTAAACCTGTAATTAATTCATTAATTAATTTAAATAATTAACATGCTTTATACCTAGAGAAGACCAATTTAAAATACTCCTACAGTTATTAAACGCACCGTTGTAAAAGCTTTTTTGAGATTTTTGATCAAATACACTTGGGACTCATTAAGTTGTAAAAAAAAACAAAACAAAAAAAAAACATTTTCCCAAAATAAAAGGCTTGTTGGGCTTTTTCAGGTTGTAAAATCAGTAAGAGATTCTGTTGTGGTGAATCCGTATGATGTTAGCATTAGTTAATACTAATTAGTAACTGTTGACAATATGGTGTCTGGTAGGCGCAATTTTGAATCTTTTAAAAGGTGCTGAATGCAAATAACCACCACTCCCATCACTTCAACACAGGCTTGTGCCACATTTATTGAAACTGAATGTCTTTTAAATTACAATTTAGTTCCTGAATTTGGATGAATAGCTGGATAGATAGATATTGATTGATTGATTGATTGATTGATGATTGATTTCCCCTTCCTGTCATTCCAATTCCAATTCAAATTGTGGGGTGTGACCAATTCTAATGAAATTGCCCAATTCTGCTTAATCTGCTTACCCTATCCAAAACACCACCTTTCAAAGTCCTGCAGCAAACCTACTTGCACACATTGATTCACAGGCAGAAGGTGTTCGCGGTTGGCTAAAAAAAAGAATGGACTGCTCCCCTGACTCTTTTCAGAGACTAGGGCTGACATAGAGACAGGTACGATTTCTCAGGACACCTATTTCATTGATATCTGTCAGGTAGAGGAGACATTTTATGGATGTTAGTCCAAAAAAAGAAAAAGAAAAAAACCAACACAAATACAGAACCTTTAAAACATTTTAGTTTGGATTAAATCAAATGTGTGATTATGAGCGCATACAGCTTTAATTTAAAATAAAACCAGTGTTTGTGGGGATTATATAATCCAAAATAAAGTCATTCTCCTGGTGACATTCATGGCTGAATTGGTCGGTCTGAGCTGGTCTTGCAGAATGACATTCTGTTTGGTGGAACCGCACAGACAGAGACCAACGATCCACATCTTAGCGACACAAGGGAATTAACCTCCCTGACATTTGATTGCCTATTCGCACCACTGGTCTACCGATGGTCTGCCTGCGAACGTTGTTTGGGGATTGTTATACTCTGCAACTAGGTCTTAAAATGGACAACACTGACTTAATATGGTAAAAGTATGCTGGAAAAAGGTCACAGTTTTTTAATCTCGAAATTGTCAGTAGTTAAATTTACATTGTGCCTCCGTGCACAGAGTATTTAGACGTTAATAAGGTGGTATACTGAATGATGTTTACTGTTCTTGGCAGCTGTCCCATTAGGGTTTCTACTGGTGCTGTGAGAACTAAAAATAGCATGAACCACAGCTTAAGGCGATGGCAACTAATATGACATACAGACACTTATGCAACACACTTATTTGCTGTTCTCTAAATCATAGTGTAGGTATGCTTGTGGCTGCAACTGTGCACCACAGGGAAATGATCCACGTTCAATTATTCATGAGCAGGCTATGTAACACAGGTCACTTGGGAATTCTTTACACACCTGACACTGTATGCGCTAATCTCTCACCTGCACAGCAAGAGCAGCTTGTGCTAATTCAGAGACACAAGCAATATTCTAACAAGTTCTCATGTGTATTTCACTTGAGATCCTGAGAGCTTGAAAGAAAAGTAAATAATAAAAGGGGGTGATATAGCTTGATCTATGCACTGCAGACGGAGAATGTTTTTATATTACAATTATAACCAAATACAATTTGCGGTAACACTTTATTTCGATGGTCCACTATAGACAATCTACTAACTATAAGTAACTTTGCAACTATGTCAAAATCATTAGAGTATTAGTAGACTGTTGCAACGAGTCATCCATTGGGAGCCATGGGACCGCCACACTGTGGATGTTAGAATGATACCGCTCTGGCGTAACAGCGGACTTGAGGAGGCTCTGGTGTGGTGGAGGTGACGTAAGGAGGCACTGGCATGGCGGCGGTGATGTGAGGAGGCTCTGGCGGGGTGGTGGTGGTGACGATGACGTGAAGAGGCTCTGGTGTGGCGGCCGTGACGTGAAGAGGCTCTGGTGTGGTGGAGGTGACGTGAAGAGGCTCTGGTGTGGCGGCGGTGACGTGAAGAGGCTCTGGTGTGGCGGCGGTGACGTGAAGAGGCTCTGGTGTGGTGGAGGTGATGTGAAGAGGCTCTGGTGTGGTGGAGGTGACGTGAAGAGGCTCTGGTGTGGCGGCGGTGATGTGAGGAGGCTCTGGCGGGGTGGTGGTGGTGACGATGACGTGAAGAGGCTCTGGTGTGGCGGCGGTGACGTGAAGAGGCTCTGGCGGGGTGGTGGTGGTGACGATGACGTGAAGAGGCTCTGGTGTGGCGGTGGTGATGTGAGGAGGCTCTGGCGTGGTTGCGGTGAATTGAGGAGGCTCTGGTGTGGTGGCAGTAAAGTCATGAGGCTCTGGTTTGGCAGCGGTGACGTGAAGAGGCTCTGGTTTGGCAGTGGTGACGTGAAGAGGCTCTGGTTTGGCAGCGGTGACGTGAAGAGGCTCTGGTGTTGCAGCGGTGACGTGAGGATGGTCTGGCATGGCGGCGTTGATAGCGAGGACACTCTGGTGTGCAGACGGTGAGATGAGGAGGATCTGGTGTGGTGGCAGTGTAGTCAGGAGGCTCTGGTTTGGCAGTGGTGACGTGAAGAGGCTCTGGTCTGGTGGCGGTGACATGAGGAGGCTCTGGTGTAGTGGCGGTGACGTGACGTGAAGAGGCTCTGGCGTGGTGGCCGTGACATGCAGTTTGAATAAATGAGCAGGGTCTGGTGTGGTGGCGGTGAAGTGAGGATCTGGCAGCAGTGACGTAAAGAGCTCTGGCGTGGCAGCGAGACATGAAGAGGCTCTGGTGTGGCAGCAGTTACGTGAGGATGCTCTGGCGTGGCGGCGTTGATAGCGAGGACGCTCTTGCATGACTGAAGTGAGGTGAGGACACTCTGGCGAGGCAGCAATGACACGAAGAGGGTTTGACATGGCGACGGTGACGCCACGAGGCTCTGGCGTAGCAATGGTGACGTGAAGAGGCTCTGGTGTGGTGGCGGTGACATGAGGAGGCTCTGGTGTAGTGGCGGTGACGTGACGTGAAGAGGCTCTGGCGTGGTGGCCGTGAAATGCAGTTTGAATAAATGCTGTAAAAGTCTACATTTAAAAAAATCTTCTAAAAATACTTCTACTCTTATAATAGTACTTCTCAAATGCAGTTTAACTAACATATTTGTGGGTGAAAACAAAACAGTAATAGCAAGTACAAAGATAAAAAAAAGAAATATATACATTAATTACGTAAGTATAAATTATGAAGCCATTGAGAATTAGCATTTTTCTGTTGTCTGGGTCAGGTCAGAAAATACTATACTACTCTGTATCACAGTAACATACAGAGGAGTATCCCATGTACACCATGAACATCAGGCCAAACTAGTTAATGTTCTCACAAACCACTTCAATTGGCAAGGAAGATTTTCCTACAGAGATTTCTGTCATATACCTTTTGACCTCCGAAAGAAAATGACTCCACGTCTCAGCCTGCTTCTACTATTCATGTTCTGCACCGTTTTTGGCTTTGAAGCCTGGAGAAAAACTGTAATGGGTTATTTCACACCCTTGTCAAGCTATTAGTCATTAAGAGCTCTCAAAATTTCATGAAATTGTTAATAAAGCTGCAAGTAAACTTAAATAAGAGTTTCAGATTTAATACTAAATGCCATTCTAATCTGATCTCCAAATAATGAGAAAAACGATGATTTAGAATTTGAACTTGTCTCTGGGGGACAGTGGTCCAGACTCCTTGAGTGGTTCAAATGTTGCCGACCTAATTATGCAGTTCGAGGCGGCTCATATGCATCCAGGCAAAAGAAGTTTGTACATTAATTAAACATAGATGCAAAGATAGCAAAACTAAATGCAGGGAGAGATGGAAATACCTCATAATGAGTTCTGGCTTTGGGCAATTGAGAATTAGTGATATTTAATAACCTTTATATTCAGTAATAAATGATGTGTGCATGTGTATGTAGTCATGTGTTAGACTACAACTGCACTTTGATTGTTTAAATGTCCAATTAATGACCTTTGTTTGTCTTAAAGAGCAAATTGAACTGCTCAGGGGCAACATGTACTCACTCGTACAAAAATTAACTTTAAAACAATTAAAGAAAAAGCTAATTACAAAAAGAGTGGAAGAAAAAAAACTATCCATCACTTTATTAGTGACTTGGAACCAAGTGCAGATGTAGTTACAGCATGTTATATGAATTACTCCATGTATTTCTATATTAATTATATCATTAAAGGGATAGTTCACCCAAAAATGACATTTCTGTAATTAAGTGCCTTTCTGGACCTCATAAGGTGCAATGTCGTTGCTGCATATGTGTGGATCAGATACCCACAGATTTCATCAAAAAGTAGTTGTAATTTGTGTTCCGAAGACAAACGAAGGTCTTTCAGGTTTGGGATGACATGAGGGTGAACACTTAATGACTTAAAGAGAAATTGAATTTTTGGATGAACAAACCCTTTAAGATCTTCATTGAATAATAATAGACCACAATTTCTTTACAAAACAAGAACGGCATGCATTTATTGTGTTGCATGCATACACATGAACATGCTACGGTATAATGTTGTCATACGCTTCAATATGATTTACTTCAGTCCAACAAAAAAAATCAATTTTATAATTCTAAAAAAACAAACAAAAAAAAACACCTAAACGCATCCAAACAACACATCCATCTCTAAACATACAGATTTGACAACAGAAATGTGAGCCAACTTCTTCATTTGGCCACAATTTCAGATTTACATCAGACCGTATGTTCTCTCTGGCAAACGTTCCTCGGAAAAAAAAATCTCTTTGTATGCCTGATCCATCTCTGACATTCACAGATAAATCTACACTGTATCCAAGAGGGACACATCATTGTATGGTTGTCATACATTATAGAGGTTGTAGGAGCGTTGAAGATCTCCTTGGTGTAAACACTGAACTTTGTTTGCACAATGTAGCAGCCAGGCATTATTTGAAAATGTAAACATCAAAATTAAAACTTGAGATTTCTTTCACCAATCAAAACTCAGTAGTCAGTGGTAAAGGCTGCTTTAAAAATAGAAATGTGGTATGAACTACTACATGTGCATCGATGGCTGTGTGAGTTGTTTCGAATAATGTGAGGGATAGACTGTTCCTCTGGGTTGTTGATTAAAGGGAAGTGCAGGCTTTCTATGGTTTCTCTATGATAATTTCACAATGCACCAGGGCACCATGGGCACACAGCAGGGAGTTTTAATGAGCAGAGCAGCTTTCGGCTATGGGCATCAACACCGATCCAGCATCAATAGGGTCATATGGAGTGTTTCTGCTTTTAGAGCAGGCAAAAGTTGAGGAACACTGAATGTTTTTTGTGAATATAAAGGGCTCTGAATTAATGGAGATTGAGAAAGAGTCACATTTCTCAAAACTAATCACAAACCTTAAACTTTTTTAGACAAAAATTGAAAGCCATCCTCATGTAATTTAAACTTTGGCTCACAAAACTATCAAACACACAGATCTGAACACTCCTGTGAGATTTATTAAAAGCAACTCTGACCTCTTACTGTAATTAATATGCTTTTTTCAGTTCAACCTCTAAACTTTTTGATTTGTGCAAAATACTGCTATATATAGTGTATCTACATAAATTACAGTGGGTGTACAGGTAAAAGGGACAGGTACACTTTACAATAAGGTACAATTTTTTAACATTTGGCTAATACAGTAGATATTATGAACTAACAATGAGCCACATTTTTGTCTTATTAGTTAATGCCAATTTATAAACATACTACTGTTACTTAAGTCATACATTTATGTTAATTTAATAACTTGAAATGTTAAAAATATATTAAAATATGTAGAAATTAACATTTTCAAGATTGTAAACAAATATTTTTCATTGTTAGTTCAAGATATCTAAAAATTGAACCTTATTGTACAGTATTGCCAAGAAATATTAGAAAACTTACTTACTAGTCAGCTTATAGTTTGACAGCCAATTTCCTTAAAACAATAACCTTAATTTTTAATGTGAATGATCACATAACTAAAACATGTCATAATTTTCCTGAATGTAAGTTACAGTAAATCTAAATGAAACTATACAGTAAAAAAAACTAGATATACTAGAGTTAAATATTTTAAGTGAAAGAAAAAGGGTTTGTGTAAACAATGTGAGATCACAGTTATTCAATTATATTACGTTTTGATAAATGGACATTGCTTTCAGAAAACTGCATTATCATTTGGGAAATTTGTCTGATAGAATGGATTTTGGTGTCTAAGCAAATGAGAGAAAACTACAAATGAAGCAAAAGCACTTAAGCAGCAAGCGTAGGGAGAGTAAAGTGTGCACTGTCAAGATGAAGAAACAGCAGCATAACGCAACAACATGGACAAAATTCTAGACACGATTGGACTCAAATTAGTGTTGTTGTCACAAGCTTTTATATGCTATCACTTTCACAGTCTTGCTAAACTCCAAAAACAAAAATCACTTTTATTGTAGAAGCTTATGAGTGGCAGAACTAGAGTTTTATATATTTGGTGGCCAAAGCTACTTCACCATGAAAGAAGATGAGTGCGTAACCTAACCTGGCTTAACAACATCAACAAAAGGAAAAACATTAATGAATAATATGATTGCTGATTAGAGGTAGAATTGATCATTTAAAACTGATAAACACTTCTTCAGTGTGGAAGAGTAACTTATTTGAAAAAAGTAACTCAGATATTTTGTTGTAAATTTAAAAGTAATGCGTTACTTTATAGTTACTTGAAAAAAGTAATCTGATTACGTAACTCACATTACTTGTAATGCGTTACCTACAGATGTAAACATGATTATGTGACTCTCTGTGAACTCTCTTATTTCTGTTAACTGCAAAAGGTCTAACATTAATTTACACAGTGACCAATGTTGGGGAAAGTTACTTTTAAAAATAAAGTGTTACAATATTGTGTTACCTTCTAAAAAAGTAACTAATTGCACTACTTTTTATGGAAAGTAATGTGTTGCATCCCTTTTCAATTATTTTCTCTCACCTGAGCTTTCTTGCTTGCTTCTTTTTTGCAAGTAATGAAAAAGTTTAAAAAGTTTAAAAAGCAAAAAAGTTTTGTCAAATGTAAAGGCTTTTTTCAGAGCCCCACACATGGGAAAATACGTATATCATGCCCACAAATGAATAATTCGCTCTCTTGTTTTAGTAACTCGTGGTCACGATTTACTAATTCATTTCCTAGCTTTAAGTAAATACCAACACTGACAGTGATTCAACTTTCGTAAAAGTGATGATAAACCTTACATTTACTGTAAATAAGCTATAACGGGAAAGTCATGTTCTCAAGTTTAAGGTGGCAGTCCAAAACAATGAATCTGAGTTTTACAGTAAAAACAGTGAAAGAGAAAGGACGATCTATATTTTTAGATCTCTCTATGTGAAGCATAGACTATATTTAATCCACAGAAAACAAATATATAACTGAATATAAAAATGGGGCGAATATAATGTAATTTAATGGAAAAATATGAGACTGAGCAAAATTGACCATTCGCTGGGAGTTTGATTGACAGGCGATCCGACCAATCATAACGCAGAATCCGCGAGTTTGCCCGACAAAGCAGTCAGGGGAGTTAGTAGATTAACCGCACGTGTTTCCGCGCTTGAAACAACATTCCTTCTGATGTTCATTCATGTTTATTTGATGTTATAAATGAACTAGTATGAAGAGATGATCGGTTCACGAGGAGCTACAGCGATCTGTCACGACACATTAAAGACACACTATACGCTATTTATTGTTTAAACCGTTTCATATCAAAAGTAACCTGCTCTGTCTTGTCTGTCGACGTGTTGCCAGTGTCCATTGCGCACAATGTATTTTTCACTGCCTGAGAACATGATGTGTGGCAGGAGAGCGTATGACTTGTCGGACAAAGCAACAGTAACTAAAGGAGGCGGGTCTTTGCGAACAGTCAATTGCACTCCGTGGCGACTCAGAATTTTGAACATCACTTCTTGTACATTGTGTGATCTGTATCTGGCGTTAATATTCTCTTAGTATCCGGACACCCCTCTTGCGCAGCCACTGAACAGTACGGGCAGGGTAACTTAAGCAGTTCAGATGCCTGGTGTTTTAGATGATGTTGTTTTTACTATTACTAAACATTCATGAATTATGTGTCCTGTTAAGTACTCATTACGATGCATCTAGCGGGAGGAAAGAAAGGAGCGTGTGTTTTAGGGATGTGAGTTTGCTGGAATACACTGTCTACTTGTGGTTCATCTTAGAAGAATCTCGAGGGAAATCACCACTAGTGTACTCCTTTTCCACATCTGTGTTTAGGATCACCAAGAGAAATAACAGTCATTTGCATGATAATGTCCAACTAATTGGTTTAGGGAGAACTGTTTGTAATCCGTCTTAAACAGACAAGGTCAGAGTTGGCCAAATCACCCCCTCGGGTTTGGAACAGAATACCGGTAGTATAATTACATCTTATCCATGTAGACCGAGTCGCATTTAGTTAAAGCTAAAAGCACAATCTATTACATTTACTTTGCAGGGGCCATCCAACAAAATATGAAGGCATGCTGTCATCATCATGGAAAGTGAGCGGTACGTGGCGAGGGAGCCGGTAGGGCTGGAGTTGCATTGGACGTACCTTGAGCTCAAGGACTTATAGCCTACATGAACAGATGAGAAGGAAAGGCATAGAGCTGGATTTATGGCACAATAAGCATCAGGTGTGCATCCTTCTGCACTGTCAGCAGGGCTCCTTTATCATTCCCCTCCTTTATCATCCTTCTTTTTAGCCCCCTGCTCCGGTTATGAGCAGGAACAGCGGCCTGTGGTGACAAATGATTTGCAGTAGAGCTGCAGCTACATTGATAATCAATTAATCTGTCAGTTATTTCTGCAATTACTCCATCAAACAATGTGCAAATTGGTGTCGATATAAAAAAGTATGCTGTACGTTGTTGGCAAAAATGGATTAAAATGGTTGCAAATGTTTCATATTATAGTTCCACGCTATTTAAACTATAAATATTTGCATTGCATATAGAATTTTAATTTTGAATTATGGTTTATTTAAACCTAAACCTGACAAACCTAGACAGCACATTGATCAGACATCGTCCTGTTGCACGCACACATCCTATTTAATGACCTAATAAATTTCTAACAGCAACTAAATGATTTCTTACTATATAGAATATTTTAACGCAAGTAGATCAAGTGTCACAGTGTTATAAACCAATGTGATCTCATGAGAATACGTGTGTATTTTTACGTAAAGTGTGGTTCTACCACATGTTCATTTACTTACGTTTTCATACACACAAAAACATACAATATTGACGCATTTATAGCACTAAAATGTAAAAATACGTATATTAACAGCAAAAACATAAATCATTGACGGCACTGATATTGAAGGCTCATTGGTTCGCACCTGCTTCATCACAAATTGCGACATGCCGTGTTTCAGTATGCAACTTCACGGAGAGAAGCCAGATTCATATTTCCATGGATTAATAACTTAAATTCTGCTCTGTACCCCATAAAAAACTATTACCGCCAGAGAGGACTGCGTCATCATTTGAACTTTTGGTAAAATTTAAATAAAATAAATTATGTGATTATGCTTGTTTGTCTGTTATTCTTTTATTTATACCAGTAACGTTATAGTTTTAAGAAATGGTTATGGGTAGGTATAGGGGTAACTGTTTAACTGTGTAGGATTACTGGCTCAAAATATTGTTTTTGGTGTTGTATTTTTACAAAAATTGTCATTTTCCTACATATTGCTGTCCATTATGTTTTATTCTTTTAAGATTCTGTATAAAATGGGTATGTTTAGGTTCCAGATGGGGTTTAGGGATCTTACATTTATCTCCATAAAAGGGAAATTATACATATATCTTTATGACATGAAAAATTCGTAAATATTTTTCGTCTTTTCTGTAAAAATGTAAGTATTTTTAAGTTTTAGTGCTATAAATCAATCAAGCACCTTTCTAAACGTACAAAAATGTACGTTTAGTGTCTTAAAAAGTAACGTGTTAATTATTATAAACTTTATTTTATCAGGAAAGCACATTGAGATTAAAAATCTCTTTTACAAGAGTGTCCTGGCCAGGACTGACAGCAACAAAGCTCACGTCGGATTAACAACTAACAGATAAACATTTGTAGATACATACACTCACACACACAAGCACAATAAAGCGACAGGATATACAATAAAAAGGAATATCAATACATAACTAGTCAAAATAACTACAGGCCGATGTTTCTGTCTCCAATTCAAATAAAATCCTTTCAAAATTGTCCAATGAAATGTCAATACCTACGTATTAATAATGAGACCAGACTGCATAAACTTATAACCAATAATAGTGAACTGTACCAAAACAAACCATGAATTCCAGCATGGTTTTGTCCTCCAAGCAAAAGTTAATCATATATATTGGAATAATGTAGCAGAAGAAAAGTGTTACAACAACTATTATCAACAACATGAGTATATGGTGCTCATTTAAACCTCCCTCGGTCTGCTGAGGTCAACGTCTGCCTCAGCGCTGTCATGGTAGTTTATTAAAATCTCCTATCGGCTATCGCAGGGAGGAAGAATTCGCTCTACTGTCCCAAAGCAGCAACCGAATATCCCTGCCATCATTGAGATGCATGCTCTCCAACTAAATGAGTTGCCCCTGGCAGCTATAGCAAACCAGCCAGAGCTAATATTTCACCTCTTTGTCAAACCGTTGCTATTAAACTATGGAGGGTGGAATAATTTCATGTGATGAAGTGCTCTGGGAATCCTGAAACTTTTATCTTTAAACCTGCAAACTTTTTAGGACGGTACTTTTTCAAGTTTGTTATAGTTCTCAATGGGCCATTCCTGATAACTATTTTAGAATTTATGGCGGTTATTAAAGGAAATACTCCATGTAGTAACCCAGAAATCAGCGTTTTCTTTATGTGCTTTTGTTATGCAGTGTGAAAACTGTCAATGCCCAACGAGTGAATGCTACTGAGATGAATGTGACTGCTAGTGACATGCTTAAACACTTTTTTAATCTTTAAGCTGTACATACAACAATTTCCACCAGTCAAGTCAGGAAGCGATAAAGAATAATTGTCTTTGGCAATAATTGGAAATTGTCTTCTATGATTGAATAAAAGATGATAGATCTCCTTGTTCCTGTACACAACACAAGTCGCTTTGTTTATACTTGGCTAGCAATGTCAATTTCTGTGAGCGCAGAACCATTTCACCCACATAAACACAAATTCCCAGAGAAGACGCAAAAAAACAACTTAACATGGAACTGTGTTGCTACAGAGGTGTGAAAATGTATATAGCCAAATGGGCTCACATGAAGCTTACAGCGCAAGGTTTTTGCAGGACTGTAAGCAAATCTGCCATGCTATAGCTAAGCTCTTATAGTCTGTTGGCAAACTTTGCTAGTTACATAACAACTGTGAAAAATATTGAGACTCGTCATGTTTCGGTGTAGTTACCACATTGCATGTCTAGCATGCCTCCTTTGATTCGCAGTATCCATTATACCATTCATCACCATATATATGTATATTTTAGGGGTGCATATAATATATTGTGTCGCAATATATTGCAAAAATGAAAGAATCAATATATGTCATGGATAGTGACAATATGTATTGTGTGAGGAAAAATCAAGTTTACAGAGTTTTAGAGTCAGTACTACATTGGACTACTACAGGTGCTGGTCATATAATTAGAATATCATCAAAAAGTTGATTTATTTCACTAATTCCATTCAAAAAGTGAAACTTGTATATTGTATTCATTCATTACACACAGACTGATATATTTCAAATGTTTATTTCTTTTCATTTTGATGATTATAACTAAGGAAAACCCCAAATTCAGTATCTCAGAAAATTAGAATATTGTGAGAAGGTTCAATATTAAAGACACCTGGTGCCACACTCTAATCAGCTAATTAACTCAAATTAACCTTTAAATGGTCTCTCAGTCTAGTTCTGTAGGCTACACAATCATGGAAGACTGCTGACTTGACAGTTGTCCAAAAGACAACCATTGACACCTTGTACAAGGAGGGCAAGACACAAAAGGTCATTGGAAAAGAGGCTGGCCATTCACAGACCTCTGTGTCCGAGCACATTAATAGAGAGGCAAAGGGAAGGAAAAGATGTGGTAGAAAAAAGTGTACAAGCAATAGGGATAACCACACCCTGGAGAGGATTGCGAAACAAAATCCATTCAAAAATGTGGGGGAGATTCACAAAGAATGGACTGCAGCTGGAGTCAGTGCTTCAAGAGCCACTACGCACAGACGTATGCAAGTTTCAGCTGTCCAATTCCTTATGTCAAGCCACTCTTGAACGACAGACAGCGTCAGAAGCGTCTAGCCTGGGCTAAAGACAAAAAGGACTGGACTGCTGCTGAGTGGTCCAAAGTTCTCGGATGAAAGTAAATGTTGCATTTCCTTTGGAAATCAGGGCCCCAGAGTCTGGAGGAAGAGAGGAGAGGCACACAATCCATGTTGCTTGAGGTCCAGTGTAAAGTTTCCACAGTCTGTGATAGTTTGGGGTGTCATGTCATCTGCTGGTGTTGGTCCACAGTGTTTTCTGAGGTTCAAGGTCAACGCAGCTGTATACCAGGAAGTTTTAGAGCACTTCATGCTTCCTGCTGCTGACCAACTTCATGGAGATGCAGATTTCATTTTCCCACAGGACTTGACACCTGCACACAGTGCCAAAGCAACCAGCACCTGGCTGAAGGACCATGGTATCCCTGTTCTTAATTGGCCAGCAAACTCGCCGGAAAATCTATGGGGTATTGTGAAGAGGAAGATGCGATATGCCAGACCCAACAATGTAGAAGAGCTGAAGGCCACTATCAGAGCAACCTGGGGTCTCATAACACCTGAGCCGTACCACAGATTGATCGACTCCACGCCGCATTGCTGCAGTAATTCAGGCAAAAGGAGCCCCAACTAAGTATTGAATGCTGTACGTGTTCATACTTTTCAGTTGGCCAAGATTTCTAAAAATCCTTTCTTTGTATTGGTCTTAAGTAATATTCTAATTTTCTGAGATACTGGATTTGGAATTTTCCTTAGTTGTCAGTTATAATCCTCAAAATTAAAAGAAATAAACATTTAAAATATATCAGTCTGTGAGTAATGAATGAATACAATATACAAGTTTCCCTTTTTGAATGTAATTAGTGAAATAAATCAACTTTTTGATGATATTCTATATAACCAGCAGCTGTATACATGTTTTTATGTTGTACATATATTTAATGAAGTACCTGCCTGTAATTATATCTGTAATTAATTTATGTAATTAGATTTAGCCTACCCCCATAATTTATAAAAGTGTGGAGTTATAACCTTTATTTGTGTCACTGTAAGTCCCTGTGCCCAGCAACAACAAAACTCCTGCACCAGATGGTTAAACTTTATAGACAAACAAATTGGGGAAAATTTGATTGGGGAGAAGGTGTCACACTGGCTGCACTTGACATACAGTTGAATTTTTTAGTTACTGCTTTTCATTTTCTGGCTCTCTGAACATCGTTCTGTGATCTTGTGCATACTGTAAGAGGGATTCTTCTTTTTCTGGTTATGCTTCCTGGCGCAGTTATAATTCATTGGATTTAAGCAGGAAGAACAACGGAAAGAAAAATATGTTTATTTTGAGAAGCAAGATAAATCTCTCAGCAAAAACAACATAACTGGCAGGCAAGCAGTAATACTTTGAGTACAACCACAAGCAGAGTTACTGTATAATAAAATCAGAGATGTTAAGACTTTACATCATTTGTTTCATGTATTGTAAACAGAGCTTTATGCACACTGTGCACGTCGAGCTGTCTGTGTGTCTGTGATCCTGATATTTTCTGCAAGGCTTCTAAGTCTAAGCAAAGCAGTAAGACCAAACACATCAGATTTCAGGATAAGAATTTTAAAAAGAGCAAATCAAAAACATTTATCAACTTAAAATGTGGTCTTTTCTACATACAAAGCTATCACATGGCTTCAGAGGAATATATATGAGCAATATCATACTCGTAGCCGTGCGATATGGCTGTATATCAGCACGGCTGTGGTTCGGCCATAGTAGGTAAACACAGCATGCTGATATACAACCATATCGGACGGCTACGAGTGTGATATTGCGTTTATACAACAGTTAGACGGCACGGGTGTGTAAATAAATAACAACAACAACGGAGTGTCTTTAAAACCCACTTTTGTGCAGAACTACTTCCTTCCACTACACATTGAGATCTCAAGTTTTGATAGTTTGACCAAGCCTCCGTTACTAATTCTAAAATATCAATTTAGAACTAGTAATAAAGGAATGTTGAGTCCCTCCATTGAAACTCATTGTATTTAGTACAGTATTATTGAGAGAGAGAGAGAGAGAGAGAGAGAGAGAGAGAGAGAGGAAAGCCATTTTTGTATTTGTCCTTTTTACAGTTACAGCGCTAAAACAACATCCTTTGTTTACAAAAGACCCGTTCAATTTAAAAGTCTCTTGCGACTGACTCATTCACTTGTAAAGTTTGCCGTCGCCTAATGGCCATATTATTTATATAAAACAATATTTATTGAACAACAATATTTAAATTAATGACAATAGCCATTATAAATGACGATAGGAAATAAACACAATTGTACAATTCAGTCAAACGTACAAAAGCAGTGCTCTACAGCAGAGGTGTCCAAACTGTCTTGCAGAGTTTAGCTCCAGCTTGCCTAAACACTCCTGGCTGGAGATTTTGGTAAGCCTATTAAGACCTTGATTAGCTGGTTCAGGTGTGTTTAATTGGGGTTGGAGCTAAAATTTTCATGACAGTGGCCCTCCAGGAGCAGGGTTGGACACCCCTGCTCTACAGGATGTAAGTTAAATATAGCGTTAATATTAAGTTATTAAATTTAACACATCCCAATTCGATTTGTTCAGGAAGAAGTAATAGATTAATAAGACCAGTGATTGCCTTTTTTATGTACCCAAAATGAATTATGTCTCATGTTTTAGAGCCAGAGGCAAATCCCTGAAGCACTGGCTGAGATGAAGCTGTTCTCGGCGGGTACACGAGCACCGAACGGCTGCCGGCTGCGGCCTGGAGCTTGCATCTCCGAAAACGTCTAGACAAATGATAAAATAGGCGCTATGATTAAATGTAAGTCACATATTTCATGTCTAGTACAAGTGTAGTATTTGTAAAAAAAAAAATATGGTGGATTTGCTTGGTTGCCATGACAGTTGCTTCAAGCGGAGTGATACAAAGGGTGTAAAGGTAGGAGGGCTGTTATCACTAGAATATAACACGGCTCTCAGCCGTGAAAAGAAAGAACTGCTGTATAAACTGTATATGACAGTTCATTGAGACTACCGCTGTCAAGTTCCAAAATGGACAAACTAAAAGTGGCCCATTTGGCTTGTGCACTATATAATTCATACTCCACCTTACCTCTGTAACAGTGACACCATGAAATGCTGAGACAAAATGTAATAAAAACAGCAAAAGACAAAAATGCACAAAACACTGAGACTATTCAGTGGTGTGAAAAAGGGGTACTAAATATGTAGAGGACAGCTGGAGTATAACCTTATCTGTAGCACAGCATGATTCTTATTTTATGCCCCAAGCAAGAGCATTGTTTAGTCATCAAGTGTGGAAACCAAATGAGTGGTGAAATTGAAAGAAAACAGAAATATTTTAAAACTCAGAGGATCCCAGTAATAACATGCATGGTGGAGGAAGCATATTTGCATAGGCCTATAACCATGTTCAAATTTGGGGCACCAGTACACCAGTGTGTTGAATTTATCGAATTAAAATTCACAAGACTAACTGTTATATGAAATGCTATGTTATTCCAAAAATAAGATAACTGGTACAATTTCACCCCTGATGCAAATAATGTGCATGACATCACCACTCATGGGAGGGGCCAAGATTTGCACTACACTACTGGGCATCAATACACGTACTATAATGTAGTGAGAATTAAGAATATTTCTTGTCATCGTCATGGAATCCTACTATTATTTTTCACTTTAATTCCTCACTTTCAGGAAGTTTAACGAATGAAGAGCATCCTTCATTTTCATTAGGCTTACAGCATTCCTTGAGGACATAGGACTAGCACTTTAAGATGCACCCAATAGAGTTTAGAAGTATTTTGCTTATTTTGCAGAACACTGTAATAGAGGCTAAGTGGAGAGTGCTGACGAGTGGCAATTTCCTGTCCAAACCGAATCCTCAATGGTAATGTGTTATTTGTTGGTGACATTTACTTCTAACAAGATTTAGCCTAGCGATGCATTTCTATGTGAGATTTGCATTTATTTTTTTTAGCTTTAAGTTTAGCTTTAGATCTTTGTTGTAGATCAGAAGATATATATTTATATTTTTATTATGTGTGAATATTTTCATTTAACATATGCCAGCAGAAAGTAATGTCAGTGCCAGTGTTGGGTGTAATGCATTACCAGGTAAATAATCACTGTACAGTAATTTACTTACAGTTATTTCTGATGTAATTGCTTTAAATACTGTATAAACAATTCTTTTTAAAACAACAGTGTATTTAACATCAAAACTTAATGTCTAATGTGAAAATAATATCAGTTCAATAATAATTTATGCAATTCTAGATTTTGAAAGAATTAAAAGAGCAGTTTCATGTCTATCCTTGTATTGTTCAACTGGTTGAGGTTGATATAGGATTTAGAAAGTAATTACTATAATGCAACACTTTTTAGAAAGAGTTATTGGTACAGTGTTGAAGATGTAATTAGTAGCTAGTAATTAATTACTTTATTTAGAATTACTTACCCAAGACTGGCCTGTGCTAAATTGGGTAGCACTTTATTTTACAGTCCTGTTCCCATGTAATACTATGTACTTATTATAATAATTGCAATAACTGGGTAATTACCATGTAATAACCCTGAACCTACCCATAAACCTAACCTTAACCCATGTAGTTACTTTATATGACCCTGTCTTTTCTTAGGTAACTACACTGTAAGTAAACATATGCGCACACACTGTAAAATAAAGTGCAACCCTAAATAAGTCTTTATGAATTACTTTCTTTCTGTGGAACACAAAAGAATATTTCGACTGTTTTTGTCGATACAATGAAAGTCACCGGTCTGATGTTGTTTTGGACTCCACTGACTTTTGTTGTATGGACTAAAGCAGTCAAAACTTTTTTCAAAATATATTCTTTTGGGTTCCACAGAAAAAAGAAAGTCATACAGGTTTAGAAAGAAGGTGACTAACGGATAACAGTATTTTCAGTTTTGACAAAACAGTCACTTTAGAATCATGGTCCAGTTGTGCAAGGTCAGATAGTTCCTCTTTTCTCCAGCAGGCTAATATGTATAAGTACATTTAGGAAGAAGGACAGGGAATTACTCCCATCATTTAAGGTTCCCCCGTCACAGGTTTCAGACATGAAAAATAAAGGCATCTCTCAATGCAGCAGAACCTCATGAACGAGTGAAATGCGATGGATTTTATTGTAATATAGCTTTGCTCGATTCTAAAAACTGCCCCTTGTTGTTATAGTATCTTCAGTATATACTCCATTTCCACAGTCGAAATCCAGGACTTCATCAGGCTTAAAGAGCTAGAAAGAAAATGGTGTGTGATGCCTATTCACCTCAAAAGATGACATTACAAACAGTGTTAAATATTTATTGGGAGCATTTTGTGCTGGCGAACTAGACCTAAGTGAGCTAATGTGCAATCTATCTGGCTTTTCAATTTGATGAAGCAAATGGATCACTGCACTGTGTGTAAAGTGGCCGCCTGAATTTTAAATTAGATGTATGCACCACTGGTCATTTGGACGAAGAATTAGATTCAAGGCCAGTTGTAACACTAGTGTATAATGAATGCAAAACACAAATATAATGGAAGCAAGTGCCCCGCCAGGTTGAATAACCTTGACTAAACTTTTAATGTGCCAGTGAAAAGATGCAAAATACACATATAATGTGTGGGTTACACTTTATTTTAAAGTGTTAGTAATACAATTTAATAATACATTTAAGTACTGAGTAATAATAATTAACTGCCTGTACTAACTATAGGTTTAGGGTTAGGATGAGGGTATGTTTAAGGGTTAAATGTATGCAATAGTGTTGTAGTCAAGACCACCTAAACTGAGACCAAGTCAAGACCAAGACCACTGTGTGTCGAGACAAGACCAATACTTTGAAGGGTTGAGACCAAGACAAGACCAAGACCAAGACCAAGTCAAGTCGAGACTGAGTTGAGACCAAGACAAGACCAAGACTTTGAGGGGTTAAGACCAAGGCAAGACCAAAACCAGAGGCAAGTTGAGACCAAGTCGAGACCAAGACAAGACCAAGACCAAGACCAAGACCAAGACAAGACCAAGACCAAGACCAAGACCAAGACCAAGACAAGACCAAGACTTTGAGGGGTTCAGACCAAGACAAGACTAAGAGTTTGAGAGGTTGAAACCAAGACAAGACCAAGACTTTGAGGGGTTGAGACCAAGACAAGACCAAGAGTTTGAGAGGTTGAAACCAAGACAAGACCAAGACCAAGACAAGACCAAGACTTTGAGGGGTTGAGACCAAGACAAGACCAAGACTTTGAGGGGTCGAGACCAAGACAAGACCAAGACTTTGAGGGGGTTGAGACCAAGACAAGACCAAGAGTTTGAGGGGTTGAGACCAAGACAAGACTAAGAGTTTGAGAGGTTGAGACCAAGACAAGACTAAGAGTTTGAGAGGTTGAAACCAAGACAAGACCAAGACCAAGACAAGACCAAGACTTTGAGGGGTTGAGACCAAGACAAGACTAAGAGTTTGAGAGGTTGAAACCAAGACAAGACCAAGACCAAGACAAGACCAAGACTTTGAGGGGTTGAGACCAAGACAAGACCAAGACCAAGACAAGTCAAGACGGAGTTGAGACCAAATCCATACTAGCACTCCTCAAATTCATTTGAAAGATTCACATTTACTGCCTGAGAAATGTCTCATTTTTAATCAGTAATTACAATTAGAATAATAAGACACGATGTAGAGCTGTTACCAATCAATTGAAATCACTAACAACAAAATTCATCTTTACTCTGCAGGGGTGGAACAGAAGTTGCATTTGAATTGGTACAATTACAAATGCATAAATAATACTGAGATTAATGTTTTAAAAATAAAATTTTGTAAAAAACAAAAAAACAAAATAAAATCATGTTTGCAATTGTGCTCACCTTTGCGAAAACAGCCCTCTTTCTCGTGATATTGCTTTATTTTATGTAGCAATATAAATATCAAGATCTTACACAAGTACTTTTTTGCAATATTATCTTGAATTTTGTGGGCATTTGTACATTTTTGACACAATCCCTTGTAAATTTCTGACCCGGCACAACATTACAAAATAAATGAAAAAAGTTATTGATGGCATGTGAAGCAGGAAGTTTTATATCCAATCAAATTAGACAATGCAATGGCAATTTAGCGATATCCCTGCAGTTGTGGCCTTGACCGGCCTTGAAATAAAATCTCGAGTCCTTTTAGACCAAGACAAGTCCAAAACCTTCAAAAAATTGTCTTAAGACCTGTCTCTAGACCAAGACCGGTCTCTAGTATTACAACACTAGTATGCAATTATGCATAATTTCTAGTTATCACTACAGTTACTACATGTAACATGTGTGACAATTACACTGTAAAATAGTGTTACCTATGTGTGTAAAATTGTAATGTTTAGAAAATGGCATTCAAATCACATTTGAAAGGGAAAAATCAGGGGCACTAAAACTTCATATTTGAATAATTACATCAGACGGAAATGTATTGCTGCTTGCAGCATTCAATGTCTCGCAAAAACCCATACAATACAAATGGTTTTCAGTGTATAGCAATTCAGTGGTTTGAACAAAAATCTGAAATTAACGTTTATAGAATGGCTTCTGTAATCAGTCTCCGGTTTGGTTGTTGTCAGACTGCATTACCGACAGGAGGCAGAGCGCTGTCAGAAAGCTTCACGCCGGAGCGTCTGTGTGCATGCTTTGTGACTGATCTCGTCAGATGTCTCATATGACATCCTAGTCACCCACAACAATAAAATATTGTCGAATTCATGCCTGCGTTATGATGACAGAGAGCGCTGGTTTCCTCTGCCTAACTGTGTCGGTACAGATGCATTATGCTTGCTGTTTCCCAATAGACTTCCATGTTCGAGAGATATCTGAAAAGAAAATCATGTAAACGTGATGCTCAAGCTGAGTGTACGCTATAGTTGGGGTGAAAGTAAACTCACACAGCGTATGTATCTATATGGACTCTACACCAACGTGTCACGGATGATTTGTCAGTATTTTTGATAAACAAGGATTGAAATATAGTCTGAGAGTCAGAGTCCATCGAAATTCTGTCATGATTTTGTCATCCTCATTAATTCTCGGATGAATTCTCAGCATTTAAACATGCTGAAGCGTACTACATCATTATTCACTACAGCAATAAATATCACTGCTGTGTTTGCATACTAAAACATTCTGATTCCCTTATAGACCGGTCAGTGTTCAATAACGTACTGATCCAACAATCTCTAAAAATAATGTTCATCTGCACGATTCAAGAACTTCAATTAGATTTAAAAAAAAAAATCAATTAGATATTCAGCTGTAAAATCAATGCAATTATATTTCCATTATATAGTGTACTATATTAATACTTTACTCTATGGAAAGCTTACCCTAATGAAAAGTCTCACCGGCGCACTGCTTTGAGACACCGCGAGGTGCACTACACCTCAGCACCAAGACTATGGTTTAATTAGTCATTGTTAAGAGCACTTGACATTTCTGTATGCCTATTATATATTTGCAACAGCGAGCACTGATATGAAAGAGAGCCTTTTAAACTCTGATTTTACACTTTTTTTAACTATATTACAGTCATAGTTTGTAGTACTGTATACACTCACCTGCCACTTTATTTGGTAAACCTGTTCAATTGTTCATTAACACAAATATCTAATCAGCCAATCACAAGACAGCAACTCAGTCAAGACAGTCTGCTGGAGTTCAAACTGAGCATCAGAATGGGAAAGAAAGATGATTTAAGTGACTTTGAATGTGGCATGATTGTTGGTGCCAGACGGGCTGGTCTGAGTATTTCAGAAACTGCTGATCTACAGGGATTTTCACACACAACCATTACAGAGAATAGTCTGAAAAAGAGAAAATATCCAGTGGGCGGCAGTTCTGTGGGTGAAAATGCCTTGTTGATGTCAGAGGTCAGAGGGGAATGGACAGACTGGTTCCAGCTGATAGAAAGGCAACTGTAACTCAAATAAGCACTTGTTACAACCGCGGTCTGCAGAAGAGCATCTCTGAACACACAACACGTCGAATATTGAAGCAGATGAGCTACAGAAGACAGCTGTCCTGTCAGCTAAGAAGAGCAAACGGAGGCTACAATTCACACAGACTCACCAAAACCCCACAATAGATGATTGAAAAACACTGAGTCTTGATTTCTGCTGCGACATTCAGATGGTAGGGTCAGAATTCGCTGCAAAAAACATGAAATCATGGATCCACCCTGCCTTGTATCAACAGTTCAGACTGCTGGAGGTGTAACGGTGTGGAGCATCATTTAAACGCCACACTTGAGTATCGTTGCTGACCAAGTCCATCCCTTTATGTTTATGGTGTATTATCTTCTGATGGCTTCTTCCAGCAGGATATCACGCCGTGTCACAAAGCTCAAATCATCTGGTTTCTTGAACACAACAATGAGTTCACTTTACTTAAATGGCCTCCAGTCAGCAGATCTTCCACCTTTGGGATGTGGTGGAACGGGAGATTCGCATCTTAGATGTGCAGCCGACAAATCTGCAGCAACTGCGTGATGCTAACATGACAAAATGGCCCAAAATCTCTGAGGAATGTTTCCAGCATCTTGTTGAATCTATTCCATGAATAATTAAGGCAGTTCTGAAGGTAAAATGTGGTCCAACCCGTTAATAGAAAGGTGTATGTAATAAAATGGCAGGTGAGTGAATGTCGAACATTTAATCTAACATCAATTGTTCAATATGACAAAATAGATGCATACCGTAGGGCTCAAACAAAAGTATTTTTTCAACCCAGGTTTATTGGAAAAACATGCCTGTGGCGACACTTCTGCAAAAGGATATTATGCTGCACTTGAAAATAACATACCAACTACACTAAACCCTAACATAAACCTAAACAAATAATGTTAGAAGAGGCGAACATGAAATATAAATGTGCCATTTTAGCTGGCCTCTACAAGTCTTTGAGCTCTTTTATTGTCATTTGTGTTTCATGGCACTCGAACCTGAGTGCTCCGTAATGTGCAGTGCTGTACCAGGTGAGATACAGAGCAAGTTTACTACATCAGAAAAGTCACAGATTTGGAACTGGTTGTATACAAATCATGCTCTGACTGTAAAAATATCTTGCAAAGATTATTGGAGTACGTTTTACAAGTGAATACTATGTCAGTTTTGCTACTTAAAAGTTTCATGTTTAATTTAATGAGCTACTTGACATTTCTTTGCAATTGTTTGTGAAAGTGAAAATTGTTTCAATACCATTTTTGTGTAAAAGTGAGGTCATATAACAGTTTTGTGCAAGGAACTTTAAAAAAAATGTGCTACACAAATTGCATTGTAAAGCATTGTATGATGCACAACATTACTGATAGTTTTGTAGATTTAACACATTCTTACTGATGCTTTCAAGACTATCAAAAAGTCATTCTTTGCAATTTTGATAAATCCTCATTTGTGTTAGGCAGTTTGATAACATTACTTTGGTGGCAAATCAGCATAACTTACAACGGCAATGTATAATTCATCACAGAAAATCAAATGTTTACTTGTGAAAGGTATTAAAATGGATGTACAAGATCAAAGAACGTAAAACTGGTCCAAAACACTATAACCCAGCTGATGGACTCTGATACGAGCTCTGGTCACGTGCAAAACATTTCACATTCTATTTACAAGCTCACGTTACAATTTTACAGTTGAAATAAAATGACCCAGTTGTTATTTGAAAAGGTCTTTCTTTATAGACCTATAGGAATATTATAGCACGTTAACTCTCAGTGATATGAGAGGTACTGAGATAATAAAATTTTATACGTAATGTCTAGGACTAAGCTTGGAGTATTAAATTCTCATGTAACACATCAATCATTTACACTGTTCTTAGTTTTGGTATTAAAAACATTGGTCACATTTTAGATTAGGGTCCAATTCTCACTATTAACTACGACTTTTGCCTCAATAAACTCCTAATTGCTGCTTATTAATAGTTAAGATTAGGTATTGGGTAGGATTAAGGCATGTCATGCAGAATGAGACATTAATATGTGCTTTATAAGTAATATCAATAAGCAACTAGTTTATAGTGAGAATTGGACCTGAAACTAAAGTGTTACTAAAACATCACATGGAAACACGGGCTCAACCAATGCTGAGATTTTGGGGTGGGACAAATGTGTTTGACTATTACTTTGGCAATTATACACAAAAAGGACTTTTAGCAAGCAAAAATTGAACACAAGCAAGTGCACATAGACACTAGAAAAACACATAAATGTACAAGAAACTAGATGCACTAAATGAACACTAAGTACAGTGTGAGATCTTTTGAAATCTTTATGGCGCTGTTGGAGAGATGCTGGCCGATCAATACAGTGCTCAAAACAGTCTCTCACGTATTGAAAAAATTATAACTGTGGGGAGAAATAATTGTTCTGTGCGAGTCAAAAGTAGTCAGCAAGCACTGGAAAAAAAAAAACCTGCCCTGAAGCCCCAAAATCTGGACTGGCACCTGAGCGAGCAAGAGAAAGTCATCACATTTCACACCATGTCAAACTCACATTGTCTCAGACTCCCGTTTGTGATCTGAGCAGCAAGAGAGCTTTACTTGCCTGCCATTTTCACTATTATGCCCTGAGGCGGTCTTAATACAGCGAAATGTGCTGTGAAAGAGATGGAGAATAATGCTTCCACTCTCTCAGTCGCCTGTAGATGACTAAACTGTGCAGCCATTCGAGAGAATGTACTCTGATAAACATGAGAGAAAAACCACAGGGATGTTAAATGTGACATTTCTAATTAATTCTTTATGTCGTTACTAATGCAAAGCAAGCCACAACTAATATGGATGATGCCGGTCATCCATTTTAAAATTTCTTCTTCTCTACAGAGGCTTTTTGAGCTTCTCTGGGAGTAGAACATGGACACATCGAGTGCCAGTTTTCCAATGGGGGACTCTGGAAAAAGTAAACCTGCTCATCTATCATCCGCAAGTGATTCTCTTGACAGCCTCAGCATCAGCTATTTATCTCTTCACACATGTGTGGAGAAATATTATAGTTTTCAGTTTTCATGCCAACTTATTATTGTGGTACAATCTATTTCAGATAAATCTGATCTCAAACAGCAGGTGAAGACAAAAAGATCCATGGTGGGATGCTTTAGTTTTAATATCAGCAGACTTTATAAAGGGCATATACTGTACAATACTGTTTGGTGTAGAAGTTTGGGGTTTGTTCGATTGTTTTTTTAAAGAATTAATAGTCAGGAAATTAACTTGATCAAAATTGACAGTAAAGACATTTATATGATTACACAAGATTTATTTTATTTCAAACACAATTTTCTTAACTTTCTAGTCATCAAAGAATCTTGAACTCTTTTTAACACAGGATCATGTGACCCTGAAGACTGGAGTAATGATGCTGAAAATTCAGCTTTGATCACAGGAAAAAAAAAAACATTTTAAAATGTATTTAAATAGAAAATAGTAGATTTTTTCTTAATGATATTCCACAATATTTTTCAAAAAAAAAAAAAACCATCTGTGTCAAAAACATTTAAAAAACCTTACCCAACCTAAACTTTGGAATGGTACATTGAAACCATAAACAATTGTTTCGTTCACTCTATGCAGATTTGCATTAGGACCAGCCTTTAAAATGTGTTTTTGCATGATTTAGCACAAAGAAGCATCACTTATGACACCACCGTTGTCAGATTCTCATCTGAAAGGCGTTATTGAAACATGATTTTGAATAAAAAGTTTAGGGTTGCCCTTTCCACATTCAAGCACTGTAGATAGGAGCAGTACAGTACTGAACATGACAGGAAATAGCTGTTTAGGTTGCCAGTATGCACTTAAAAAAAGAATCGTTGGTTTAACTTAAAAATGTAAGTTACCTGATTGCCTTATATTAGTCAATATTGACACATTAATGTTTGTTTTACTACATTAAAAGTGGTAAACACTGATAAAAAGCGATGAAAAAAAGATTTAAATTCAATGATCTTTTGCCACATTTTAGGTAGGGTTATCAGTAAAGCCCTGTTGTGACTACCCTCTTTTAACAGCTTTGGAGAAGGTGAAAAAGTGCCAGCTCATCTTCTTTCAACAGTTTAATACTGAAGTAGGTGACATAATTGCCCATCAAGGCCGCATCAACACATTTGTGTTACTGCACAGTCCCTGCTTTTTAATTTAATGTGAGTAGCTCAAGCTCCTCCGAAAGCCATGCTTGAAGTGCAGCTTTCCAAATGTGTGAAAACATTTATTTTTAAAAATAAATGCATTCCAGGCGTACCACGCAACACAGCGCAATATTGACTGTTACAATATCTGGTTGCAAATCTGACAAAATCATGTTGTGAATCAATGTGTTTTGTGAAATCAGATGAGAGATTTTTCTTTGCTTTGATCTCCTCTATAACAGTGAAGACCCAGATAAATGGTTGAGCTCCTGGAGTCCAAATATTATTTGAACAGATACAAAGAGAAGATTGAAAAGCTCTGCATCTGACGCTTAAATAAACAATCCAATCTAAGCTTACTGGATAGACAGTAACACAAACAAAATAAAAGCGAGAGAGAACGTTAGTGGCAGATGAGTAAGTGTTAAGGTAATTGTGCCGATTGCCACTTCTCAGTCTCACAGCGGGTGTAATGTAGAAGTTGGTGGGAAGGAATTTCAATGCGATATTCAGTACTCCTACTGGACTCTTATTATAAATCTGAGGGCACGGTTGTCACAATCAGACCCTCTTGATACGGCACGCAGATTTGAATAATTTATGTAAAAGGGATCAGGTGATGAATGATTACAAATTTGTATCGGGTTAAGCCCTCATAAATCTTTACAGCTTAACTGGGGGCCATTCGAGAGACAATAACAGATACGACTCCTGATGTATCATTTAAGGGTAGATATAAGGCGCGTAACATGACCACGAGCTTTGACGGCATTAAGATTTTAGAATAGGATACATTTTTTATGAACGAGTGAGAGAAAGTGTATATTTATAGAGCCTGTTACTGTTCTCCATGCCTTAACTAGTTTATTTTAATGGTCCTGTAGTATGACAAATTAAGTTAAGTATATTCCTGGAGTCTCAATTAATGAGGTCATTAAATCTGCATGTTTAATTATTATTATATAAGATTTAGTAAGAAAATAAAAAAAGTAAAAAGAAACAGCATATCAGTTTATAATAAAATATAATTAAAATGACCGTTCAAGAGTTTAGGGTCCGTTATAATTTTTGTTTTTGAAAGAAGTCTCTTCTGTTCACCAAGATACATTAATATTGTGACTATTATTACAATATTTGTATTAAAAATGTCATTTATTCCTGTGATCGAAGCTGAATTTTCAGCATCATTACTCCAGTGTTCCGTGTCACATGATCCTTCTGAAATCATTCTCATATGTGACCTGTGCTGGCAAAATGAGTCGCAATGAGCAAATTTTCAATAAATGAGTTATTGTTATTCTCAAATTCTTTTAGAAACCTTCAAAATGATGTACGATTTGTTGGAATCGAACAAAAAATGAAAATTGAGAGTCAATTTTGAGTAATATCGAGTTAAAGTTTTCTGAAGGTTCCAAAACAAAATCACCTAGCAACCAAATCCCTGTTAATAACACCTAATTTGGCATAAGCCAAGTCAAAACCCATATCTATAAGGAAAAAATAAAACATATATATATTCAACTCTACTTTACTTCAATATTTTGAAATAGTGTGATTCTGTTGTCTATGTATATATCGGGATCAGGCGCCGTCTGAGGCGTCTTTGTGCAAGCGCTTCGGATCTGTATGTCAACGTGAGATCGATTTGTTTATGAGTTCGAAAATCTCATTTCATTGGTTCAGACTCGTGCCATCAATTATTCCCTATGAATATTCACAGTTGGAATGCTGCGCTTTACAACAATACCAAACTTGAGTGGTGAAGCGAGCAGAGAAAAACGGCATTTTTCATTTTCCTTTCGGAAAACATACAAATAAAGATACTTTTAGATGCTATTTGAAGTATTCGGATCGCTAGATGAGGACTTAAATTTTCGTGAAAACCTCAAATTTGACCAAAATCAACATTTTTGGCTTGTTTTGCTCGTAATTTGCACGACTCATTTTGCCAGCACGGGTCACATGGGTGATTTGCTGTTCAAGAAACATTTCTTATTATTAATGGTAAACGCATTTATATATTTTCATGAAAACCATGACACTTTTTTTTTTCATGATTCTTTGGTGAATATAAAGTTCAAAAGCACAGCATTAATTTGAAATCAAATTCTTTTGCAATAATGTCCTTACCGTCACGTTTAATCAATTCCATGCATCCCTTCTGAATTAAACCTCAAACTTTTAAAAAGTGTTGTAAATGTATCCGACGTCTCAGAGCGGGTCAAACTGTCGGACATGTCACAGAACAAGCATCCAATTAGAGAACTCAATTCACATCATTCATGTAAAGACCGGATCTCAGCTGTGGTTCAACAGAAGTCCCAAATTGAGTCTTTGAATGGCTTTCCCCTTGACTCCACTGCCTAAATAACGTGAGAAGGGAGGGATATCATTAATTCATGAGTGAGTGTAACTAACTCATCAGATCATCAGCCCTTCGAGAACTGTAATTAAACTGATGGGGTTGTTTTCCCTCCAGCACTCTGTCTGGGAGAGAGACCGAGAGGAAGGATGTGTGCGACGAGCTGAAGGTCTAATGTGACTTGCACACCGAGGGGCTAAACCGCTGTTATCAATCTGGCTTTCTGGGGAATACCGTGAGGGTCAAAGCAGCAAGTCTCCCCCGTGGAGGTGAGGAGCGAGCGTTACCTCAGGCGGTGTTGACAGAGCATTCCTCTGGAGATGTATTATCCCATCGACCCTCTGTCCGCAGGCCTCAAGTACAGGACAGTCCTGGCAGTTTACAGGGTCCACCTGAATCGGCGCAAATCATTAATTATTACAAATGAATAAATAATCGACGAGTAGGACCGGACAGCCGAGAGCTGATGTGATATTAACGTGCGCATCCGCGTTCATTTAATGTCCTCGAAAAGCATCTTAATAGCTGTCAGCATTGTGCTTTGATTGAATTACATCCTCCTCTTTCTCACCAAGGAGACAGCTAATTATCTGCTCAAGGTGGGTCTCCACTCACTCAGAAAACATCAGCAGCCCGGACCACCTGTCGCTGGATCCTTACCGTCTTGTCAATATATTGACACAGCAGCGTTTTATACATAACGAGTGAATAATGAATGTTTTACCTGTAAAATCGCAAATTAGGCCCTAACGGCTCATCAAATCATCAAGTGCTGAACATCAATCTTAATAGGTTTAGGCTTACCAATAATTAATAGTTCATTATTACACTGCAGCGAGAGATCTAACAGCAACATTCAGGTCTTATTTAAAGATCGGAGCTTTAGCTATACCGCACGCCTCTCAATCTTTCAGCATTATGTTAGACTCCCTGAGGGGCTGGGAACATTTAGAGGCATAATTGCTTTGTAAATGTTAAGCTCAAGATGTTTAAATGAAATGGAACACTAAGCCCTACAGCAGTCCTTGTATGTAAACACAAATGTCCTCCTATATAATCTGGAAAGAAGAACGGGAGTTTGTCTCACAGAGAAGTGACTCATGATTGTTTGCGAATTTGCAAGCAGATTTGATCAGATTTGGATTCATGTCCAAAAAATAAAACAATTGACCCTTCGCAAAGACCCGCCCCCTTTAGTTACTGTTGCTTTGTCCGACAAGCCATGCGCTCTCACGCCACACATCATGTTCTCAAAACTACATCCCGGAGCAAAGAGGACACAACAGTTTCATATTTAATATATCGTATTTTTTTAAAGAAGTTTTTTAAAGAAGTGAACCGATCATCTCTTCATACTAGTTCATTTATAGCATCAAATAAACATGAATGAACATCAGAAGGAATGTTGTTTCAAGCGTGGAAAGACGTGAGGACACACAATTTTTCAAGTTCAAGTTCACCAACGTTAAGCTACTAACTCCCTTGACTGCTTTGACAGACAAAATGGCAGATTCTGGGTTATGATTGGTTAGATCGCCTGTCAATCAAACTGTTTACTGTTTAATTTTTGGTCAAGATCTTGTACTGACAATGCAATATGTGTGAACCCCACAAATGAACATGATTTTGTTTTCTCTATGTGAATGTACGCTCTAATGTACAAGAAACAAGTAAAAAACAAGATTGAAAATAATTACACTGTTTTGAATTTCCGACTACACTCTGGATCCTGCTTAAGCTCTCACACATGAATCGCTGGACTAATTAGTCATTCAGCAAAACATTCATGCATGCAACAGCTGCTCACAGGTAAGATATTGAAGAAAAAGGAAATGGACACAATCAGACTGGCTTTAAATAGCAGTAGGAAAACATCACGCTCCGTGTGTTGGCATTCAAACTGATAAATTAAACCGTACAGTCTTTCATTTCTATAATGTGTATTGTGTGTAATTACACAACATCAGTGTATTCTTTTGTCATTACACACCAGTCAGCATCTTCGAGTCTCTCTGTGATAAATGCACCCCCACACAAGCACAAATACAGGTGCGCATCTCCGTGAGTGGTATGCAGCGGGAGAACAAAATCTACAAGGATACTTTCTTTTATCCACTTTTTAATCGCGGTTTGTGACATTGATTAAATAAAGCTCTGAAGTGGTGAATATCTTTTGTGAATTGGGCTCCATCCTAATCTTTGAGAAGAGAGAACAGCTCGCTCAAGGAAAGGAGAGGCAGCCTTAAGAGGTATTATCAGGATTTTAATCGAGGTCCCCGCTGATGGGCCGTCAAAGACAAACAGCTGAAAGGATTTTACGCAAGGGCCAAGTCAGGACTGACATCAGACGTGACCATGAAAAATGAACAGGCCATCACTAAAGGTTTAAAAAATGAGTGGACATGTGCAGCCCAGACACTCACAGAGGAGATCTGAGACTAACCACGGCGACATCACCCTTCACCTTTGTGGTGAGACTTGCTCGAAATGTTTTTAGATATGGATAGAAAAGAATAGATACTGTATATCCCTGCTGAATGACGGTGTGAAGGACATCATCTCATCCGTCTGTTTACAGACAATGGCCGTCGGGTCACGTATAAAGTCATTGTCCTCCAATTCGTTCTTCATCTTCTGGACACAGTCTGATACTGTCAGAGCTTCCAGGGGGCACATCAATGACTCTCTTTGATGCAGATGCAGGATCCCATTAAAGTCAAGGGCCAGAAGACAATGACAGAGCTGCCAGATAAAGAACATCACACACCAGAAGAAAAACAGTACGGGGTAGAGGGAGGCAGAGTGACACATGCATAAAGCGAGAGGCAGAGAGAGCGAGTTAGGCAGCGGACAAAGAGCATGTTTAATGAAATCTTACAGATGATCGCATGCTGAAAGAGCATCATTGATAAGGCTTCCGTGGCTCCACAGGGAAACTTCTCGGGATTCACTGAATAGAGGACGTGCATACCGAATTTTTGCCCTGCTCCTCTGCTTCCTCACTTACTTTGGACTCTGACACAGATATAATGCATTGACCTTAGTGCCAAAAGTACAAGTGGAAGATTAACAAACTAAAAGTATAAACTAGGGCTGGAAACCTAATCTAGTGCAATCAATTATGTAAAATGTAAATTTATTTTGATCAAATGTAAAAATCCCAATGCGTTTCAATGTTGACAGAGTGAATTCTGCTCTTAAAATGTCTGGAGTTCTGAAATTTAATTGACAGATTACACTCTTAATAAAAATAAAAGTTCCAAAAGGGTTGTGAAGAACAGTTTAATAATCTAAAGAACCTTTTTTCCCACTATAAAGATCCTTTTGTGGATTGGATGTTAAAGGTTATGATTTCACTTTTTTAACTTTAGTTAGTGTGTAATGTTGCTGTTGAGCAGAAACAACATCTGCTGTTAAGTTCAATGCAAAGGGAGATATTTTCTTTTACAGGAATCTCTTTTTAAAGACTACAACAAACGGCTGTTAGGGACTACAACAAGCTTCTTCCTGGGTTAGTGACATCACAAACCCCAAAATTTACATAAATCCTGCCCCCGGGAACACGCAACAAAGGGGGTGAGGCCATGTTGGGCTGCTTTAGAGAAGAGGAAGAGTTGTTGTAGTAGAGTGTTGTTGATGCCGTCATTTTACGCCGGACTGCTTCACAAACGAGGGTCAATTCAACACTGGATTTACACAAAAGATTAACATGACGACACATGCTAGTGGATGACTTGAATCAACTTGAATCCACTAACCGTTCAGAAACGTCTAACAGTTGTAACTTCTTCCTGAGTTTCTCCATCAGTGTCGACTCCGGTTTGAACAATGTAAGGATGAACACTTTCCTCATTTTGTCTGCGTGAGATTCTCCAGCTTTGTTGTTGTTGAGCTGTTAAAGCTCCGCCCTCTTCTGGAAAGGGGGCCGGGAGCAGCAGCTCACACACAAATGTATTCGTTCACACCCAAATAGGTGCATATTTGACAAGCTATAATTAATGATCCGTGGGATATTTTAAGCATTTTTGGGTCACCAGAACTTATATTACATCTTGTGAAAAGGGGTATAATATGTCCTCTTTAAAAGTTCTTCATGGAACCATCAATGCCAATAAAGAACCTTTATTTTTAAGAGACTATTGTCCTATTAAATGGGAGAGGAAGGTATGTTTAATTTTGTTGTGGGCTGTGGCTGGCCTTGGAGTCAAAAAGGTTGAGAATCACTGCTTTAAATACATTTCTATTGACAGGCAATGAACAATGTTGAGCTATGTTTTTTCATTGGGCATGATATGATTGTTTGGTTCATGGATGTGACATCGAGATCTGCACTTTGAATCGCATGCAAGATTGGTCGTTCAGAATTGAGTTCGGTTCAGTTTGTCAGATCTGGCGTTTGCAAGTGTGTCTGAGTAATATGGTGTCTGAGAACAGCAGCATGATATTGACATTTATACTGATAGCAAAGTTAGATTTCAATAGCTGTGCAAGCAGAATAAAAGGTCAGATTCAGTATCTTCTCTGTCATGCATTCAACAGATGTGATGTCTCCAAAGAAAACACTTACTGCAGGAGGGGTTTGATTTGAAAAAAAGAAATGCATAATTCATCCTTAGTACCGAAAGGCTCAGTGCTCCGTCATAAGTCCGCGCCCGTAATACCCATACTAACAAGATCAAAGTCTAGTGTGGTGAAATTGCTTTCTACAAGCCACTTTCACACTAACAATGTTGAACGAGAGGAGGCTTTTCTGAAGGTTTTCCTATAGTGCAAGTGAAGAATGGTAATGGAAATGATGGGGTCCCTGCAAACAGCCTTTAAAGTGCAACGAGACGGTTTTATTATTAGTCTGTTATTCTCAAGATCCAATTGCAGCTATAAATGAAAAAAAAAATCTTTTTCATTTCTTGCAAAATAAAAATAATTCTTCTCCCATGGTACTTGTAAACATGGATAATCTGTCTTTTGTCTAAGATGAGAATCTTTCAGGCTCGTCCTCAATGAATAACCTAAATTAGGTCTTTACTTCAGCTCATACCCTTTAAAATCCCAACGACAGCACTGACATTTATATTAGGGGCAGATTTATGTGTAAAACCAATATAAATTTAACTTATGCAACCTGTCAAATTTTACTCCAGGATTGTTCTCATTTATGTGTAGGCATATCTTCATTTTCACAAGAGTTTAATCAAAATGTCTGGGTCGTGCAAGTTTTGCCTAATTAATTCCCCGGTATCTATGGTAGAATATGTTCTACCCTGTAGCATTTACTTAGCAGTAGCTCTTGTTTCTGAAGTGTTTTTCTTGAAAATGAGATTCAAGTCACACTCTGTTCAGAGGATGTGATCTGGATGTTAGATTTCAACAGCCACCTTTACACGAAACAACAACCACGGCTCGTGGGCAAGTGTTTTAACAAGCTCCAATATCTTTAGCCATTCCAAAAATAGTCATCCACTCCAGTGTTGCTTTAATAACATACAATCCCACTAAACTCATAATAGCCACTCAGAATCATTTAAAACTAAAAATATACAAATCAGGTAAATTGAGATTTAATCCAATCACAGTCCTAAAGAGAAGCTGGTATTTCACATAAAAACTGAATGAGACGACATTGATCTGAGCTTCTTTTCCAGGAAAAAATTTAAAAGGTTTATTTACTTCAGAACTAAAATTTCCTGACAATTTACTCACTCCCATGTCATCCGAGATGTCTGTCTTTCTTTCTTCAGCTGAAAATAAATGAACGTTTTTGAGGAAAATATTCCGGGATTTTTCTCCATTTAGTGGACTTCACTGGGGTTCAACGGATTGAAGGTCCAAATTGCAGCTTCAAAGACTCTTCATGATCCCAGACGAGGAATAATCTAAAAAAAAAATAATAATTTATATACTTTTTAACCACAAATGCTCGTCTTGCACTGCTCTGATTATGAATCACGCTGGAAAGGTCACATAGGAGGAAGTACCGATCCAGTGTTTATCAAGCGAACGTGTAAAGACTAAGTCAAACGCCCTTTACAACAACAAAAAAAGTTGAGATGGAGTTTTTCCTTTCACCTTTCCAACGTGATTATGTAATGTGTGGCACATTGCAGAGCAGTGCAAGTCGAGGATTTGTGGTTAAAAAGTATATACATTTTTTATGTTTTTTTAGAAAATGACCGATCGTTTCGCTAGTTTAGATGGCCTCTGTCGTAGGCCTTGCGTCCGTTTTCATTTATACTTCTGCGTTGTTGTCCGTGTCGACGTGCATGCAGACCACTATTAGGTAGTCATGTTGAGTATCAAGATAAAAGAGGAAACAGAGCGTTTTTTTATTCTTATGGAAGTTAAAAACGCTCGCTCTTCTCCACTTGTTCCGTGCCAGTTTTTTGACCTGACGGAAGGGTTCTAGCAGACCAATCACAGCGCTTGCAGGCTACACGTGCTACACATAGCCTACGCCATAGTGAGAAGTATAAATTAGCCTTTATTCCTCGTCTGGGATCATGTAGAGCCCTTCGAAGCTGCACTGAAACTGACATTTAGACCTTCAACCCATTGAACCCCAGTGAAGTCCACTATATGGAGAAAACTAAAACCTTAATTTCTTTTTGACTGAAGAAAGACATAAAGGTCTTGGATAACATGGGGGTGAGTAAACTATCAGGAATTATTATTTACAGGTCAGTGCCAGAGATATTTCCGTGGAGTCATTATCACAGCAGATCTGGATTTATTCACTTACAAAGCAGAAGTCGCTCAGACAAATTCCTGTCAGGAATGCGGATTGTGTCGGGCAACTCTGCTGATTCGTCTTTTGGCTTTTTGAATAAAAAGTTTGATGTGATACCTGACAAAGAGCATTAAAAAAAATGCAGTTGTAGAGCTACTTTGTTGTAGTCAGATGGTCCGATATCGGCAATATTTTCTAACTTCCAGAGCATCCACCGTCACACAAAAAAGGAAACATATGGAGTCGATAAAGGCATCATAATTGCATCATGATACATTGCCTGACCCCGAATGGGTTTGGATCAATTTTTCAGCTCATCTGACAGCATTCTTTGTGTTTTGTGAGGAAAAGGAGAAGTAATCCACCTTCCTTCCTCCTGGCCAAACATAAATGGAGGAAATGATGCAATCGCACCGACACATGCTCAGAAAGATGTGTGATTGTTACGGGCAATCTGTTTGTCATGCCTTACAGCATCTCTGCTATCTTCACTTTTACAGTTAGCCTGCGAAATGGCGACAGCAGCTTTGAATCAAAATGCATATAAAAAGGAATTCGTCATTAGTTCCTATAAAGCAAGAAGAGTACCACATGGGGGAAGGACAAGGTGAGCGCGCCAGAACCAGATCTAATTAGATAAAGGGAGATGCAGGGCTGCTTTCATGCTCTGCTGAGGAGATCAAATGACCCGAGGGTCAGTCTCTCTGGAGGTCAGTCGAGGTAACAAAGGGTTTGGCTTCAATCGAAAGAAAAGGTTTTGATATACAGCCATTTGTAAAGTGCAGCAGCCACCAAGCATGTGGAGAGAGCCGAGCGCCACAACCCTAGATTGTCAGATCTTCAATACACTGTTTCAAAACTTAGTGAGCTGCTTTGCACTTTAAAAGCACTGTAGGCGCTTTCTTGACCCGTTTCAATAGGTTGAGCTACAGATACTTCGTGGCAAATTCGAAGGCGGCATCCTTTATATGTGTCCTTTATGGATTTTTTATTATAAATATACATTTCTGAAACATATGGATTAAAATAATTCATTACATTTACATTTAGCAGACGCTTTTATCCAAAGCGACTTACAAGGGGAGCAATTAGGGGTTTCGTGCCTTGCTCAAGGGCACTTTAGTCATGGTATCGAAGGTGGAGAGAGCTGTTCATTCACAATCCCCACCTTCAATTCCTGCCGGCGTGGGAATTGAACCAGCACCCTTCAGGTTAAAAGCCCGACTCCCTCACCATTAGGCCACGACTACCCCTGTTAGTCACAGTAATGAAGAATGTATTATGTGTGTGTTCTATTGTTATTGGACATTCACTGATATTAAAATTAGCAGATAATTATTTTCATGTAACGGCCGATAACTGATAAATGGCCCATATTAAAATCCTATTCAATTAAAAGCCAGTAAAACAATCAATCATTTTAAATGCTACTGAATTTAGTAAGCACAAAATATGAAAAATGTATATCAAATTTGCATTTTTTAACAATATATTGGTATGAGTTTGGGGTCAGTAAGACTCTTTTAAAATGAAATGAATAATTTTATAAAGCAAGGGTGCATTAAATTAATCAAATCTGACAGTGAACTCATAACGTTACAAAAGATTTCAAATAAATGCTGTTTTAAAAGATAAAAGATTCCTGACAACCACAAAAATATTGAGCAGCACAGCTGTTTTCAACATTAATAATAATAAACAATTCTTTGAGCAGCAAATCAGCATGATTTCTGAAGGATCATGTGACACTGAAGACTAATGATGCTGAAAATTCATCACAGGAATGAATAAAATTTAATAAGCATTACAATAGGAAACACAATATTTTTCACAATATTAAAATAACATTACAATAAACCATTAATAATATAACCGTTAATAAATGCAGCCTCGGTGAGCATAAAAGTCTTCTTTCAAGAAAAATATATCAGATGCCAAATGTATGAACGTTAGTGTGCACACTGTATATATAAGCTTAAAAAAACGTCCGGTAACCATTACACTGATTCATTTTGTGCATAGCGAGAGATCATCATACAATATCAAATTCATGCAACAATTAATGTTGACCAAATTCGTCACCCCGTGAGCGTGTAGGCCGTCTAGTGACCCTATATAGGCAGCAGGCAGTGAGGCCATTCACTCGGTTCTGGAACAGAGACAGAGTCCATCATGCACAGAACCATAAGGACATTATAATTACAGCAGTATTACCCTGTTCTGCAAATGTTCTCTAAATTAGCCGAGCAGTTCATTAACATGTGCACAATATCTTTCTGTGTGGATATCTAATCAATTCGTTAAGCCAATTCAGGCCTTAAGTTTAATTATCAAATCACTTAAATTATTACTGGTCTCTAATGATTAACCCTGTGAGAAAGACACGTCTCGGGGTCATTTCCCCCCAGGGTTATGTGACGGAAATACGCAAGGAATCAGGGTCTGCTTTGATTAAATCCTCAGCCTTTCCACAGCATTAGTCACTTCTATATTTATCATAAATACTGCAATTACCTGAAATCACACTTAATGTTTACTTGTACGTTATACCCTATGATGATACTTCATTTAAAGTGTCCACCTATTATCATAAACAATACAGTCCTGTGCTTTTGGCAGGGAGGACAGGGTTTCTCGAGTGAAGGCGGAGAGCGCTGTGCAAGCTTGTTTCCATGGAGATAAGAGGAGTTTGACGGAACTGTTTGACTTTTAAAGTTAGCTCAAGATGTCAAATGTCATGTTAAAAGTCAGACTTACAGGTAATTGAAGATTACTGCTGTGCGACCTTATAATTTCCTTTATAATGTTTGATATTGTGATGTTAACTTCTGAAGGACACAGAGGATGAAAAAGCAGTGGAAAAGAAGTCTCATTTTTCATATTTTACGTGCAAAATGAATTGCTATACAATCGCTAATGATTTAAGTTTTTCATATCATTATCAAATTTCAACTCATCAAAAGGACTTTGATAATGGCCTCAATTAAAATAGTCACCTGAACGGTTATAGCTATCACAAAAGCGCACAGCTGGTTTCCTCTAATCCAGCAGGATCTACATTTTTCCCCATCCTGTTTCGGGCGTCTATGTCAGCGTGTCACAGACTTACACGGTCAGGGGAGCAGCAGGGCTGACAGAGAGAACACGTGAATCGATACTCAAACCCACAGCACACTGACAACTAACTTAAACACGCACCGCTCCACTAGCTAACTCAGAAACATGCTTCTCTGCTCGGCTGGATACCTCAAACACACTCCATTCTTTTAGTTAACCAACACTGCTGGCCATCCAAACACGCCAAACACAGCGGGCCGGTGATGATGTAATCTTGAGCAACGTTTCCTCCGCGCAAACAACGTTTCAGTGGCCTCAAACGGTGCAAAGAGAAGAAATGCATCAATATAGGATAGAAATAATAGCTAGCGAAAAATTCAATTAGAAGTAAACACTTGAAATGAAGAAGTGTTTGTAATATATATATACACACACACATACATACACACACACATATATATATATACACACACACACACACACATATATATATATATATATATATATATATATATATATATATATATGCTGTCAAGTCGATTAAAAGTGCTTTTGTAAGACAAAAGTGCTTACAAAATGTGTGTACTGTGTATATATATATATCATATTTTATATTTAAATATATTATATATGTCTATGTGCATATAGTCTATATGTATATATACACACACACATATGTAAAATGTAAACAAATTTCATGTTAGATGCGATTGTAACGAAGGAGTCAGCGGGTAGAGATCCAAATGCAGTTTATTAAAGGAAGACGTAGTCAGACAGGCAATAGTCAATACAGGGGCAAACAGGCATATGGGGATAATCAGAATCGTGGAAGTAAATCCAAAGACAGGCAGCAAACAATCAGGAAACAGGAAACAGGCACAACTGAAACCGGAAAAATAAACACAGGATGAATGCTCGGAATTGGTACGTAGGTAACACAATACTTCGCGGTGTGTGTATGAGTAGTGCTCTTATAGTGGTGTGATTGTAATTAGTGCTAAGGTAATGTGCTACAGCTGGTGGGGTGATCAGTGACTGGGTGAGGGGCTTATGGGAAATGTAGTCTGTGTGACTGAATGTGAGTGTGAGTGAGTGAAAAGTAGTTCATGGTGAAGTGCCCTCTAGTGGTGATCATGGGTACTTCACCTGACAATCGTGACAGCGATTAATCAATTTGACAGCACTAAATATAAACATTTTTATATAAAAACTGACAAGTCTTTTTTGGCTACACACTTTATCAGTGTAATTATACATTTAAGTAGAGAGTATGAGTAACAATAATTAACTACATGTACTTACTATGGGGTTAGGTTTAGGTTAGTTGCATGTAATTATGTATAATTTATTACTATAGTAAATACATGTAATATGTGTAACAAGGACACTAAAACAAAGTTTAACCGTTATTTTCTTATGGAATATTGCTGTATTTATTCTAAATGATTTTTCCATTAACAAGTTTTTATTATTATTATTATTATTATTATTCATATCCCCTTCTAATCTTTAATCAAAAAACTTCCTCTTGCAACAACATCTCTTCTCTGATGATGTTTACTGGCCGATCTGTCACTCACATGAGATCCACTAATAGCAAATCGCAACCAGACAAAATCAAGTCCCGCCCTATATTTCTTCTTGTCCGAGAAGCGTTTTACTTGGATATAGGGAAGAAAAGATCATCGCAACTTCCATTTCAGGCCGACTTTAATAATGCATTCGAATCTCACTTGTTATTCAAAAAGGCTGAAGACTTCACATGACTGAATACAATTTTGTCAGACACAATGCAATTACATATGATTTGAATTATTTAACACAACCGATACATCTCTGGGTCTGAAAACAACATAACTCATAGCAAGCAAACATGTCTTGTGAGGAAGTAAGCAATGTGTACTGCTGTTTTATTCACATCTCTCAAGTCTCTAACTGCAGTGGGTGAAAGGCAGCCGTCAAAGCCATGTTTGCTCCAAGTACATCTTCCACCACATCACAGTTCTTCTCCATGTAAACCCACTGGCACGACCTCAACTTCAACTCTTACATGCTTTCAAAGAGAGGCAAATGCGAGCTTTTTCGCTCAAGTCTTGGGCCTGCTAGAATGGCGATTCCCATGTTTCCAAAGCAGTAAAATTGACACATCAGAGAGGAGAATACACACTCTAGGGAGTCCAAGGGAATGTTCTGCTCACTGAAAATCATCCATCGCGCCCGCATGGCAAACACAGTACAATTGCAGCGGCTTTCAGCATATTCATTCATATTTGCAGAAGCTGTTTTATAAAAATGAAAATTTCTGGGCTGAGCTTTTGAGATCCTTCCACATTTTAGGAATATGGAGCGTTTTTCTGCAGTTGTGGACTGACCAGTGCATACGGCGATTGCATTGCATTGTATTGTCCTGTCGTTATAATGGGATGTTTTATGGTTCTCTGAGACAGAGCAGCAGAGAACTTCATAATGTAGCTGAGGTATGAAATAATGAGTGCTGGAGGATGATGTTCATGCATATTTCTGCTAATAAAAGGTGAAAGCCTTTCCTTTCTGTAGAGGTGCATGTGTTATGACCTGCTCTTGCTCACGGCACTATTGTGTTCTGCACATCATAATAATGTGTCAAAATAGACCAGTTTGTTTAAAGTAATTACGCTGACACGTGCATACCAACTGTAGACTGTTTTTTCTATACAGAGGTGACACCAATTAATGAAAGCTGTTGAAATCACTTGAAGACTTTTTTTTTTAAAAAGGGGACCTATAATGTCCCTTTTCACAAGATGTAATGTAAGTCTCTGGTGTCTCCAGAATGTGTCTGAAGTTTCAGCTCAAAATCCCCCACAGATCATTTATTGTAGCGTGTCAAATTTGCCCCTATTTGGGTGTGAGCAAAATACACTGTTTCTGTTTGTTCCTTTTAATGCAAATGAGCTGCTGCTCCCGCCCCCTTTCCAGAAGAGGGCGGAGCTTTAACAGCTCAACAACAACAAAGCTGGAGAATCTCATGCAGCCAAAATGAGGATTGTCAGTAACGTGTTCAGACTTACATTGTTCAAACCGGAGTCGACACTGATGGAGAGACTCAGGAAGAAGTTACAACTTTTAGACGTTTCTGAACGGTTAGTGGATAAATTTATGTAGTTGCTGTGTAATCTTTTGTGCAAATCCAGCATTGAATTGACCCTTCACAAGACCTGCCTGTTGCGTTATTCAACAAGCCATGCGCTCTCACGCCACACATCATGTTCTCACGGTTGAAAAATACATCCCGGAGCAAAGAGGACACTGACAATGCGTCGACAGACATGTGAAACAGTTTCATAACAGACATATGAAGCAGTCCGGTGTAAAATGACAGCATGTCAACAACACTCTACTAAACAACTCTTCCTCTTCTCTAAAGCAGCCCAACATGGCCTCACCTCCTTTGTTGTGTGTTCTCGAGGGCGGGATTTATGTAAATGTTGGGGTTAGTGATGTCACTAACCCAGGAAGAAGCTCGTTGTAGTCCCTACCAGCCGTTGGTTGTAGTCCTTAAACAGCGAATTCTGTAAAAGAAAATGTTTATGTTCAAACAGCAACATTACACACTAACTAAAGCTAAAAAAGTGAAATCATAGTCAAGGAGCCCTTTAATAGAATTGGTAATTATTCCAAAGAGAATTTAAAATGAGCGTTTCCAGATTTATGCAAGTATTTCCATGCATCACATTATTTATTTTATTTTTCATGCAACTGATACAAATGATTTTCCTTGTTACGATCATCAACATGCTACTCTATATCACACCGATGTACACTTATTGTCTTTACCTTTGACCTCATACATTTTCTAGCCAGACTCACAGTATTTGAGCGAGCTGCTAGACTTATCACTAGAAATCCAGGACATACTGCAGCAATAGATGCTGTGAGTCTAAAAACTAGGAATATGGAAAATGGGTCTGCTTTTAGGAGGCATAATAACCGTGGAAAATATAGCTGCAAGCAGCAATTATGGAGAAAAGACACAGTATGACACAGATCATACAGTATATTACATTTCAACCAATCTCGAAAGAATCGTGGATGGTAGAATTATGTTTTTGGATCAGCTGTACAAAGTTTATGAGCACTGTTAAATCGAATCTAAATTGCAGATATATTTGATTTAAAAACAAAAAAACAAAAACAAAACACTATGCTTTTAATTGTCTTACCCACAAATTATTTGGTCAGGAAGTTAACAAAATTTAATGCACTACTTAAAAAGCCATTGCTGTCTGAATTTGGAAGAATATGGGAAGTTGTGTGTGGAGTGATGAATCGCAATGAAACACGAGTTGCATGGTGATGCTCAGAAATCTGGTGAGAAATATAATAATAAATGCATCATTCCCACAGTGAAGCATGGAGGAAGAGTGTGGGGAGCATTTTTAGCTGAAGCTTTTGGTGATCTGTCATTTGGAGTAGTGGAGAATATTGCAGAATGTCTTGCTTCCCACAAATGACCAGTTGTTATCTAAAGAGGAATGATCAGATGATGTTCTTGAACAAGAACAACGGTCCCGGCCAAATTTCAAAGACAACCAAGAAGTGGCTTGAGAATGAGTCCATCAGGCTCATGTTTTGACCTCGTCAGAGTCCAGATTTGAACCCTACAGTGAATAATTGGTCTTCTATTAAACTCAGACGAACTCATGAACCTTTTGAAGCCATTAACTTTGACTGGAACAGCACTGAATCTTTTTCCTGCAAAAAGCTGTCTGCAAGTTAGGGAAGGATATTCCATCCTAAGATACTTTATCTACAGCATTTGTGCTAATTTCTTGACCAGTGATTTGGAACTGAAATGGTAAAGACCATTAAAAGACCACTAAATATTTTGCCATTTTTGGCTTGGCCTATTTGTTTTTTTTCCCAGGAGTGTAGTTTCTTTACCAGATCCTATCATGAAATGTCTTGTCTGTTGCCCAAAATCACTTAACAAAACTGTATTTAGTCTGGCACCCATTGCATATGTTTCATTGCTCAGACTTTGTTGGACCAGCACAAATGTAACCAAAGAAAAATCAATAGAAATGAGTGCTTCACAACACCGTTCTGTGACGATAAAAAATGAAAAAAAATTGATAACTTTCATAGTCTGAGGATCATCTGATCTACTCAGTGGCTGCTGCGTTAAACTCAACAGGTCCAAGAAATCCCAATAAATAATAATTACATTTGTAGTCCTCACAGTTCTAAAGTTATGGGCAGAAATACATGTGCAAGTTTGCACTAAGATTTTTAAGAGTAACAACTTGCGAGATTATACCTTCGACCCACTCCAAACTGCACAAAAATAAGTCTTTATTAACTGATAATCTTCCCCTGTAAACACAATGTGTGTGAAAAGGAATAAAAGTTGCTGTTCAATACAGCAGGAAACTGCAGTAAGTTGGTGCAGTTTTGCAAAATTGAGGGTAGAGATTTTAGCAAAATATGCTCTAAAGCATTTTATGTGCTGCTGCTCGTGGCCTGCATGGATGTTAAGATCTTAACACCACTAGTCTGAACACAGATCCTAATCCTGTCAAAGACTGCATTACAGAGGACTTTGTCAAACGTGGACCCAGCGGAGTCCGGTTGAGTCTGCAATCTGTTCGAAACGATTTCAAACAAATCTGTTCAAGCAGAGCTTGCTCAATATATTCAACTATTGATTTATATTGATAACCTTATGTAAACATGACACTAGGTCTGTCAATGTAAAGACAATTCCACTTCCTGGCCAACTCACTAATGAACCGCATATCTTTATCTCTAGGGAAAAAGTAGCAATCCTGGACATTCTCAGCTGGTGCCTTAACGGCATGCTTATTTTTCTTATAATAGAATATAAACTTATTATTTAGCTATTTGGTGTGTAATGATCCTTTAGTGTTGTTCCCTGTCAGGGAGATTCTGTGATTTGAAATGGAACGAAAACAAACTAAATTCTGTCAGCCATCACTAAGCTTCACATAATCAAGCCAACAGTTTGGGAAAAATCACTGATGCTACAATAACTATTTGACCTCTAACTATTACTCCATCTCCCTTTTAATTAGTCCCTCCCCAGCGCAGTCTTTCAGTCTTTCAGCGCATGATTACCACAAACAGGCCTCCTGGAAAACTGTAAAAGTATTACAGAATGTTAAAATTCATGTTTATACTAATTTCATTACTGCTCCCTGAACACCTGCATATATTGAAAGCTTGAAAACTAAGAACGCCAATTACCCATCAATATTACAGTCTCACTGTGGCGCCTAATAACAACCAATTACCTTTACACAACTGCTGTGGATGCATTTTCCTGGAAAATAAAAAGAAGATACTGGTAAACCATGTCCCTTGAAAAATGAACACAGCAATTTGAGACCTTTTATAGATTATCAGAGTTTGAACCATTATCTTGTGCTTGTCCAGGGTATAAAATTACAGCCACATAATGCATATTGTATGATGAAATCTCTGATTTGTAAGAGGGCCTGTGTGGCACTCATCAGCAATCCTAAATATACTCAGGGTTGGGGAGTAACGAAATACATGTAACTTAGTTACGTATTTAAAATACAAAATTTGAGTAACTGTATTTCATTACAGTACAATATTAAATGGGTGGCAATCAGATTACAGTTACATCTGAAAAGTGTTTTAGATTACCAAAGTGATTACTTTGAGTTTTAATGTCATTTAAACAGCGATTGGTGATTCTCTGACTCTGACATTTTAATACTTTTAAGAGGGATCATAAAAATTTTGTTATTTTTATTTAGTTCTGTCCTGAACGAGACAAAATGACTGAATTTATAAAAAAAATTGCCCAACGGTCAACTGAACTGTCCTGTCATGACCTGATGATCCACGACTGTTTTCATGTTTTGTGATAGTTGTTTGTGAGTCATTTTATAATTCACTCGTCACTGCAACTTTTTCTCACAATTTGTTTTTTCCTCTCACAATTGTGAGTTTGCATTTCACAATTCTGACTTCTTTTTCTCAAAATTGCGAGATTTAAACTCACAATTGTAAGTTATAAAGTAACAATTGGGAGATATAAACTTTCAATACTAACTTTTTTCTTGCAATTGTGAATTTAGTATGCAAGTTTATATCTCATAATTCTGACTTTTCTCAATATTGCGAGTTTATATCTCATAATTCTGACTTTTCTCAATATTGTGAGTTTATATCTCATAATTCTGACTTTTCTCAAAATTGTGAGTTTATATCTCATAATTCTGACTTTTCTCAATATTGCGAGTTTATATCTCATAATTCTGACTTTTCTCTATATTGTGAGTTTATATCTCATAATTCTGACTTTTCTCAATATTGTGAGTTTATATCTCATAATTCTGACTTTTCTCAATATTTTCAGTTTATATCTCATATTTTTGATTTTTCTCAATATTGTGAGTTTATATCTCAATTTTGACTTTATTACTCGCAATTGCAACTTTATATCACGCAATTCTGACAGAAAAAGTCAGAATTGTGAGATAAAAACTTGCAATGACCTTTTTTGTGTTTGTTCCACACTTATTAGTATTCCAAAGTATTCTAAAGTATTTAGATTAACTTATTAAACTTGAGTAATGTAACAAAATACGTTACAAATTACTTTTTAAAGTATGTATTTTGTAATCTTTAGTGAAATACATTTTAAAAGTAACCTACCCAGCCCTGAATATAGGGAAATCAAGCGACGCCGCAGTGACTCAGAAGTTCCCTCTGTACCACAAAACAAATGAGGAAGAAATGAAATAAGTTGATTTAAAATGTTTAAAATGAAAAAAGAAAAAAAATGGCATACGTTGAAATTATGTAGTGAAACGATTTAAAGTGTTTAATTAAAGAATTCACAGGAAAAATGATTTGTTTTTCATTTCAGATTTGAATATGGCTACAGTTGGGGCACATCTGCGGTCCGCTGGAAGCTGGTTCCAGCTGCGGTTGTTGGCATAAAACGCTGTGTTATCATGCTTGGAACAAACCCAAAGTATTTCCATCTGACTCTTTTCTAATTATCTAAGAGGTCTATTGAGTCTGTATGCTATGAGCATATCTCCATTTACACTCCAAAATATAGGCCTAATGTGTTGGCTCAAAAAAAAAAAAAAAATTAGGCAACAGTTTGCATCATTTTTTTTGAGTTACAACAACTTTGAGTGAACTTACGTTCCACCAACAAGCTACATTGAGTTACAGGAACTTAATAAGTAGTATAAACCCAACTACCAGAGTTGAAGCCCTGGAACAAATTGTGTCTAATCTTATCTATTTCAGTTCAGTTCATATCATGCTAACATAACTTATTTAACACACATTAGCGCAGTCATTGCTAATAGTGTTTACCTTCATGTACGAACTCTTCAGCACAATCGTAACCACAAAAACTTCAACATTACAGAAACTCTTTTAAATGTCAGGTCTTTCCCTTCACTAAAAAACACATAAAATAACACTTAATTATAACAAATCCAGTCCCAAGCAAAGCATGCTGGGAACTAAAAATGCCTAATTTCTGAAGTTATTGAGACAATTTTATTATGTTACTTCAACTTAATTTAAAAAAAAAGCCAATTAAAGCAGAAATTTGAGTTTAAACTACAGACGATATGAATTTGATGCAATGATCAACATTATTAAGTCAACAGAACTCAACAAAATAATGTTTGCAACTTAAAATTAATTAGAATTTTTAACTTGCAGCCATGCAGTTATTTAAGTTGTGGTAACAGATCCCCTGAATTACTTTTTAGAGTGATTTGGGAACTGGCATTGTGTAATTTAGAAGTAAAATCACGTCAAATCAATTCTATAGTGACCACAAACACATACACAATAACATGCTTCACTTTACAGGCTCTATATACTAACCAGTCACATGTTGAAAAGTAATTGCAATTCTGCCTGTGATTCCTTTACTGCTCGGTATTACCTGACAAGCATCTGTCAATCATTTTCCTTTGAGATCTGACACCTGCAGTGAGGTGTGATGGAGTCTACTAACTAACTAAGTGCTCTTGTAAGGATTTTTCAGCTCTTGCCTTATCATAGCATTACCCCGCAATATCATATCTCCAGAGTGGAGCACTCGCGCGACTGCATCTCGCGATATCAGCGGAGGCTCTTTCATACACTGAGGTTAAACGGTCAACCGTCACTCAGTTTGTCAGTCCTGTGCCTCATTTGAACGGAGCATGAGCAGAGTAAGCAAAAAAGAAAGATGACAAATATAGAAACGGAAAGGAGGAAGGGCGGTCACAATGCGTTATGTGTGTTCAAAAAAAGTAAATTCCTCCTAATAACCATAACCAATAATAACCTGAATTATTTTTTTTATTTTCTATTAACAATATCCATCCCACTGCTCATAAAACATTCACTATTAGGCTTAGCTGACTAGCAAGACGTTACTGTCGCTTTACACATTTACCTTCATTGAAAGTAAATTCCCGCACAGCTCTACAACAAATGTAATGAAATGACAATGCTTTACAATGAACTCTATTAGAGAGTTACATTATCTGTTCAATAAAATAGTACCTGTTGAGTCATAAAAACACTATTTCCATGTCGCTTTTACAACGTTTCAAATCCCTCAGTGAAAAGCCAAACCACATGTTGATTCTTGTTTTATTGCGAGCTCTGTCGCGATCTCTTTTTGTCAGCAGACTCTCCTCGGTTCGGGGTTTGTTTAAAACGGGCGATTCCCCGGAGGTTGGAGATTTAGCTGCTCCATGTCAACCCTTCTCGCTCGTTGTGACAACTATGCAACTCCCATTCCACAAGAATCTATTTACGGATATGACGATGTATGTAAGCAATTTCCCGGGAAAACCATCCCGACAGGTCTAAAAATATTAAAATATTTTAAATATTATAAACAATTGTAATGTGCTTGTCATAGTGAATGGTAAGACAAAAACATGTTTTGGAAGAAGGCTTGATGATGCGTTGAATCATTATTTAAATTCTGTTCATTTTGAAAAAAAAAAAAAAAAGTTACATAGTGGACCTTTATTACGGAGCCCCGGACATGACATGTAGGAAAAAAATAGTAGGCTAAATCATGTGCACGATTTACTATTTTGTTCCCTCAATTCGTTCCCATGACTTATAAATCCAGGGAACGAAATAGTAAATTGTGCGCACGTGCGTATGTCATGTGCGGGGCTCCGTACTTTATTAAAAATACAACTGATAAATTACAAAGCAAAATATTTTTCATTGTTAGATTGTGTTAACTAACTTTGTTAAACCATGTACAAAATTAATATTAATCTATACATCTCACAAGAATAACAAAAAAATAATTTACAAAAAAATAATAATAATAATAATAAATAAAGCATTAAATTATGGCAGGTTAACATGACAATTTACAATAATTCAAATAAAAGAAGTGCCTCATATGACCTTCTTGTGTCTAATGAATTATTAAATAAACTGATTAAGCCAATTATTACTTTATTTGTTAAATTCTTTTTAATACATTTTTGAGGATGCTCCACCTCCTCTGTGGATCTCTACTTTTACTAGCAACAACAAAAAAGGCTTAAACCCACAATGTCGATGTAAGTAATACTAGGAATCATTTTAAGCACTATACATGATGCAGTTCATTTTTGAAAACATAAGTCTAGATAAATCCATGCAAGATAGATAATTTACAATAAATCAGTTTGATTGACAGGCGATCTGACCAATCATAACCCAGAATCCGCCATTTTGTCTGACAAAGCAGTCAGGGGAGTTAGTAGATTAATGTTGATGAACTTGATAAATTGTGTGTCCTCACGTCTTTCCACGCTTGAAACAACATTCCTTCTGATGTTCATTCATGTTTATTTGATGCTATAAATGAACTAGTATGAAGAGATGATCGGTTCACGAGGAGCTACAGCGATCTGTCACCACACATTAAAGACACACTAGACGCTATTTATTGATTAAACTTCTTTAAAAATTTATGATATATTAAATACGAAACGGTTTCATATGTCTGTCGACACGTTGTCAGTGTCCTCTTTGCTCCGCGATGAGAACATGATGTGTGGCATGAGAGCACATGACTTGTCAGACATAGCAACAGTAACTAAAGGGGGCGGGACTTTGTGAAGGGTCAATTGTAAGCTTGACACAATTTGATAGACTCATAGCAACTCAAACAATTAATTTCTTATTTAATCTTTAAATCTTTGTCAGAAATTATTACCATAAATGCTGTTTACACATACAAAGAGACCATTTATCCAGTTCAACAACAAACATAATATAAAGAGCAAAGAAACTGTCCTGCATAAGAAACATTCACACATAACCCATTGTTTTGAAAGTATAGGTCTCAGCTAAACAGTCTTATTAGTGTCCCAGAGGACATTATTTAAATTTTGTTTTACATAACTGAAGGTTATCGGTATTGGTAGACTCATTTTAGTAAGATTACATTATTGTGAAGAGAAGAAAAGGAGCGCATTAGTGATTTTATAGCTCTAGTGCTTTACAATAGCACATCTCTAATTCCTTTTCCACTCATGTCTCGAGCCTCTGGGACCTTCACATTTGGTCATGAGTGGATCTTGTCAACCCTCCACAAGTCAGTGTTATTTGTAAGATAAAACCCATCAGAAACCACTTTTAAACCAAATAATGATACCTGCCGTTTCCCCCCACTCTCCCTGAATGGCTTCAGAAGAACACGATCTCCATCTACAGCAAAGATAGGAAGAGAGAGATGTATTTCTCTGAAAGGGATGCTATTAGACAGATTAAACATCACACCATCCTCTGCGTTTATTAAATCAACTCATCTGGAGATAAGAGTTTCAGCAGTGTTCTCCTGCACGACTCTTATACCATTTTCATTATCACATGATTCAGTTCCATAAAGTTTTCCAATTCGTTGCTAACTGATCATATTAATTTGCTGGCGTGTGTTCCAGGAAGACAATGCGAGCGGCTGAACTGCTGAGGACTTCAGAAATACAGCAATGAGAGTTATTATGAGGTATGAAATTGCGGTCTACTTCCTAGTTTATGCCTACACCTCAGAAAATGATTCAGCACGCGAGTTTCTGTTTATATAGGAACGGAAGATTCAGCTCCTGTCCTCTTATTTGAAAATAGAACCACCATAGTGCATGAAAATTCCACCAGCCACTCATTTCTAATACATTTATTACATGAAGAAAAAAAATCACTGCACATTATTCATATTTGAACACAATTTAACATGTATTAATCAGTATTCAAATTGTGTCAGAGCTCTTGAGGGCCCCCCGGGCGATAACTGAGAGGTAAACACCGAAAAAAAAGCTAAATGCATGCGGTGCACTTATATGCTTAGAAATGTCTAGAATTTGCTGAAGTATCACTAATTAAAAAGTAGATATGCAGAAAAATGTCAGGTCAATCATTTGATTCTTTATCTTTTCCCCTTGACTTTTCTCTTTTTTTCTCCTCACTTACTATTCTGAGGCCAATCAAGCTGTCGTATTAAACCCTACACTTAGATGGCTAACTTACTGGAAGTTCATGTTAGTCAAGGCTTCAGTACGTCTAAACTTGGAACACAAGTTATTAAGTATTTAGAACTCAATTTCAAAAAGTTGCAAATCAGATGTTTCTTTTCTGTTGCTTGGGACGATTTAAAAATGGCATATAATATAAAGGATCATGTGACACTGAAGTAATTGGTACATTGTAAGGGTGTGTTTACCTGACAATGATGTACTAAAAACAGAAGTTTTTCCTTCACGCTGTATTATTCATGCCAGGCCAGAAGTCGGTGATGTCACTTTGTAAAGAAACACTATGTGCCTATAGACTGAACACATAACACACATGCGCATGACATCACCGTTTTCACTAATTCACGTTTTTGCAGTTTGTAGTTTACAGACGTTAACAGTATCGGTTTTTTTTTTTCAAAAACGTGCATTTTCAGGCCCCCAAAATGCCATTATCATGTAAATAACCGGCCAAAACGCATCTGTATTTAGTTGAAACTGTGTCATGTTGATGACCCCTAAATTATATTGAAATAGAAAATAGATATTTTTAAATTCTAATAATATTTCACAATATTACTGTTTTTGCTGTATGTCTGATCAAACCGACAAGTGAGAATAATATTTAAAAAAATTCTGAACGGCTGTGTGTGTGTGTATATCTGAGATGTTTTGCCACAACTAACTAACTAACTAACTAACTAACTAACTGACTAACTAACTGACTAACTAACTGACTAACTATCTGTGTCTATCTATCTATCTATCTATATATCATTTATCTGTTTGTCTGTCTATCTATCATCTATCTATCTATCTGTCTGTCTATCTATCATCTGTCTGTCTGTCTGTCTGTCTATCTGTCTGTCTATCTATCATCTATCTATCTATCTATCTATCTATCTATCTATCTATCTATCTATCTATCTATCTGTCTGTCTATCTATCTATCTATCTATCTATCTATCTATCTATCTATCTATCTATCTATCTGTCTGTCTGTCTGTCTGTCTGTCTATCTATCTATCTGTCTGTCTGTCTGTCTGTCTATCTGTCTGTCTATCATCTATCTATCTGTCTGTCTGTCTGTCTATCTATCTATCATCTATCTATCTATCATCTATCTATCTGTCTGTCTGTCTGTCTATCTATCTATCTATCTATCTTTCCATCTATCTATCTATGTATGTACGTATGTAATGGCAAAACATCTCATCCATCAGAAAGGAGCAGATGTGTTTGTTTTAATGAGCACCCCGCACTACCGGAGGAAGAGAAGGGCATGATGGGTAATTAGTGTGAGTATTTAATTAGGTTGTAGGCTTAGATTGCTCTGAGTGCTATTTAGACGGTATGCATTGTTGACCTTTACAGCTTAAATTGACTTAAGCCACAACATCTCAAAAAAATGTTGGAGCCTAATAGATGAACGATTTTAGTTAAGAGCAGCATATGTTGACAGGCGAGCTTATGAATATTAATGCGTGTTTTGCTCTTTAAGATTAAACACCTTGAAATAGTTTGACATCGTCGAGCTGTGCGCATGTTATAGATCAATTAGCTACAGGAGATGTTTTGTCGATGTAGTTTCAATTCGCGTACGGCACGCTACATCCGAGAGCATGTTTCAGATTGTGGCCTACTGCCAGAGATGACTCTCACTCAATTGAAGGAGCCGAATCAATTCCTACTGCGTTTCATAGCACTCTATCATACTTCTTTAGTAATCCAACACAGTTCAGCTGAAAGGTGATTAGGAGTGCACAGATGTCACCATGTGCGGTGAATAAAATAAAGTGCAACTAACACCTGAACTGCAGTTTGTCCCATAATCTAGTGCAAATACTGTAGCTGTATTTACAACTCCAGAGGTAATGCACACAAAGTGCACTAGCTAAATGAAAAAAGAAGTAGTCCTAGAGTAGAAATGTGATGAGGTGAAAGATAATAGGTGAATAATTGTGTTTTTATGCACTGTGTGGGAGGCAGTGAGAAACTTTACTGCTAAGCCCCACAGCTGTTCGCTGTAAAATCTGTCCTCGCAATGACTTTACGGCTGGCCCGCCGCCACGGTTTTATATCCGTGTGCACGGATTCGCACATCTCACGTTAAAGTTTGTCTTAGCGTTGGCGTCACTGCACCGGCTGGGGAAGATACTGTCGTCACGAAAACTTCCTCCATCCTTGAGGAGCAGCTCGCCTCGAAATGAACCTAATGAATCATCTATCACTGTCCAGGTACGAAATAAAAGATGCTACTCATTGGCGTCATGTTTGGAAATGGTGTTTTGGGTGAAGACAACATATCTGCAGGGTGAAGCTGTAATTTTGCATCACCGCACAAGAAATGCATAATACCGCATCACTGTTCTTATCTCCAAATGTCAGATGAGATTTAAAAACCAGGCTGTTTCTTTTGGCTGTTGTTTCTATCTTAAGATACACCGTCTGCATACTGTCCAAATGCATGTTTTTCTCTTTGTGTGTTTATGTGTGTGTGTGTGAGTGTGTGAGTGTGTTTTTGACCGTGTAATTCTGCTTTTGGCAACCAGGAATCTTCACGAATCCTCTGGCACTGCGTCTCACAGCTGGCCCAGATTCTTCAGCTTCCAATTCTCCTCTGATGATGACTGTTGTTGTTCCTGAAAACACTGTTTTACCTCCTCATAACTCTGCGTGTAAAGAGCCAAACCACTAGAGTTGTCTGAACGCCAGTACTTCCAGAGTGAGCTTGAATAGAAGTATTGATGGAGCCATTAAATTCACTTTGAAGTTGCTGATGGGCTCTATTTCCTACACCTTTACCCTGACTTGAGTGGGTTATGAAGAGGGGAAAATTGGCTTTCTGAGCTGTAATTAGTCTATCAGAATGTTTTTTCTCAAATTCATCCAAACCCCATATAAGCGTTAATGGAGGCTGAAGGCAAGAAAATGGTCCAAGATTAGAGTAGAAAGGCACATGTCGGACTCTCAGAAACATGCGTCTCGTTTTTGCATTGTTATGCTTTTGCAGTATTTGCACAGTTTTGGCAGAACAATGCTTTTAATCAAACAAAAATTGTTTTTGAATTCAAAGACTGGAGGTATTATGTAAAGCCAAAATGAGCATCTCATTCCCTGTGGTGAATGAAGCACTTGACTTTGAAAAGTTTGTAACAAGTCAGCTTCTATTCGAAGCAAATGCAATCAGGCACATTCTGCAAGGCTTTTTCAGAGAGGCTGATATAAATCAGGTTTTGATCACGGCTCATTTTTATTTATAAGATCTTGTAGAGGCAAGTTTTCCAAGGGAAGACAACATCATATTTTTGGAAGCCACAGTGTAGCTACAGGTAAATTGGCTCTTCGCGCAGATTTGTCACTATCGGTCTCATTTTCCTGTGTAGTGATCTGAGAGAGAGCATGTAGTCCGTCAGGGCGCTTTAGATGGCGTCTTCTCCAGCTCAAACATTCATGAGGAACCTATCTCTCTCTCTCTGGGATACACTTGGCAGGCTTTCCCTCAGAAGTTTTGAAGATAATTGGCAAAGCAGCAAATGGCCTGAAATCATAATTTGCAGGTGGACTGCCAGTGTTTTTGCCACCTCCGACTCAAGAGAAAGAAGCTGTTGCCTCATTGAAGGGGTAGCATTACGGGGTCCTGTTATGCTTTTTCACTTTTTCAACTTTAGTTAGTGTGTAACGTTGCTGTTTGAGCATAAAAAAGATCTGCAAGGTTGCAAAGCTCAAAGTTCAAGATATTTTATTCAACAGAAAACTCTCTTCAAGAACTGCAACGTGATTTTTCCATGTTTTGTGAAGTCATTTAAATAATCCCTGCCCACGGAATATGCAAAACAGGGGCGGGGTCTGGCTGAGCTGTGCTAGGGAAGAGTGATGTTGTCGCTATTTTCCAAAAACACCTTTGTTTGGCCTTTCTAAGGTGGATGAACTTACAAGTGGCTAAAATTAATTATTTAACATGGTTCCTGAACACACTGTAAAATCGAATAAGTTAGAGGACTAACTCAAAAAATGAGGTAATCATTTACATACATTTTTTTAAGTTATGATGTTCCCAATTTTAAGTAAGCAGAACTATCAAGTTTTGAGTTTGTAGTACTCATGCACGATAATTGTTCCTAACTTGAAGTACTGAGTTAGCAAACTCATACATTTTGATAGCAATTAACATGAAATAATTAGTCAATTAACTTTTTTATTTTGAGTTCTTGCAAATCAGAGGAGTTATTTACTTCATTGTTAACCCTAAGAAGTTGCCAAAACTCATAACCTGAAATATTTGAGTATGCTAATTTATATAATTTAAAATGATCAAGTTATCTCAATGTAAATATTTTGCAAGCTATAACAAACTAATTAAAAAAATTTCAACTAGCTAATTTGCTAACATGTTAACAATAACATTGCACAGCACACACTGAATGAGTACAGCAACTTAAAACATGTAAATCAAACAGCATGCACCACTTGTCACTTTAACAGAAACTCTTCGAAATTAGCATAACAAAACATTAATCACTACAAAATCTCTATTACGTGAGCATGTGTGTCATGGGCAAAGCCTACTGGGAAATAGAAATCCCAGCCCAGTTTCAATTAAACTTAAGTTAGTCTAAAGAAATGAGTTCATACAACTCAAAACAATGAAACGGTTCATTTTACTTGAAATATGTCAGTTCTGTGAACTTAAAAGAAAACTAAAGTTCTAAATACTCATAACAATTGATTTAACTGAACTAATTTGTTTAATTTAAGTTTGTCCTACTCAAATCATTTAAGTATTGTGAGCATTAGGGTTTACAATATAACCCCAACGTTTATCTGTGCGTTTCCAGAACATAAGAGAGTACGGTGCTATAGTCTCTCCTGCAAGGGCCGTTCCCGCTTTGTTGGGACAATCTGTTGTTTATCGATCCCAACCTGTAAGTATGTTTTATTATGCTGTTGTTTTCTATCAACAGTTCCAGCCTTATGTTGTTGCTATGATGTACACAAATGGCAAAGCTGTTTGGCTCCGCTAACTAACATTACAGTGTTGATGTAGTGTTTAACTACAAGCTCAAGCTTTTGAAAGACTGTTTGGAAAATTAACCATGGTTTTGGGATTGATTACTCTTCATATTATCATAGTTTTCCGACAAATTTCATGATCAAATGGTGTATAACATTATATCTAAAATGTAGAAGAAAATTACAAAACAAAAAACACTCTGGAACATCCTGTGAAATTCGTTCTGCTTGAACCTCCTGTTTGTTAACATTCTCAGGGTCTGAAAGCAGCTTCAATTGGTTTGAAATTGACGCTAAACCAATGCTGTCACGTCAAGGCCTTAAAAAAAAAAAACCTGCCATCAAGACTCAATTCACCACAACTTTTAGGCTCTTGCTACATTTTTTATATCTTTCACTTAAGTGTTTACATAAAAAAAGAATAGAAACTTCAGCAAGGAAAAGTGGTGGGCAGTGAGAGGAAGGACGGAGATCAAAGTCCAAAGGTCTTTGAAAAGGCTAAGAACCAGAGCTTTGAAGTTATTATGATGTGCTGCTCACGTACAGGATACTCCAATGAGGACTTTTCCTTGATCCCGTGGGATCTAGGTTATTGACCTTGCACTTTAACGGTATAACAGGGCCTTCCGTGAAGCACCGGAGGTGTTAATTAAATGGAGCGGCAGAGTCAGGACGCAGGAAACACACGGACAGTGACGAGTCTGTTGTTTTACTCCACAAATAACCATTTATTCTTCACACATTTAGCGAAAATCACGGTTTATTGTAAAGGACACAAGAAGGTAGAGAAACAGAGAGATGTAGCAGTAGATTAAGTACTCGGTGCATGGCACATCATTCTTAGGGAGACGACTCACTGTGAGTCGAGTTTTTCTCTTTAATTCTGGCACCAAAAGCTCCGAAATATTCAACAGTGATAGTTGGCCAGCCAACTTGAGCCTCGTAAAATGGAGTAGGAGGAGTAAATTAATCTTTGCTACAACACGAGACAAACCGTACCTTCACGTTAAACAGTTCTTTTCGTAATTTTAGCTGAATTGGGATTGATTCAGTTTCTGTTAGGGCTGCACAATTAATCGGAATAAAAACTGAAAGCACGATCAATCTTGCTTATAATCAGTGTTGGGCAGCAACTAGTTACAATATTACTTTTTGCGGTAACTAGTAGTGTAACTAATTACGGTAGCACTTTATTTTACAGTCCTGTTACCCATGTACATACTATGTACTTATCATAGTAATTACAATAACTTGGTAATAACTAAGTACTAACACTGAACCTACCCATAAACCTAACCTTAACCCATGAAGTTACCGTATGTCTTTCTTAGGTAAATACATTGTACGTACACGTACTGTAAAATAAAGTGCAACCCTAATTACTAATAAGGTTTCAGTAATAATATTACAGTTTCCATCCATTAAACAGCTTATCACTTTTGATGCCTCAGCCCTTACTGATTTGAAATCCAAAAATTAATTAATTACTAGATTTACTTTCATAATTTCACAACATGTGCAGGGCGAGAAGGAAACTATATATAGTAATGTAACTAATTACGGTTGCCAGAAAGTAATAAGTGAAGTAATAATATTATAGGAGTATAATAATAATAATAATAATAAAGGAGAATAATAACAATAATAATAATAATAATAATATAGGTGTAACGAGTAATAAATGACGTTTTTTGAGTAACAAGCCCGACACTAGTTATAATGCTTCTAAACCAGCTGTTGTCAACAAAAGAGAAGTTTTAATGACTCCATGTGGTTTTCTGCCAAAATAAAAATGTAATGTTTGAAAATAAAGAAATTAACACTAAAATATCATTATTGTAATTTTACAGTTGTACTGTAAAATAAAAATTATATTTTTCTTTAGTTTTATTTTACAGTCTAATTTTGTTTAATATTTTTTATTTAGTAATCATAATATATTAATTATTGTTTTAAAAACATCACATTTTCAAACAAATCACATGTTTTTTCCCCCAAATCGTGCAGCCCTATTTGCTTTCAGGACATACAGTATTCAATAGTCCGATATTTTCAGAAGCTGCTTAGACAAAAGATTGAATTTGACCTCATGTGTAAATTTACAGAACTCAAATGACCCCCAGCGTGACCTTTAACACTGAAATTCTGGTCTGCGGTGCCAGAAATAGTTCTCAATTACAAACAACACAAATTAAAGAACATTGTGTCCTCACTTTGGGAGAAAAAAGAAAGAAAGAATCCAAATAGATAGTGAAAAAAAAGTAAACAACCAGTACCATCGTAACCTTGTAAAATCAATATCTAAAACTCTATAATGCATGCCATACTATGCAGTTGTTGTTGTTGTTTATTATTATTATTATTATTATTAAAAAAGTTCAAAATCGAATGTTGGGAATTTCTTTTTCTACATTAACAGTGTTAGACTGAGTATTTTGTGTTTGTGTCTGTCATTGTTTGTGTTTGCCTATAGTGTGTGTGTGTGTGTGTGTGTGTGTGTGTGTGTGTGTGTGCTTATAAGCTCAGTGAATGAAGAGGGGCTTAAACAGATATGACATCATTTTTACCATGCAGAAAATCTGCCAAGTCTTCCACTGTCCTTTTAGTTGTGTTTGTCCATTTGTGTCTTTTTTAGGTCTCCGTCTGTTTTCCCACTTTCCTCTGCTGTCCTTGCTTGGTCTTGTCCGATCTGCTCTGGGGTCTTGGACTACAGAACAGAGATGACAAGAGAAGAGAATACATGCATATAGTAGAGCAGCGGGATCTGAAGTCTGGCACAAACAGAGCAGGTGATTAGACATTTACACCTTCCTCTCCATTTCCCCCGTCGCCGTCAGACTGACCTATAATTTGACAAAACCTGTCACCGCGCGCTGCAGCGCTCAGGACCGACACTTCTTAGCGCTGGAGCAAATAGTTCTCTGTGAGAGGGTGTGTGTACGTCTGTGCTTACTGCGTCTTGACAGATCACTTATATAACATGGAGTATATGGAGGTTCAGAGATGCATTTGAATATATTATGCGAGTTTTGGCAAATTTCCGCTCCGGGTGTGTGTTCACGGTGTGTGTGGGTGCGCACATGGATGGGTGAAAAGTAGAGCACAAATTGCGAGTATGGGTCACGTCTCTTCACTTTTACACAAATTTGCATTGGAGTCAAAATGTCTGAGATAACATTGAAAATCTAGAATTGCATATTTTATTTAAATCTGATAATAAAACGTAGTTTTATTTTAAACAAAGAAATATTATGATGTACAATAAAATGAATAAGACATATTTAAGATTTTAAAATGTAATTTATTCCTGTCTTCAGTGTCACATGATCCTTCAGAAATCATTTTTCTTTCTAATATTTCTTATATTATCAATGTTGAAAACATTTTTGTGGAAACCATGTTACTTTTGTTTAAGCATTTCTTTTAAACCAAAATCGTTACAGATGTTTTTACTGACAGTTTTTAACGTGTCACTGCTGAATAAAAGTATTAAATCATTTAGTTTTAAATGAATACAAACTGTATTTATTCAGTATTCATTTCTTCCAAAAATTTCTGAATGATACTGTAATTTGTAATGAAGAAATGAAAGTAATATATGTACATTTATTAAATTAAATAAATTAAATAAATATATATATATATATATATATTTATATAAATTATAAATATTATATATATATACATATATATATATATATATATATATATATATAGCAATTAAATCATACACTGGGTACATTGGGTTTTATTTAACCCAACTATTGATTAAAAATGACTATATGGCTCACTTAAAATGAGCCCAAAATAGGTTGGAAATTAAAAATCAGGCACATAATTACTGCAGGCAACAATCAAAGGTGAACATTTATTAATAACCAATTTAATAATAAATGTTCATTCCGATTACATTTTGCTTTCATATGGGGAAAAACTGGTGAAACGTTCTTTTAAAACCTTCTTTTAATCATGTTCCACAGATGAACGAAAGTCATAGTAACTGATGACAGAGTTCAATAGGGCACATCAGAACACTCACTTGACTGTGTCCAAATGTCTTTTTCATCTCAGATGAACTCTCGGTCTGATTCTGGGAACAGTCTGCTCCTACCTGGAGGTACAAAGAGAGCGACAGAAAAGAACATGTTCATTTAAAAAGCAAACAAGATCATTTTACGTTCAAGCACAGAGCGGAGCGCTTGTTTTAAATCCAACTCTTTTTTAAAAAAAAACCCAATACATCTGCGGTCACAATGGAGCCGTGATACTGTATAGCATATAATTGTTTGCTGTTTACATTTTGCACAAAAGCCCTGAGCTATGAGATTATACAGTGTTGCATAGAAACAGATTAATCACGTTGCTCAAGGGATGGAGTATTTTAAGAAAATGTTTTATATGGTTGTCTGTAGGAGTTCTGAAACGAGCTGGAAAGATGTTTTTGGAGTAACACGTTTAATAGAAGAGTACAAGACTACAGGAGATAGTGTGTAACTGGAAAATACACCCTCATTTTTTTATTCTGACAGGACAAACAACAGGGAGGTTCAGTTAATGGAAGTGTTATAGAATGGTGCCAAAACAACAACTTTATATAGGCAGTAAAGTGTAATCATCTAAAACACTTGCCATGTATGTTCATTTTCCTTCACTGCCTGGGTGTGCTTCTGTTTCCTCAGAGAATTTACTGAAGCCAGCAGAGATAAACAAGTAGAAAATATCAGCGTTGAAAAACTTAAACCTATATGCCTCTGGACCACTGTTGCCAACTATTATTCAATGGAAATAGCCAAAGCCTGTTCAAAAAGTCACTAAAGTTCCTAGATAGCATCATACGATAATTAGCATATTCATGACTTCATTATATTGCATTTGCATTCTGCCTAGTGCCAGCACTTTATTTTTGTTTGCATTGTTGAGCATAAGAAATCTCTGCATTTATTTGATCAAAAATACATTAAACACTGTAATATTGTGAAATATTTTTCTAATTTAAAATGAATGTTTTCTATTTGAATATTTATTCCGGTGACGGTGTCACGTTATCCTTCAGAAATCATTCTAATATAATGTTCCGCTCAAGACACATTACTTATTATCAATGTGCTTGTTTATTCATTTTTTTTTTTTTGAAAACTGATACGTTTCAACATTTATTGGAAACCGAAATCTTTTGTAACATTATACGTCTTTACTGTAACTTTTGATCAATTTAATTAATAAAAGTAATAATTTCTTTCAAAAGCAATTACTGAAAGAAATTAATATACTTCATTAGCAAATAAACTTACTGACCCAAACTTCTAAAATAAGGGGTCTAAAATGAGACTTTTATTTAAAGACCTATTATGGCTCTTTCCAGAAGAGGGCGGAGCTTTAACAGCTCAACAACAACAAAGCTGGAGAATCTCACGCAGACAAAATGAGGAAAGTGTTCATCCTTACATTGTTCAAACCAGAGTCGACACTGATGGAGAGACTCAGGAAGAAGTTACAACTTTTAGACGTTTCTGAACGGTTAGTGGATAAATTTATGTAGTTGCTGTGGAGTTGATCAACTCATCACTATGTGTCGTCATGTTAATATTTTGTACAAATCCAGTGTTGAATTGACTCTCGTTTGTGAAGCAGTCCGGTGTAAAAAGACAGCATCAACAACACTCTACTACAACAACTCTGGCCAACATGGCCCCGCCCCCTTTTTTGCATGTTCTCGGGGGCGGGGTTTATGTAAATTTTGGGGTTAGTGATGTCACCAACTCAGGAAGAAGCTCATTGTAGTCCTTAAACAGTGAATTCTGTAAAAGTAAATATCTCCCTTTGCATTGAACTTTGAAAAAAAAAAAAACTTGTGGTTTTGTCTTCAAACACACTAATCTATGCTAAATAACTTGCTCTGAAGAGAGAACATTCATAAATGATAAGACGCCACTGGTGAGAGAGTCACACTAATGTGTTTTATCTCACTCACAGTCTCTCGGTTCAGTCTCAGGGCTCCGTCACACTGCTCTCATCAGTCAGAACCATCAGCAGGGGGAGAGCTGCTTCGGGAACATTTTCATTAGACAATCTTCATGGCGTGTCATCTACCGAGGATGACACCTTCTCCCTGGGATCCCGTGTTCCTTTCACTCTGTCTGTCTCATTGTTTCTTGTCTCTTCTTCACGTGGCTATTTTCCCCTCACACACACACACGCACACACACACGTTGAGCTAACACACAGCCACTTACTCACAATCGCACACACACAATCCTGTCATTATAGTTGATAAGTGCATGTCAGCAGTCAGGGAGATGTATCTCGTCTACTCTACAGTACTGCTCTCTGCTCTGCTGATTTCTGTGAAGCATTGTTCCCGGTTCATCTTCCCAGCACTGTCACAAACCTTCCAGAATAGAGGATCCCACATCATGTGTCAACAGATGACGAGTGAGGATCAAGTAAGGTTGCTTAATGCTTACAATATGCATGAGTGTGATTCTCAAAATGGGATTAAAAAAAAGTTTTTCAAATACTTCCAAGGATGACAAAGAGAGATCATCATCATTTTGAGGTCATCTTTAGCTATCTTGGAGGCAATATATTACAGAATAATCAGGTTAAATTCCAAGATATTCTTCTTTTTTTAGAGTATATGTATTGATTGTGATGTAAAATGATATATACTATATATATATATATATATATATATATATATATATATATATATATATATATATATATATATATATATACACATGGTTGGGGAGTAACGAAATACAAGTAACTTAGTTACGTATTTAAAATACAAAATTTGAGTAAGTGTATTTCATTACAGTTACATTTTAAATGGGTGGTAATCAGATTACAGTTACATCTGAAAAGTATTTTAGATTACCAAAGTGATTACTTTGAATTTTAATGTCATTTAAACAGCGATTGGTGATTCTCTGACTCTGACAGTCTGAAAAAGCGGAGTTAAGTTTCATGTTTTCGACTGTTTTCATGTTTTGTGATAGTTGTTTGCGAGACATTTTATAATTGTAAAAAAGGTCACTGCATCTTTTTCTCAGAATTGCAAGATTTAAACTCACAATTGCAAGTTATAAAGTCAGAATTGGGAGATATGAACTTGCAAGACTGACTTTTTTTCTTGCAATTGTGAATGTAATATGTGAGTTAAATGTCATAATTCTGACTTTTCTAAATATTGTGAGTTTATTTCTCATAATTCTGACTTTATAATTCGCAATTGCAACTTTATATCACACAATTCTGAGGGAAAAAGTCAGAATTGTGAGATAAAAACTTGCAATGACCTTTTTTGTGTTTGTTCCACACTTATTAGTATTCCAAAGTATTCTAAAGTATTTAGATTAAGTTACTAAACTTGAGTAATGTAACGAAATACGTTACAAATGACTTTTTAAAGCATGTATTTTGTAATCTGTAGTGAAATACATTTTAAAAGTAACCTACCCGGCCCTGTATATATATATATATATAAATTTGTGTGTGTGTGTGTGTGTGATTTTGAGGTGAGATTTCTATCAGTTTAGCTGACCAATGGAAGACAAGGGCAGTGTTTAAAAAAATCTGTTTGAAAACAATCATTATTATTAGTTCCATTTGGTGCTGTGAAGGGACAGAAATTAAACACTTCACCCTTAACTAAACGGAGCAGCAATATTTTCTCATGGGTCCAACAGCACCAGTTCAATATACCATTGATCACGAGAAAACTGCTGAGCGAGGCCTCAAAGCTTATTCTTGAACGAAATTTAATGCAAAGTTGTAAATGATCTTAAATGGCTCAGGGATACACTGAGATGCAATGAACATAAGTCGCTCCATTTAGTCCAAAGGGTGAGGAAGTGGCCGTTAGAGTATAAGGGCACTAAAGATTTACCTTCACCATCTGGCAGTCTTTCGGTCCTGTGCTCTCTCTCCTCATTACCGCACTGCTCACACGCAATTTACTTGTTGTTGTGATCCGGGGAACTTTCGGGATGTCCTTAAGGAAGGGAGCAGAAAGAAACAGAATGTTACGTTATGAAAGACACAAAGGAATAGAGAGAAAGAAAAAGAGGAAAAACAAGAGAGTGCTGGGGTTAAATTCTCCAGACGGTTTATTATAAAGCACAGACAATTTTCCACTTAGGTTCATTTGAAGTCAGTTGTCAACTCTCTCTCTCTCTCTCTCTATTGTGATCTACGACTCTACTGTTCTGTTATTGTTTTCCATTCAGCAAAAGCTTTTATCTAAAGATACTTACAGTAAATGGCATCTGTTCAGTTAGCCTAACAACATAAATAAAAATGCTAAGTACTTGGCTGGTTCTGTGTTTATAGAGAGTTTATTATTAATAATAATAATAATAATAGCAACATCATGTGTTTATAATATCAATATATTATATAAATATAAAGTTATACCTGTATACTGTATACTAATATATAAATAAATATATATATATATATATATATATATATATATATATATATACACACACACACACATTTATATATATTTATATATTTATACCTATACTGTATACTAATGTGTGTATATATATGCATATATACACAAACATGTAAACACAAATTATACTGTATATATATGTTTTCAACATTGATAATAATACTTTTTCTTGAGAAAGAAATCTGCATATTAGGATGATTTCTGAAGGATCGTGAGACACTGAAGACAATAGCTTCTTTGTATCACAGGAATAAATTATATTTTAAAATGTATTCAAATATTAAATGGTTATTTTAAATTGCAATAATTCCTCCACAATATTCCTATTTTTACTACATCAAATAAATGCAGACTTGGTGAGCACGAGAGACTTCTTTCTACCCCAAACCTTTGAACAGTAGAGCATCTTTAGAGAATTATTTTAGTTTTCTTCCCATTTTTAGAGGAATGACGTTTCAGATGTCTATGTTTGCCTTTAATAGTGATAATAAAACTATTAAAAAGTGATCATGTGATCAAATAATACATATTGGCATTATTAATCTTCAGACACTCAAAACCATCAGGTAAATATGTCTCAGATTACTGCACGTGTGCTGAAATCGCGTCTCTGTGTAAATCGATGCGTGTAATTAGCGTCAATTAAAGAAAAAAAGTGGAGAGAGGCTTCTAGAAAAGCTTTTCACACATCCTATCACTCATTTACTGAGCAAAGACAGATGAGATAAATACTACTACAGTAACAAACTTCATACAGTCTCTGAAGCGTCTCTCTGGAGGAGTAATGATATAACAATAATCAGCTTAGGGACTCGCTGCTCCTCCGAGTGAATGAAATGGAATATGACACACTTATTGCTTCCCCATTGCAAATCAGCATGATATCCGTAGAGGCCCAGTTTTTTCGGCATGCCAGTTTTGAACATAGTCGTCTGGTATCGACTCGAGTCCTCTCTATGTACTAAAGTGGCCAGATTTTAAAGGAAAACGTGTATATATAATCAAAAGACTATATTGTGCACAGGTCCGCAGATACTTTTCACATTCCACTTTAGGACAGATCCATGAATCTTGTATCGAGCCCTCAGAAGTCTTGTTTTTTACATCAAAAATGTTGTGCTATTTTTCAATTCAAAACAACTCTCATGAGAAAACCGACAGCATCAAGACGGAGCCGTCGGGCGACTGCTGTAAAGAGTTATTAAAATGAGGGTTTCGTGTCGGAGTTACTTGTTCAAAACACCTGCTTTAATTAATCGGCTGGGCCTCCTTGGTTTAAGATGAGCTAATTAGCGGATGTTTGGTAGAAATACCTGCAGGGAAAGCGGTGGTATACATATTTCACTTCTCGGTTTGTTCAGATTGTCAGTTAATTAACAGTGTTAAACTGTACAGAGTGAATCAACAGAGTTAACATGATCCATTTCCATGATTTCCAGCGTCATCACATCCAGTGTTGCTGTCAGCTGCTGTTGAGATCAAAGCATTTTGTCAATTTAAAACATTTACAATCTAGCCTTATCGTATACTTCATATTGGTGTTTACTTGTAATTAAATACAAAATTTAAAGATGATGCACCACTACAGACAGAGAACGGAATAGCCTTAATTTTCCATATGCTTTACCTTTAAGTAATTTCCAGATAACATATTTAGTATGCCATACATACACGTAAATACATCTGCAACAACAACAACAATCAGCAGCAATCTGAAGTCTGTCTCGAGAGGCAGGCTAAGTGGCTTGCCAATTACGTTTCGTTTTAGTTTGAGCAAACTCTGGTTTTATGATTTTCATTACCATGGTAATAAATGCTGCGTAACCATCCCGGTTTTGTTCAGGGAACGATAATGTGGTAACACTTTATAAAAATGTTTCATTGAACATAACTCCATTAGTTAACATGAGATGACAATGAACATTACTTGTAAAGCATTTAATTAAAGGTGCAGTAAGTGATTTCTGAGAAACACTGTTGATATTTGAAATCACCCCAAAAAAACACGATCCTACCCCAAAATGCACGAACCTGCAATGCAAGAGAGGATGACGATCGAAGATGACTAATGAATGACAAGGAAGAACAAAAAATGAACATACAAGAGTATTCACAAGCAAGAGTTTGTTATTAGCCGTCAGCAGCTCCAGACAAACAATCGCACTCAAAACTGTACTGTTACTGTAGCTAACATTACAACAACAGGATTGGTTCTGTGAAACAAAGCAAAACCAATGTTGCTCAAGTAAGGAGCAGAAACAAAGCAACTTCAGTGTCCATTTTCAGGCCTTCCCGCTTAGGTCTCTCCAGCGCTGGAAAGCTTTTCTAATATTAACGCAGCTCCTAAAGCTCTTGCCTGATCACAACCCTTCTTTTCCCAGTGATATTCTGAATTATGTAATGTCTCTAAGCCAGTGTTTCTCAAACTTTTTCAGCCCAAGGACCACTTTATCTTCCTTTATCTTCTTTATCTTATCTGAGGACCACCTAACAGAATCCCACTCTAACACGCCCCCCAAAAGCAACAAAATAGGAAGGATAAACTAAATTTAAGTTTAATATGCAACTGTTTCAAGTCAAAAACTAATTATTCAAACACAAAAGCAATGATATGATCCACTTTCAACAGCGTTGGTCAGAAATCACTTACTGCATTTTTAATGTTGATTTCAACATTTACTAATGCATTATTAAAATCAAAAGTCTTTATTTTTATGTATTAGCTTATTTGAGCTAACAATGAATAGTTGTATATAGAGAAGAGGAAGAGTTGTTTAGTAGAGTGTTGTTGATGCTGTCATTTTACACCGGACTGCTTCACAAACGAGGGTTAATTCAATACTGGATTTGCACAAAAGATGAACATGACGACACATGCTAGTGATGAGTTGATCAACTCCACAGCAACTACATAAATTTATCCACTAACCGTTCAGAAACGTCTAAAAGTTGTAACTTCTTCCTGAGTCTCTCCATCAGTGTCGACTCCGGTTTGAACAATGTAAGGATGAACACTTTCCTCATTTTGGCTGCGTGAGATTCTCCAGCTTTGTTGTTGTTGAGCTGTTAAAGCTCCGCCCTCTTTTAGAAAGTGGGTTGGGAGCAGCAGCTCATTTGCATTTAAAGGAACACACACAAAAACGGCGTGTTTTTGCTCACACCCAAATAGGGCAAATTTGAAAAACTATAATAAATGATCTGTGGGGTATTTTGAGCTGAAACTTCACAAACACATTCTGGGAACACCAGAGACATATATTACATCTTGTAAAAGTGGCATTGTAAGTCCCCTTAAACTAAAGTTAACTAATGCTACTTTATTGCACAGTTTTAAATAGACAGTAAACAGATATTGAATACTGGACCAATCAGGAACAAAGGATATATTTCTGATGCAATAAATTGCAAATAGCATCATTATATTTATTTTATTTATATTAAATAATTAGCATTTTAATCCATTTATTAAAACTGTATTATTACTTTTTTTTCTTGAACACTGGCATGCATTTGGTGACCTGTGTATTTGTGATAAATAAATATTTAAATAAAATATTCATTAAAAAATGCTTACTTGCAATGTAAATAAGAACCTATTGATATATATATAATATAAATAAGTTTTAAAATTGAATTAATATCCAATATTTTTATGCTTCTTGTGGACTTATATAAACTTCTTAAATTCATTTGCATTAAAACAGTGATATTTTGATCAAAATAATCCACACGGTATTTGCTAACAGGCACAAACACATAAATGCTGCGTGCAGTTTAACAAGCTACAGCACATGGCATCTATCAACGGCTGTTAAATACGAAGCGACTATCATTTAAAACTCGCTGTTTGTTAAAACCTCACGCTGATGAATCTTTCAGCAGCAGGGACTAGTGTGCGCTGGCTGACAGTAAAGGTTTTGCACGGCTCTTTGGAAAGGATTAAGGCTCATTATGTTCCCAACAGTTGATGAATAGGGACTGTAATGAAATGCTGAATGGGACACTGTAAGGACGACCAAATGTCTTTTCCTCATCCACTTAATTTGAGAGGAAGAAAATGATTTGCACTTGAGAGAAAACCTTATTTTACAATGACATATTTAATCTCAAGAGAACACGTCTTAACGTTTCAGGTTTGAGGTTTGCTTCCAGTTTAAAGTCTTGCTGAAAAGCTCAAGGTGAGACACTTCAGATAAAGATTGTGAAGAAATTAAACAAATGTGACATTATATGAAAAGACACTGCTTCTTTTTTTCCCCTTTCATGTCTTTATGAGTCCTTAATAATAATAATAATAATAATACATTTTGAATGCCATGTCCAAAGTTCAGTGTCTCACTAACTTCTACCCACATTTTCCCTTTATAAGTAAGCTTATTTGTGGGGGAAAAAGCTGCGAGCTAAAGCCTTGTTTTATGAGGTCTTTTGATGTTCTCTAATATGGTTCTGCTGAGACCTCTTGCTTATGGACAAGAGTATTGGAGCGTAATCAAAAAGCACTGCTCTGTCCTCTGGGTAGAGAATATAAGCATTGAGATTCTTAGCAACACTTCTCACTGAGACTGAGTGCTTTTGCGTCATCTAGGGGGAAAATAGACGCAGATTCTCCCACACTGACTGCTAAATAAATCAAGCACTGTTAATGTTTGTGTTCTCAGTAGTACAGTATGCACTGAAAGAGTTGTTAGTTTACAGTTTAGGTGACAGTATGTCTTACGACATTTAACCCTAAGATTACGGATAACAAACCTCTTTTCTTCTCTTTATAATCGCACTACATATGAGATGACAACACAATTGTTAAAGGATTAGAATATATATGACTTCTACAGTCATTTAATGAACAGACCGAAATTTAAATACAGCTTGTAACAGTCTATATGTCTTAAATAATTTCCTTCTGGTGACTGAGAGAAAATCTACAAGAGTTTACATTGAAATAAATGTCAGATACAGCTTACTGTGAACACAATTTTTTTTTTACATACAAAGGCTAATAAATTAGAAGTTTCACACATTCATATAAAATATTTACTTCAGCGTTGCAAAATAGAATGCACAACTGCGCCACATTTTTACTTGGAACGATTTCCAGTGGAACAATTGGAACAATTTTGGAACGGTTGGATTTTATACTTGGAACGATTTTTCTTACACAGAGCACATGAGATTTTGAATGTAGCAAGTTGAATGAATCCTTTTTGGTACATTTATGTCGTTTATGAAGGCTTCAGTGCCCATCCATTTATTCAAAATATGAATTACCCTTGTATGAGTTCTTGTATTTTGTGTTTATATCATAGTTAAGCAATACCACAAGAGCAAGAGTGCTAATTTCTCGAATACCAGCATAATTACAAAATCTGATTCATTTTATACAACAGTTCAATAAATATTTGTTATACATGTGTTTCTGTTCTGTTTTGTTGTCATGTCTCACATGTGCTCTTTGTTTTGTTTTTTTCCCGCCACTCGTTTGTTTCATCATCATCAGCTGTGTCTTGTTCATTACCTCGTTTCTCCCTGTGTTTGCTCTTGTCTGTAACCCCTGTGCTTTCCCTCAGTCCTTGTCCGTTCTCGTTTGTGTATAGACGTGTTTGGTTCTCTGTTTTCCCCTGCATCATCATCATTAAAAGACTTTATTATATTTACTCCTCGTCTCTGTGCTTCCCTGGGCAGCACGTCACATGACAACATTGAGCTGATTATATGAATTGACAGTTTTTAGAAAAAACGTTGTCGATTTTGACAACAATCAATTCAGTTTCATATATAATAGTATCATATTTCTGTATTAAAAATGTTATATTTAGAACATTAATCTCAAAACATTATTTAGGCAATTGTAATTGCAGTGTAAATGGATTTTGAAAAATATTTTTCATCTAATTGGTATAAAAGGCCTATGGTATATAGTGTTAAATAGTGTAATTAATTAAAAGATGATCATCAATATGTAACTATTTATTTATTTATATATATATATATATATATATAAATAATTATAAATGCACCTGCCCCTTAAAATGTGTGTGCACAGCAGTTTTCAACAGTTTTCAACTAAAATCTTTTTAAACTTTTTGGCAGTTCATTTACATGACAACGGCATTTTGTGGGCCTGAAAACCAAAACTTCTGAAAACGGGTCTCAAAGTGCATGTTTTTGATGTATGTAAACTACAAAAACGTGAATTTGTGAAAACGGTTATGTCATGTGCATGCAAATTACGTGTTCAGTGTATAGGTGAAGATGAAGAACGTTTCTTTACAAAAGGACATCGCCACCTACGGGCCTGGCAGCAGAATACAGCATTTTCACTTGTTTTCACGGATCCGTGTGAACAGGGATTGTTTTGACAACGTTTATCGCCTGTACGCGAAAAACGCGAAGGAAAAACGTTTCCGTTTTTTATTACATCGTTGTTGTGTAAACGTACCATAAATTTCACCATTTGTGCTCTGCAGATAAAAAAAAAGTCATACTGAATAAATGTCAGAATTTTTTAAATCCCTCTATCCCTTTAATATATGATGGAATGACCACGAATAAACCAAAATAAAAAGTCAGCACATGGTTTTGGCGTTAGTACCTTCGCATGCGGCTGCTGAAAGGTGACTCTTGAGTTGTTGACCAGGGCTGAGTACCTCAACAGGTTGGTGGGCGTGGCTGGAAATCTGTGTAAACTTCCTGTCTGGCTGTGTAGAACGGACGAGAAGCAGATATGTACGGTGTCCTTCAGGGCTTTCAGCTGCGACTCCTGCAACAAATTAAGTGAGACAACACACATGAGATTAATGCGCAAATGTTTATCACGCTGTCATCTTATCCTTTTGTCCTCAAACCATTTATCTGTTCATTTGCTCCACGCTCTCTGCTGGAATTGCAAAATCCCTAGCCTAAAAAGATAATAGAATTCATTCCCAAAGTTTACATTTTAGAAGATAGTAGAAGGGGAAAACATTAAAGCTGGAATGATGAAGCGGATCGGCTCATGTCTCACCTTGTCCAGCGCTGCCTTCTCCAGTTCATCTTTGGCTACTTTGAGTTTATTCTCCAAGTCCATCAGCTGCTGACCCTGCACAGAGATGCATTGATCCTCAAACTCACATAAATCTTAGTTCAAACTGTCTATTTATATTTAAAGTGGGAAGCAAAAATGCCTCTCACTTGATAGCCCCATTAAAATTATTTGAATTTATTTCTTCTCTTTAACTCCAATTGCTGTGACAAGTGTTGGATTTTGAATTGAAGTTTATAAGCTCTATAAAATTTAAACAGATGGTGAGTTGGATTTAATCCATGGTGAGTTGAAACAAAGGTTGTCTTCAAGTTGAGTTTACTTGGGTTTAGTTGTTTTTAAGGCAGCAGGAGAAATTTCATTCTAAGTTTATCCAACTGGAAATGTTTTGCAGTATAATACATTTTTAATTCAATACATTTTCACTACAAAGTACATTATCAACGTAGATTAAGAGGATGATTTAATAGAATAATGAACACGAATTTACAGAATGATTTGAGAATGATCCAAAGAGCTTCAATGGAAGAACATTATCAGTGCAAACTTACTTATTTGATTAGTGACCTAGAAATAGTCCAAAATCTTAAACATGACTTCCGTATATATATTTAATTTTGCACCTGTTTCTTTGTTTTAAAAATGTCAAAATCCTCAAACCTGCTGCTTACTTCCAGGTTTAACCCTCTGGTGCTTCTCACATGGCGATCAAAAATGACCAATTGACCAAATGCACTATATTTTAGTTCGATAATATTTTTTATTTAATATTTCAGGGACTTTTATGGTACTAAATTATGCATGCAGTAGGTATAATCCATTTATTTACTTTTTGAGACCTGAAAATGAAATTTCCAACTTAAACTGTCATAAATCTTCAATGCTTTAGAGTACAGATTTAAGTTTGATCTCTTTCTAAAGAAGACACTTGGCAGATTATTGCTGAAGTTTAAAAAAGTGAACAAAGTTTACATTTATTGTTTTGAATAAGGCACAAAATACTTTTTAAAATCTTCAAATAAAATACATATTTGCCAAAGCGTTTTACTTTTGATCTGTGAGAAAAATCAAAGCCATAAATCTAAACTAGTTGTGTTTCAAATTTGAGGTTGATATCTCAAAAAATGAGTTTTCAGCAAGATTTTGTTTTCCAAACGTTTCCACTAGATGAAATTTGTTTCCCAATGTGGCCATTTTTGACCATGAGGAGTACAAGTGTTGCTATTTTTTTCCGGGCCATTTAACGTTTTCGAATGTGTGTAAGTGCTCATATAAGTTTGGCAAGTGCCAAAACCTTTACCAAATTTCGTACCATTCCGATGAAGTAAAAAAACAAAACAAAAAAAAAAAGTAAAATGTTTCAGTCAACCAAAAGAGTTCAATAAGTTTGAAATAAGTGTTCAGAGACTTTGTGAATAGAAAGTGTCCAAAACGAGCAATATCTCTACCAGATCTAAAAATAAATTTAAAAAAAAGTGGATCTTATGCTAGATTGCTCATTTTGCACAATTTTTATATTTAACGAGATACTTTTGGTTCAGTTAACTCAACTGTGAATCCTTATATAATTGAGAATGATGCTCTTTATTCAGGCAGAACTACATAATGAGTATGTCATTAGTTTAGCTTCATAAATATTGCGATATGACTGTGACGCTGTGTGTGCAGTCAACAACAGACTCGTTGAGATCTAAACAGGTAACACAGATTCCCCATCTGGGACGATTAGCACACGTCATCAGGGCGATGAAAAGTAACAAGCTTGGATATAATAGAGAAATTTGGTATTCATTCTTTACAGAACGGACTTAAATGTTCACTTAGTTTCTTAAATATGAGTACAAATCTAACATGAACAGGCTATGATTTTGCATTTTCACATGTTTGAATGTTCCTGAAATCATGGAAAAAGATGTGGAATGTTTGTGCTAAAAAGCCATTCGGTTGTGAATAGCCTTTTTGGAACGAGGTGAAACCTCTAGACGCTTCTAAAGCCTTCAGTTTTGAGCAAGAAACAAAATCAATGGAAGACACATCAGACTAAAGAAAAATAGCTCTAAGATAGTGTTTTTCTCAGTGACTCAGCGAGTGTACACACACACACACACACACACAAACACACACAGTTATTACACAACAAAAATCATTTAGAAGTGAAAATAAGATTAATGCAGCTAGCCGGATAAATCAAGCAAATCTTTAATATTTCATTTCGTATTACATTATAAATGAACTTGTGACTCTACATCAGTGGTTCTCAACCGGTTTGGACATGAGATCCACTTTCCCATAGTCATTAAGCTGCGACCTAAATTTCTAGGCATTTAAACCAAGCAAATGTTGACATACACACATACACGTTGTGTTTTCATGTTTTATGGGGACATTCCATAGGCGTAATGGTTTTTATACTGTACAAACTGTACATTCTGTCCCCATACACTCCTATCTACCCATCACAGAAAATGTTCTGCTATTTTAGATTTTCAAAAAAGATAATTCTGTATGATTTATAAGCTTGTTTCCTCATGAGGACCAAAAAAATGTCCCCACAAGATCAAAATTTACTAGTATTACTATACCTGTGGGGACATTTGGTCCCCATAATGTAGGCAATACCCACACACACAGACACACATAAGTATCGTCCCCACTTTACACTGAAAAAATAAAAACCTTGGATCAACTTAAAAAAATTGAAGTAATCAATCACACGAAATATTTGACATTGACTCAAAGTAAATCATTTCATTTGGTTTAATCTGAAAAGTTTAAACCCATGCAATCAATTTTTTAAGGTTGACCAAACTAATTATTTTAGGTTGGAACAAACATCATTTTAAGTTAGAACAAACTAACAAAACTAATATGTATAGGTTAGAGTAAATTAATTATTTTAGGTTAGAGCAAACTAATATTTATAGGTCCGAGTAAATTAATTATTTTAGGTTGTCTCAAATAAAAAAAATTGTCATTATTTTAAATGTATACTAAATCAAATTTTTATTCAATCAATGACTATCATAACACTTTCCTTTAGAACACATTTATATTTATTGTTCAATAAACTGACATTGTTAATATTCATAAATTTGTTACAGATGTTCAGTGTGCTTCACACAAAATACAAATTTGTTACAAAATAATCAAATCAATTGATGACATCAAATTAGTACTAATATTAATTAGGAAGGTTTGTCTTGACGGAACACATTTCACCATAAAACATCCTAAAGTGCAATTAAATGTAAAGACAGTATTGTATACTTGTTTATATAAAAATGTATATGACGATGAACAGTCTCTTTCAGCTGAACACCAGAGACAAATCCTGGAACTGCTCCTCACACAGTGAACAGTGGAACATCTAAGACACTGACAGAGTTTGATACAGAGCTGTAAGCTCCATATTTAAATACAACTAATTTATATGCAATATAGCAAGCTCCTGGCCCTCTCCATTGGTCTGAACATCTAAACTCTTTCGTACAAATCTGTGAATACGCTGAAAACACTGAAATCAGTCTCTCCAGTTGTCCATAACACTTGGCCTACTTTGGCCTTTGAGGCTGGTAGCCATCGAACTTGGGCAGCCACATTTGTAAATGCTGCTGTGAAAATGCAGCATTGTAAGTGCAACCTCTTACAAAAGTATCCAAAGTCTTGGCTGTAAAACACCATAAAATTGAACCACAAATGGAAAATAAAATCAAGAGTGAGTCTGTGCAATTCAGCTCTGCCTACTCTGTGCTGTACAGCTGGGTGGCCAGTCTAGTGACTTTTGGGGTCATCTTTTTTCCATCAAGCTCCATCAGGACCTTTTGTACAAATTCAAAGGTGAACTGCAGCCTTTTCGGATATTTTAGGTTCAGTGTGTATATGAGCCCAAAGACCATGGCAAAAGCGGTTGCAACCGAGGGCAACTGGTTCAGGACCTCTGTTCCTTCTATGACAATTTTAATGTCTTTTGGTGGATGGAGAGGATCCTCTTTCCCAGTGATAAAGATCGCCATGGTTGTCTGCTCCAGTTCTTCAACCTCATTTTCCTGCACAAAAGAGAAAGAGACAATAAGTACGTTATAGTTTCAGAAATCTCCCAATTTCATGTTAGATCATAATGTGCCAAGCTTTTATACACTTTAAACTGAACTTGAATAGGCGTGTGACGAGTGAGAGCCGTGAGAGCGAAGCGAGGCCAGTGAGTAATTGGATGATCAGCGCTAGCTACACATCACACCGGTCTCGGGTCTCTCACGGAGGAATGATGGGAGAATAAAAGGAGGAGTGATGTTGAGGAATGATGGAAAGATGAGAGGACCAGGCCTGGATTTTACGTTGCATTTTGGTAACGTTTTGGTATGTGTGCACGGCAGTCGTCCGTGAGGGGCTGACGCTTTTACTTTCTGTTTGTTTATTTATTTATTGATTAAAGTCTTTTAAAATGTTTGCCGGTTCCCACCTCCTCCTTCCCATATCTATGAACTATGTTACAAGGCGGACATCAAACGAATCAAATGTTTATGACAAGGTTTGTGACTAGATTAAAAGTGACGAGATCTCTCGTCTGGATAAAAGATGTCTCATGAGATGTTATGAACGGAAGTGAAAGTGACTGAAGACTGTGCTCTTCTCCGTTTTTGGTTAATTTCTGTTGCAGAAAGAGCGATACATATAAGCCTGGAATATGAAGTAGCTTGTGCATATAGGTGTTAAGTCATTTGCAAATGGATTAGTTTGGACTAATTTTTTTTTACACTGTTCCAGGGAAGACAGGGGGGGGGGGAAATGTTTTGGTATGTCTGGACATGGTCTAAGTGTTTACAGCTCAAAATTCAGTCTCAAAGATTTCTTATAAAGTGTTAAAATCTCATCTTGTGAGCTGAGTTTCTTGTCACACCCCTATTTATTAAATATGGCTAAGAAAACCAAGACTATGACCATGTTAGTCTGTAGGTGTTAACTGTGTGAGCAAGTGAGAGAGATGCCTTTACCTGGTATTCTTTGATAAGGTGCTCAAGAGGTTCGCCAAGGTAGATCAGAGATTTGAGGATGCAGTCTGAGTAAGAACAGTTACTATGAATTAGAATTAAAATTAAACATTTACAAAAAAAACAAAAAAAAAAACTATTCAGCCATGGATCCCACTGATACACAACTTATTCATAGATACCAACCTCATCTAAAACCTGCAAGGTGCTGGTGGTCTTCTCTTTCACAACTCCTCCCTTGCTCCTGATGACCTCCAACAGTTTGGTGGAGTGCTTGTCCAACTGCGCCAAGAACTTTGTCTCCAAGGGAACTGTTGTAATTCGCATGAACTCAGCATTGATCTAAAAAGTAGAGCATACAGAAATAAGTTTAGAAGTTTTTAAGATGGTGATCACAAAACGGAATCCCCAGCACAACCTTACAAAATTATCACCTACAACAAAAACAACAACTCATAAGTGAATCAACAATTAGGTCTAAAAATGTTAAAATGTAAGTTATAAGACATTTGCTTGCATGGATTTAACAGGTCTTAGACAAAGTGCCACGCCTGTGAAAATCCACTACAAGCCAACAATTAAGTGAGTAAGTGAACGGGTTAATAAAGCGTCTGAGGTGCTTTGCATCTAAAAACCTACCTCTTCCATCTGAAAAAGTGCAGGCCATCTCTCGAAGACGTCTTCAATGCTAGGCTTCTTATGCACAATTTCTTGTCTCAGTAGAAAGTCGATTGTTGTCGCAAATGTGGCATTTGAAGAATTGTGAACAGCTATCTTTCTGTGAGGATTGTTGAGCAGGATGGTATTTGCTTAGATGGGTCAATAGAGCTTTCCATGTCTTGCAGGTGCATGGGCAATTCTTATAAGTACAGGGGTAAGCACGGCCCCGTCCATATTGCCGATGATCAAGTTTATAGTGTTTCAAAAGTTCAGATCTTCTGGAATATGAATTGTCACAGTCTTTACATTTCCACATGTACCGATAACTGAAGAAACATGAGATAGAAAGGATACATTTAGGCAACTGAGCAGACCACATCTAGTTTTACTTCCCAGGTGAGAGAAAATTATTCAATTTAGGATGCCTAATTATCACAAATGCCCTCATAACATTGTAAATAGAACTTACCACAAGCAATGATCACTTGCAGGAGCTTCCAAATAAGTTGCACAGCAGTAACACAATTGATTGGTGCCTGTTTCCCTGAAGTTGAAAAAAAACATGATTAAGTTTTAGCTGTTAGCTACTAGCATCACGCACAAATTAAATTTGTTTTGAACTATTCAGACAGAGTTAAAAAGAACCACGTGACCGCGCGCGCTGCGCGAGATGAAAGCATGTCGCAACTCTGTTTTTCAACATTAAATGCGCCAAAACTGTATTTATAATTTGAATTTCGTATTAAAACTTTTAAAAAAATGTAAAAGCGTATACTTTGTTTCATATCAAAAACGGGTTTGGCAATTTGGCGTGAGATTTACTTAGGAGTGATGCCGTGTGACAGGGCCTGAAAGCGTGTCTCATGCCAAATGCGTGAGAGTTGGTAACCCTGACTGATATCTTCACAAGCAAGCTTTAAAACAGAGCCCGCAGAGCTCTTAAAAGACAGTAATCTCGACATTTTGTAGGCTCTTCGCGCCACTGTTAACTATAAAAACACTCAGCAGAACAAATGCATTTGAAATAACATTAGCTGTACGTTAACTTAGTTACACGAGGTAAATTTAGCTAACGTCAACGCTCCCACAAAATGCATTTAGAAATAATAGTTTGCGTTTATTAGCCAGTTAACTAGCAACCTGTGATAGCATTACTCACCCACGACTAGAGGACGGCTAACGTAACAACGTTTCTTGTGCTCTTATAATTTACATGCTATCAAGCGTGAGCGCTGAAATTACGGCCAGAGTCAAGCCCAGTTAGGTATACTTGGGAAAAAACGTTAACGGTAGACAAAGTTTAACTTACCAGTATCAATGCTCGTAGTCCTGTGTGGCAGCCTGGCTGGAGGGGTCTGTCGAAGTGTACCGTCACGGCCGTCGCTCAACAGATTGTATGGGTTGTGATCTTTACAGACAGTTCAACTGTGACGGACGGTTATTTTTTGAATCAGAGAGCGGGATCTCCAACTCAACAATGCGCATGTGCAAATCATGCTTAATCTAATAAAAATGCTCTGATCAAATTAATAAATTCAGTTTAATGTCCCGCTGCCAATTTATATTGCATCAATGTAAAAATAATGGATTCAACCATAAATATAAACTAGAATGTTTACTTTAAATGAAAAAAATAATAATTTTAAGCTATTTCAATGACAAAATACACATTAAATGAACAACAGCAATGTTAGACTTTTTTCAGTGTACTTAACATGCACATAATTGTAAGAATATCATTAACACTGATGAATAAACGGTATAAGGTAAACCTAAGTTGGTATGAGCCACCACAACCATTAAAAATACAAAATAACACAAAGTGAAAATAAAGTGGTGTTTTGGGGAAAGGTTACTACAGTTTTACAGCATGGTAAATGCGCAACATGAACTGTTAATAAAACACATTGACACATCATATTGATGCAAATCCTTTCCAACTATAACAGACGTGATTAATTGGCATTTTGATAATTTCATGACTTTCATCACCCGTTATTTCATTTGCTCTTTAGATACAGTGAAGTGATGTACTGCGCATACAATTGAAGAGCACAGAATAACGTCTGAAAGGACAGGAAAGTTATTTTTTTATTTCGTAACAAGTTAGGAAAATAACAGCAGATACTGAATCAAGAAAAACATTTCCTTGATTCAGAAAAGGCAACAGCTTTCTATGGAAGCCCGTTCCTGCCACTGTTGAGAAAAAAAAATATTCCGTGAGTCATAATAATGAGAAACTTTCTCATAATAATGACTTAGTATCTCATAATAATGACTTAGTATCTCATAATAATGACTTAACATCTCATAATAATGACTTAGTATCTCATAATAATGAGAAACTTTCTCATAATAATGACTTAGTATCTCATAATAATGACTTAACATCTCATAATAATGACTTAGTATCTCATAATAATGACTTAGTATCTCATAATAATGACTTAGTATCTCATAATAATGACTTAGTATCTCATAATAATGACTTAGTATCTCATAATAATGACTTAGTATCTCATAATAATGACTTAACATCTCATAATAATGACTTAGTATCTCATAATAATGACTAAGTATCTCATAATAATGACTTAACATCTCATAATAATGACTTAGCATCTTTAACTTAATAAAAAAAAAATGTTTTTGATTAAGTTAAAGATGCTAAGTCATTATTATGAGATACTAAGTCATTATTATGAGAAAGTTTCTCATTATTATGACTTACGGAATTATTTTTTTCTCAACAGTGGCGGGAACGGGCTTCCATAGCTTTCAGCTTTTTTTTCATCATTCAAAATTAAAGCCTCGCATCAGAAAAACATTTAGAATTGCGCTTTTTGTTGACGTCGTTGCGAACGCAATCTTGCGACCCTCCGGTCGAGAAACACTGCTCTAAGCGAATGTTCATTGTTGTTGACTGACAAATGTACATCATTGTAGGGTATTCTGTAATGGGATTTGTTTTCAATCAATGTAATATTACCATAATCACAGTAGATTGTGGAATATCCTTAATTGCTTGTTAAGCAGCTGCCGATTTATCGGGAAAAAAAACTGTTTTCAAAATATAATTAAAACAAAAAACATTGCAATCATTCTGATTGTGCGTTATAACAAGCTATTATGCCATTGCCATCACAATTTAATCTATTTAATCTTTAATCTATGTGTAATTATTTTCACAGACATTTTGAGCACAACGGAGAAGAGCTGCCAAAGAGATGGATCACAAAAGTCACATCTTAAACAAGAAAGGCGTTTTGCTACAGGTGCTGACGGTACAACAGGTGATGAAGGACAACTTCTGCACAAAGCAAATGCTAATGCTTTATATTATTTTGAATAAACAGCGATGTCACATAATACGTAACAATCTGTTCCTATGAATACTTTGAGATATACAGTACATGTGCATAATTGAGGCACAAAAAACGATTGCGATAAATGGCAGCGATTTGAATAAGAAAAAAAATCCATTTAATGCTGGCTAGATCTGGGAAAATTACTTTGACAAAGCTCGCTCATTGTCCTTCTCAAGCTTTGCTGTGCTCTCCTAAGCTCTGAATATTCTACCTTTGCTTCCCATTACCGAACAATGCCTCTTCAAACCGACTCGCACTTAAAAGGCAACTCTAGAAAAGAACTTCTTTAATCATGAATATAAAAGGAGGATAATCTTCCTTCATTGATTTCAAAGGCAGAAAAAGATGTATGGCGCAGATAAAAACACACTAGAGGAAGGTAAGCCCAGATTGGATATTGCTTTTTGAAAAAGTTTTGCAGACGCCTCGACCAACAAAATTAATAATATTCTTTCTTAAAAATAGACGAGGCATATTTTACAACACGTGTTAGTCTGTCTTCCCGATTAATAAGCAAAGGTTTTAAAGTGATGCACTTTGTGTGAAACCCCAGTGTTTGTATGATGGTACCAAAGGGCAATGTGCTGGAAATATCAGCTGACATTTTCCCATCTAACACTGCAAATAAGAGAGGAAAGGTCAACCTACATGGCAGGAAAGGTCACTGTTTTTTACATGAATCTGCACTCTCATCGCACATGAAAAGGTCAAACCATTCAATTAGAGTGCACATATTACCCCTAATCTGTTTTATTTTGGCCAAAAATGCAGATTATTGCATCTGATTTTTATGACGGTGACATTCACATTGCTTTGTTTGCACTTTCAAAAGCATCTCAGAAGTCAGAATGGTTAAAAGCGGTTAAAGACCCCATTTGTCGAAGCTCTAAACGCTTTTGTACTCATGAAAGTTGATAAAAGTAACTCATACATTTCTCTTTTTCCTTTGGTTAAAATGAATACACTACACTGTAAAAATATACGGTAAAAAAAGCTGTGGTTGCCTGAAATTTACTGCAAAAATACGGAGGGTTTTACAGATTTAAATTAAATTTATAGTAAAATACCATATTTGATATAATGCTGATTTACCAACCTATTGAAGTTCATCACAAGCAGGTTTTCCACCAGCTGAGAAGGACAATACTTTATATTGAACGTGCACAGCGTCATTCACACTCATAATTACACACATGACATTAAAAAATGTAATAAACATTCATTTAATAACATTAGATGTAACGTAAAACCTTAATGTAAGGGTAGTCGTGGCCTAGTGGTGAGGGAGTCGGGCTTGTAATCTGAAGGTTGCCGGTTCGATTCCCACGCCGACAGGAATTGAAGGTGGGGATTGTGAATGAGCAGCTCTCTCTCCACCTTCAATACCATGACTAAAGTGTCCTTGAGCAAGACACCTAACCCCTAATTGCTCCCCTTGTAAGTCGCTTTGGATAAAAGCGTCTGCTAAATGATGAAAAATTAAATTAAATTAAATTAAAAATTAAAAAATTAATGTACATAACTGATTAAAAAACTAAGAAGTGAAGTATCACAGGTAATTCTGGGAAAGTTAATTCATGTTTTTTTTTACTGTAAATCATACAATGGCTTGTTCCTTTTCACTTCCAAAAACTGTAAATTTAATGGTATTTTACTGTAAAATTACATTAAATGTATACGGTTTGGTCTATTACAGTCATTCACTGTCTGAAAACTTTCTGTTAACAAATTCACAGTTTCACCGTAGCATTTTCACAGTCTTTTACCGTTAAAATAATCGTGATCATCTTTTACAGTGTACGGTTCAAAAGTTTTGGGTCAGTAAGATATCATTTTCCAAAAGATTTCTATTTCAAATAAATGCTGTTCTTTTGACCATACTATTAATCAAAGAGTCCTGGAAAAAAAGTTTCTGCAAAAAAATATGAACTGTTTTCAACACAGTTATTGTAAATTGTAATGATATTCGGTTTTATTGTCTTTTGGATCAAAGAAACGCAGCCTTATTGAGCGTAACAGACTTCATTAACAAATCTTACCGACCCCAAATATTTCATCTAAGGACAAGCCAAAAATTCCTGTTTCAATAGACCCGTAAACATGTTGACGCTCAGAAAACTGCACATCTACAGATTACATGGGATCTTCTTAGCACAAATAAACTGAAGCATCTGCTGATGTGTGACTGACATTATGAAGTGAATCGCAAACATCTTTTCACCGGTTGCAGTAACAAGACGACACACAATAGCTTGAGCTTCAGACCTGTGTTAAACTGCTCAGGTAAAATCATCTTTACAAGGAGGCGCTAATGCCCCTGCGCATCATGCAAGGGTACAGTAATGACACATCCTCTTTGTTTGGTTCTTACCTTAAAAATTAAATCCTTTTTGCCATACCTCAGCTCTTTCAGTTGGGCTTGGATTTTTTTGGACTGCAAAATGAAGATAAGAGAGAATGTGCGTTAGCTTATTCAAATAGTAAAATTGGTTTTAGATTGTGTAGTGGGCTTTTTGTGGCCTTGCCGAAGTGTTCCTTTGTGAGCGCTTGCTGGGCAAAGCTCCAATTCAAAGAAGAGACCGTCAGTGAGCAAGAAAATATAAAACTCTTCCCTTCAGTGGACTGCAGGGACCACTCGATGACGCAAACACATTAACACATCAACACTCAGGCATACACACTCGCACAATAACGCTCGCTGCATGCTATGGCATTGTCTTGGCTTGCTGCCTGTGGATTGCTGCCACAGTTGTAAACATTCACAGAACACACACACACACACACACTTCTCTTTCTCTATAGCCTCAGTGTCTTCAGTAATCTCTGAAGTGTACAACACCTCCACAAATGACATTTCGTTAGAGAAGCAAAATAACGCCACCAATACACTAGTTGTCTATCCTGCCAGTTTTCTTTCTTGGAATGACTAGAAGGTTGAGTCCGAAATATCAAGTTGGTTGCACTTGAATCTAGCACCAGTGTGTGTGTGTGTGTGTGTGTGTGTGTGTGTATCATTAAAAGTTTGCAGTCATTACGTTTTTTGGTTTAAGGTCCAATTCTCACTATTAAATAACTATTAACTATGACTTTTGCCACAAACTCCCAATTACTGCTTATTAGTAGTCAGTAAGGTAGTTGTTAAGTTTACGATTAAGGGATGTAGAATATGGTATTAGAATAAGGCACTGAATGAATTCAAGTTTCAGAATTCAAATTTCCTGATAATTTACTCATCCCCATGATGTTCATGTCTGTCTTCAGTTGAAAAGAAATAATGGTTTTTGAGGAAAGCATTCCAGGGTTTTTCTCCATATAGTGGACTTCACTGGGGTTCAACAGGTCCAAATGTCAGTTTCAGTGCACCTTCAAAGACTCTACATGATCCCAGACGAGGAATGAGAGTCTTATCTAGTGAAACGATCGGCCATTATCTAAAAAAAATAATAATGTATATACTTTTTAACCACAAATGTTTGTCTTGCACTGCTCTGTGATGCGCATTACGTAATCAAGTTGGAAAGGTCACGTGTGACGACTGGGATCAAATTGCAAACTGCAATTTGGACCTTCAACCCGTTGAACCCCAGTGAAGTCCACTATATGGAGAAAAATACTGGAATGTTTTCCTCAAAAACCTTAATTTCTTTTCAACTGAGGACAGACATAAACATCATGGAGGTGAGTAAATTATCAGGAAATTTGAATTCCCGAACTAATCCTTTAATATGTGCTTTATAAACTCTAATAAACAGCCAATATCCAGTCATATGTATGCTAATAAGCACCTAGTTAATAGTGAGAACTGGACCCTAAACTAAAGTGTTACTGTTATTTGTATACTTTCATTCAGCAAAGATGTATTAAACGGTTCAAAAGTGACAGTAAAGACATTTATAACTTTAAAAAAAGATTTTGATAACACTTTACTAAAAGGTTTCATTTGTTAACTTTAGTTAGTTAACATGAACTTGATACTTCAACAGCATTTCTTAATCTTAATGTTCTATTTCTATTTAATTTTAAGATCAAAAGTTGTGTCTGTTAACATTAATGCACTGTGAACAAACATGAGTATGAACATTTTTATTAACTAACAAAGCTTAATAAATACTGTGAGACACATTAAACAGTTGTTACCAAGATTTCTATTGCAAATAAATGCTGTTCTTTTGAACCTTCCATTCATCTTGAAATAAAAAAAGATATTTTCAACACTGATGATAATAAGAAATGTTTCTTGAGCAGCAAATCAGCATATCAGAATGATTTCTGAAGGATCATGTGACACTGAAGACTGGAGTAATGATCATCAGGAATAAATGGCTTTTTAAAATATATTTAAATAGAGAACATTTATTTCAAATTGTAATATTTCACAATATTACAGTTTTTATTGTATTTTTGATTTAAAAAAAAAATGTGTCTTTTGTGAGCATAAGACAATTCGGTAACACTTTACCATAAGGTTCATTTGTTAAACATTAGTTAACGTATTAACTAACATGAACTAACCATGAGCGATACATTTGTTACTGTATTTACTAATGTTCGTTAATGTTAGTTAATGAAAATACAGTTGTTCATGTTAACTAATCTTGTCAAGATTTTAATAATGTATTAGTAAATGTTGAAAGATTAATAAATGCTGTATAAGTGCAGTTCATTATTAGTTCATGTTAACTAATGTTAACTAATGAACCTTATTGTAAAGTGTTACCGAAACTTCTTACAAACATGAACGTGTGTGCGCAAAGTAAAGCAAATGATGGAAATGCAAGATTTTAAGAGAAAAACTTTTTTGTTAATCATGAACATGAAACATAATTACATACTATAAATATAAATACTAAAACAATATAATTATATATTTTTGCAACTTCAAAATCAAGCTCAAAAATCGGAGTGTGTCGTGTGAATAGGTGTGACGCTTCTGCCTTGTACCAGGAGAAATATTACTGGCCTGAAGCTTGATGGATAAAGGGTGTAAAGTTTGTGCGTTCAACATACCTCCTCTGCATGTATGTCACAGAGCTTGTTCCCGGACAAAAGTTTGTTCTTCAAGCTTTTATTCTGCAAGGCAGGAAAAGGCAATAAATAGAGATATACTGTACAGACGGCTTCGTAACATCAAACATGAAACAAGCCCCGACGTCTTGTTTTATCTAGGCAAATACACTCAATTTAATGGTACCCTGTCCCTGCAGACAAAAGCAATGCTTCAACTGTTTCCATAGAGTTCATTTTGACAGTTCCCTCACAAGCTTATTGAAGCTCAAGGTGACCCAGGAGTATATGCCTCATTTCTGTAATAACCCGCAGTGGATGTCTTTATGGAAATAGATGATGGTAGATTAAGAATCAATACAGAGATGATGGTGGTGCTGAGTTTAATCTAGTGCTTTTCTCCACCTCCTCCTCTGTTTGTCTCTCTGTTCGTGTCCTTTTGCTTTTATTTTTTCTCTCATTATCTCTCTCTCTGCCTCAATTTCTCACTTCCTTTGTCTCTGTGTTCCCCTCAGATGCAAATGTGCATGCTTTTACTGGCAATGTCACCCAGATTCAGACCTACCAGGATTTCACAGGACTTTTTTCTGATAATTGCGGCCCAAAAAATGTCTGAGTTTCTAGAGGCTTTTCTCCAAAATTGTGATACTGATGTGGCACTATAGGTGTTGTTTTGCAGTGAAAATCCACCAGCAATCATGCAATTAGTGACGGTACAAGTCCAATTATCTTTAATTGTTTTAGTCCATAATAACAGTGCACATTGAAAAATTAAGACAACAATGATGCCTTTATATTTATGTATTCTGCATTCACAGTAAACAAAGGGATCATGTTAATAAAAGCTTTTCAGTCATTAACACAAATATACAGTTAGGTTGTGAGAGTTCTGGAAGTTATTTTCTTTAGACACAACATTTATAGTTAATTTAATGTCATACATAAACAGCAATTCACTACTCTCATTCATTACTGTTCCGTTAGCGTCGTTAAAGTCCGTCCTGCAGTCGGTCTTATCTTTAATCATCAAAATTACATATTTAAATGTTTTGTCCCCCTGAATAATTACTTCATGCCTTAAAATAGCTTGAATGTAACTCTACACCTTTGCTTCATTTAGTACACAGAATTATGAATATGCAAATTAGTCCCCGCCTCCACTCACTCACACCAGCTCAGACTTCCTGATCCACTTGGTCAATTGTATTAAACGCTACATAATGGCAAATGGAAATATGGGTTTAATTCAGCCTTATGTTTGAACCAGAAATTGATTCAGAAGAAGAGGAAGAGTGAATTATACAGGCTCATCTACAAGTTGATGTATCGTTCTCTACAACACTGACACGTAACATAATTGATATGATTAGCTTGACTATGTTGTCAAACAGCTAATAATATGTTGCTAATGTTACAAGCCATGTTCCCTTTTGCTATCTCAGAGTCAGCTGCAATCTAAATATCAGCATCCTTACAAACACTTTGAACAACATAGCAGTGGAGAAAAGCCCCGCCTGCTCATTGACGGGATTGGTTACATGTTTGTGACGGTAGGAAACAGGGACGGGTTCAAACTGTGTTTTTTGAGACTGTCTTTGGTACACTGCAGTTTTATGGACAACATACTTTGCAATGGTGTTGACTTATGAATTAAAGCATCTTAAAGCATATTAAAAACATCACAGACACATTAACAACTTGATTTTCACCACAGGGGTTCTTTAAGATTTTTTTGGCAACACTTTATTTTACAGCGTCCCTGTTTAGGGCTCGGCGATATACCTAAATATCTTCCAAATTTCGACGACACTCGATATATTTGCATTTGCTCTAAATAACTGAAAAATATGATTTTCCTTTGCTACAAATGAAAAAAAACAAACATGATTTTGTTAGACCAGCTATTGTTTTTAAGCACATTCAAAAAGTTCAGGGCAAAAAACACAGTAAAAACTCTCTAAAAAACCAAGTGACCATTTTTTTTAATTAAATTTACACATACTGTAACAATATGAAAATGGGTAAAAAAAAAAATTTGCATTCTGGCATTCTTTAGAGCAATATGATTCACATACATTTCCTGCAAGTGTTTATGCATTCAGGCGATTAATTTTAATCTAACTAGTCAGTAAATGAACGTGACTGCAAAACTTGGTCTTAGCATTCTGATATTTATGTGAAGATCAAGGGCACATTTCAAATAGCGTTTTCAAGGGCACTGCGGAAGCAGACGCTTTTTATAGGGTCATTCCAAATGATCTTGAGTAAGTGGACAGGACACAAAAGAGACAATATTAAATGCTGAAGTTTTATTTGTCTCAACAGTCTTCACCGTGATGACTCCTGCTATTGCTGAAGGTTTTTTACTTTAATATTGTTGCACACTTTATATTAGGTGTCTTTACCTAGTACTTAGATATTTTTTTTTAAATTGTTCATTTTGTATTGCAAAACACATTTGCTGCTATTGAGGTGAGAAACTTTGGGACAGGTTTGGTGGTTACGGTTTAAGGTAGTCTTAGCCTCAGTTGGCTGAACATCTGATGCACATGACACACAAAATGGGAAACACATCAGGAGTTTTGAAGTCATCATCTGATTGTTGAATTCTACAGGATTTCGGGGAGACGTGTACCGTGTTCTTTAACGGTCCGCCTGGAAACAAAACCATTGTGATGCCAAACCCCCTTATGGAAGAAGAAAGCCGTTGTGTTTACAGAGGTGACAATGAGCGCTCATCAGAATCAAATAAATGCTGGATTTTTATAAGTATGTGAAGTTCAGAGCACCATTGCTGCGCCATTGTTGCAGTAAACTTGCATGAGGTTCTTGAAAGATTTGCACTCTGGTCTGTTATTGTAGGGACATCAACTTTACATTTCCATGCCCCTAAACATGACGCTGAAAAAAACAAACTGTGATTGGTTGCTTTACATGTCAGGCTTGCTATGGAGTCCAGACCTTCTGCCATCAGTCTGAAGACCTGGCTATGTGAGACTAGGTTTAAGGGTTAAGGTAAGGGTCAAAATATGTCATTACAGAAATTAATTACAGCTGTAATTACATGCAGGTATTTTATAACTATAAATAAAATGTAAAAACTCGTGTAGTGCATTGTATCAAATGAGTCATTTAAATGTTAGTACATACTAGGACTGCACGATTTATTGCACGATATGAAAAATAATATTTAACTTTAACGTGATTATTGTGATTCTAATTACAAAGGCTGTGATTATTTTTGTGCGCAGCTTGTCAGTGAAGTACGGCTCCAAATGCTAATCCATCTGAAAGCACTGAGTTTGAGTCGCTTATAATGTACATTTGAAAAAGCAACGCGCGTTAGACATCTTTCCAGACATTAAAAGCATTTATTAACATCTTTTCAAACAAAAGACAACATTTAATATGTTTTTACTCTAAACTCAGAGATGATGTGATTTCTTACACAGAATGAGGCAGTCGTGTGGTTATTAGTCATGTTTAAATTGTTTCAATCTTCTGTTTATTCAGCTACAGCGATATGAAACGTGTTATCGTCTTCTGCTGCAGGGCATATTTTGAGTTTCTGCACAAGAGCGCCCTCTGGCTTTCAGATGGAGAAGCATTTACTACTGATCACAGAGCCGTACAGCTCTGACAAGCTGCGCATTAAATATTCGCAGCCTTTGCCAAATCGCTCGTGATAAATCGTGCAGCCCTAGTACATACAGTAATTATTTCCAAAATTGTTTGAAAGTTAATGATGTCTTTGTGTAGAGTTCACATATGTGAGACCCTTCAGAGTGTTCCATTATGGCAGAAAAATTGTGAAAATTGTATGCTATGACAAATAAAATGTGGGGGTGAGTTGTTCGAATTTGCATGATTTGATTGCGTCTGTCTAACTAAGTGCAGTTTTCACTGTGTTGCACCAAATTGTGGAATTTATTCTCATGGGGTTTTGAAATGGTCAGAGTTTCACTCACTTCCACCCAACTGACGTTTGACAGAAAATTTCAAAACAACTAAAAATGGCAAAGCCATTATCACAGCAGAACGCTTGCTTTTCGGACCATATGGTCAGTGCGTTCGTCATTAAATTAAGGCTAGAAGTTCAACAGGCTCTTTTCTACTTTTACTGTAATTACAACACCTGCTGTGTAACGAGGCACAGTGGCCCACACCAACAGATTGACTGGGGAATATATAATAGCTGCTGGGTCACAGAGGTGTTACATTAAAGTGACTGTGTGTGAAAGAGAACGAATGAGAAACGAGAAAGACAAGAAAGGAAAAGATGTTCTGAGAGCAAGAGAAAGAGTGTTTGAGGTAATGAAGCAGAATAGCATTGCAATACGATTCAATGAGGTGGAATTGGCTGAGTATCAAATCCACACACTTGCATCTCAACCCCTCTCTGAAGAAGAGCGAGTGCCCAAGTCTGCAAGAAAAATGGCAGCTGTCATTAAAAGTGACATGAAGCTGCCCTGCTACAGACTGCAGTGACACAGGGATCCACCCCAGACAGGGCACAGTGCAGTCACTTCAAACAACAGCCATGAAAATTCAGATTGGAACCGCATAGCCTTAAAGGGACGGTTCACCCAAAAATGAGACTTCTGTCAGACTTTATTCAGCCTCAGGTTGTTCCAAACTTGTATGACTTTCTTTATTCTGTGGGACTTAAAAGGGTTTTTTTTTTTTTTTTTGGAAAAGTGTCTTAGTGTTTTGTGTCCTTAAAATGAAAGCAGTTCCAGAGTTTTTGTCATACAGGTTTGGGTCGACATGAAGGTGAGTAAATGATGACAGAATTTAATTTTTGGGTGAACTATCCCTTTAAATCTGTATTATTATTTTGTATTATGCTGTCATCATCCGTTGAACTAAATGAACTAATTTTATGTTCAATTAAAGACATTCCTTGAATAACAGCACATTACTGTAGTCATAGCATGATTTCTCCATTCATTCGTTTAGGACCAGCCTTTGGCAAAAACAACTGCTGTGGTTGATCGTTCGCTTCCTTGATGAATGAAAACATTCATTTAATCGCATTTAATCTCACATATCCTGTAAATGCCACGACAATTAAAGATTAAAGTGTTTTTCTTCTTTGATGTTCCGAGGCATTATTGCATAAATTCTGAATTAATACATTAATAATACTTCCTACTCTTTAAAACTTGTAAAGAAATAAAATGTGGTGCTCAGTACCTCTTGCTGAAGGTCTTTGATGATTTTAGTCTTCTTTTCCATCTCCATCTTTAAAAACTTTATCTGCATGGAAGAGAAAAAAATATCAAAAACATCATAAATTGCACATGATTTGTTTTAATGTAGAATAAATTATGCTGTTAATGACACACTTCCGTTCCGTGGGGACAGTAATATTTTTTAAATGTTTTTTTTTTTTTTTTTTATATTTGTTGTTTTGTTCATAGGGTGCATCTATCAAAAATACAGTAAAAATATTATTGTGAAATATTATTACAATTTACATTTTTATTGCATTTTTTTCTCATTGTTTTATATTTTAAACTATTTAAAATGTAATTTATCCCTGTGATGGCAAAGCTTAATTTTCAGCATCATTATCATGATTTTTCAAAAACAAATATCTGCATCTGCTGCTCAATAATAATTTCTTATTATTATTAATGTTGAGCACAGTTGTGCTGCTTCATATCTTTCTGGAAACTGCAATACTTTTTTTTTTTTTCAAAAATCTTTGATGAACTGAAGTTCAAAAGAACAGCATTTATTTGAAATCTTTTGTAACATTATGACTGTCATTAATCCCTTGATAAATGAATCACTGAATCATTTTTTGCATTGTAATGTACAGAAATATAACTGCAAAGATTTGTGAAAGCAAAAGAAAATCAAGAAACATCTATTTCGTAATTTATGACATTATTCTGAGCGTTCATGGTAGTAACTGATTACATATAATCTGGATTATGAAATCAAATTACAAAGATTAAGTACTTGTAATTAGATTAAATTACATTTTAAAATACTCGTAATCAGGCAGTTACTTTTTTTAGTAAATTATTCATAATTCATTGACTCTCCCTGTCTTTAAAATTTATAGTCATGTGACTATCACTGAGACCCACAGCGTTTGATCTGGATTTACACGAATCATTTCACTTTCAGCAAGTGTTTTCTCAACATTGCATATCTAATCAGCTCCTGCTGAACACATTAATTATTATTTGCAGTATCACAGCGAGTCATTTAATCATGTATTGCTGTCTTTGGATGCAAATTTCTGCTTTTGAAACTATATATTGTGAAAGGCATTATACAAATAAATATGAATTGAATTGAATGTGAATGTGAAATTTAGCTCTTTGATGTCGGTTAACGATCTCACGATATGCAGGTAAAATATAATATTTTTAAAAAATATATTTTTCAGTAAGTGTCCTATTTTGATTATTTTTTATTATTTATTATATTATTATTATTATTATATTTATTTATTTTTGATTATTTTAAAATTATTTATTTTAATTTTTTTTTTTTTACTAACTAAAATTGTTGTCATGTAATGTGGAATCAGTAACCAGCTACAATTTGTAAGCAATCGACCCAGGACTGTCCTGATCCATATATAGGGGTGATTTCAGGTTGATCGGGACATTTTTCCGAGTCATGTCAATGGCGAAAAGTGTCCCAATCAACCTGAAATCACCCCTATTTTGTATTTATTTGATTTATTGTGTATAAATGGACTTGATTTGGTGGTTTACAGATGAAAATAAAGGAAGAAGTACAGATCTGATCTTACTGTACATTTCCTGTATAACCGCAAAGTAAATTCATGAAAACCTCAATCACCTTTACCCCAGTGAACTCAAATGAAGAGAGAACCATATAAAAATATTTCGACACGTCTCTATATGGAATACAAATGTGGAAGTGAAGGTTTCCCAAAACAATCCAGAGCGTGGAACAAACAGCCAAAAAAGAATCAGAAGTGTTTACAGCCCCGAGGGTGAACCGCAACACCAATCAAATAGAACGTTCCACTATTGCTCCTTATTCCTTATTCACCCGGCTCAGCCCTGAATGTCAAACTGCCTCAACTCTCACGCTCTCTCTCTCTCTCCTGCCTCCAGCCATGGCAGACACTGGAAAAATAACAACACATCTAAATACTGAGGTCGAGCAGCTGTGCGCATTCCCAGACAACACGTCTGCAGCAGTGTACCTGCAGGTGGATTCATTCTGATTAGCACTTTAATTGAATTCAGTCCAAGTTCACATATTGATATGCTGCAGTCAATGCATATATATTTTTTCAATCTCGTTTTTTTGGATTACAATACAAGGGTATCTTATTTCTCATTTCCTGGCTTTGTTTGTGAGCTATGCATCCTGAGTTAAGGGAGTCTTCACTAAACATGTTTTGATTCGTTGAAAACTTAAAAGGCTTCAGATTCAGGTTCATGAATCGATTCATTTGTGTCCTTAAATGAATCTTAAAGCGATAGTTCACAAAAATTTAGTGCAAAAATAAAAGTTATGTCTTAATTTACACAATTTTCTTTCTTTCTTTCTTTCTTTCTTTCTTTTTTTCTTTCTTTCTTTCTCTTTCTTTCTTTCTTTCTCTTTCTTTCTCTTTCTTTCTTTCTTTCTCTTTCTTTCTCTCTTTCTCTTTCTTTCTCTTTCTTTCTTTCTCTTTCTTTCTCTCTTTCTCTTTCTCTTTCTTTCTTTCTTTCTTTCTTTCTTTCGAAGGTATTTCGAAGAATTTTGGTATAGCCAAACAGTTTTACTTACATTCTGAATATCTTAATTTATGTTTATGTTTTCATTCTTGAGTGAATTATCCCTTGAATGAGATGAAGAATATATTTTAAAGAATGTTTTTGTCCATATAATGGAAGTCAATGGTGTCCAAAAACACTTAGCTTTCAAAGTATGAACAAAAAAAAAAAAAAAACACATATTTCGAAATATCTTCTTTTGAAGAAAAAGTCAATGACATGAGGGTGAATAAATGATGTTAAAAAAGTCTCAGTGCATGAGTTTTGAATATGCAGTTTTAATAGCTGATATTGACCTTTTTTCTTTTCCCAAAACTATAGGATAATGCTAACGTCCCAACGTAATAGCCAGATAATATAAAGGTTGTCATAAAAAGACACTTACAGGCAAACAAAAGGTCACAGCTCGTCGGGCCGTTTCAACAGCAGCGTAAAATGTTAACATTCCCCGAACAGCGAGCACATTGTTGCAGCTTGTGAATATATCTGGGGTTGTGAATCGGCTTTGCTATCTGTAATTGGTGTCAATTGGTGGTGAACTGTTCACAGAATGGAAAGAATGGCCAGAGCTGGTGAAATGCTAATTCTCAGAGATTCATTCTCATTCCGAACACGAGCCTCTGTGCCTCTATCCCCCGCAGTACGCCGCACAGCCACACACAGAGATGAAACAAGAAAAGTTGCATGCAGATAATTGTGTATCTCCTCCAGAGTCAGCAAGGTGCTTCCTACAGTTTTCTATAATCACTGTAACATAACTCTTCCAGACCTAAAGGTAAATGCCTAAAATAGAAGAGGCTTTCTCTGGCCCCTCCGTGCCATCATCGCACTGACTTCAATGAGGACTCTAATGATTTCCTGGTAATTAGTTTAGATGAAGGTAACTAAACGTTTAAAATGGAGATGTCATTATTAGAATTGGTAATAATATAATATACATAATAAAACATGTTTCAATACAGCAACAAAAAACTTAAACGATTCTAAATAAATGGGGGGATTCTTCAATAAAAGAGATGTATTTGCATAATACTATGATTTATTTATTTAATTTTAGCAACAGTCATTCTAGTTTTAAAGGATAAAACTTTATTTCGAAGGTTCACTTTTAGACATTCTATTAACTATAAGGGTGTGTTCACACTTGTCATATTTGGTGCGATTGCTCTGTTAATGCGGTTCATTTGAACACGTGCGAATGCCACCCGAACCCTGGTGCGCACCGAACAAGCGGACCGAGACCGCCGAAAAGATGTGTCTCGGTCCGCTTCCAAACGAACTCTGGTGCGGTTCAAATGATATATGAACGCAACACAGACCAAAAACAGGAAGATGAGACGCTAAAAAGGGACAGAATCCTCACTCATATACTCACGGGTTTGCCCATCACAGGCATCAGACGTGCGTCTCCACGCACAGGGTTCGGTAGGTTACTTTTAAAATGTATTTCACTACAGATTACGAAATACATGCTTTAAAAAGTAATTTGTAACGTATTTTGTTACATTACTCAAGTTCAGTAACTTAATCTAAATACTTTAGAATACTTTGGAATACTAATAAGTGTGAAACAAACACAAAAAAGGTCATTGCAAGTTTTTATCTCACAATTCTGACTTTTCCCCTCAGAATTGCGTCATATAAAGTTGCAATTGCGAGTTATAAAATCAGAATTATGAGATATAAACTCACAATATTGAGAAAAGTCAAAAATTTGAGATATAAACTGATAATAGTGAGAAGTCAAAATTATGAGAAATAAACTCACAATATTGAGAAAAGTCAAAATATGATAAACTCACAATATTGAGAAAAGTCAAAATATGATAAACTCACAATATTGAGAAAAGTCAGAATTATGAGATAAGTTTATATCTCCCAATTCTGACTTTATAACTTGCAATTGTGAGTTAAAATCTTGCAATTCTGAGAAAAAGAAGTCCGAATTGTGAAATGCAAACTCACAATTGTGAGGGAAAAAACAAATTGTGAGAAAAAGTTGCAGTGACGAGTGAATTATAAATTGACTCATAAACAACTATCACAAAACATGAAAACAGTCGTGGATCATCAGGTCATGACAGGACAGTTAAGTTGACAGTTGGGCAATTTTTTTTTTTTAGAAATTCAGTCATTTTGTCTTGTTCAGGACATTACTAAATAAAAATAACAAAAAATGTATGATCCCTCTTAAAAGTATTAAAATGTTGATGAAACTTAACTTTTTCAGACTGTCAGAGAATCACCAATCGCTGTTTAAATGACATTAAAATTCAAAGTAATCACTTTGGTAATCTAAAACACTTTTCAGATGTAACTGTAATCTGATTACCACCCATTTAAAAACTAACTTTAATGAAATACAGTTACTCAAATTTTGTGTTTTAAATACGTAACTAAGTTACTTGTATTTCGTTACTCCCCAACACTGTCCACGCAGCAGATGGTTTGTGTGTGTGATGGAGAGATTCCCGCCGCCGTTTTGACTCCTTTACACATTTTATAAGCTCTTCACGAGTTCCCAGCTGGACAAAACACCATCACATGCAGGCTATTTATCTCAGCACACAGCATTGTTTTGGATGTTCGGTAAGTTCGGACTCAAAATAGTCATAAAATCAGGTTGTGAACGTATCTCTATGCCTTTAGGTTCGGTATCTTTTGATTCGGTGATAAAACTGGCAATCTGAACGCTAATCTAACCAGGACTAAATGTTTTTTTGGTCCGGACCAAACAAACCAAACTACTTGTGTGAACGCTAAGTAAGTAACTTTCCAACTACATGTCAACTAGCAGTCATTAGAGTATTAGTAAACTCTCTGTTTAACTAATAACACTTTTTGATGGTCTTGCAACACATTCTACTGACTATAAGTAAATTTGCAAGTATACGTCAACTTATTCAACTAACTCTAAGCTTACAGTCTCTAATGAGAGTTAGTTGACACGCAGTTGCAAAGTTACTTATAGTTGGTAGAATATCTAAAGTGGACCATCGAAATAAAGTATAACTTAATCTTTTTTTATTTGTTAGTTTCTCTTTAATTTCTTCTTTTTTCCATATTTTAAGGGTGTTGAAATATGAATTTTCCAGTATTCTATTGATATTATAAAGTACCCAGACTTTTTAGCTTCCTTTTTATACTTTTTTAATAATTAAGAACTGCTGCCATTAACCCTACTATCATGTATTACATGATTTTGTTCATATTTAAAAATATAGATTAATTTCATTAATATTTTTATAAATTAATGTTTAGGAAACTTCTTGTGTGAGTAACTTCCAAGTCTTTTTTTTTCTCCAAAACGTGAAAAAAAATGTCATAGCCACATATGCCAGAATACAGTTGAAAGTTGATCAAAGCCAAGATCAGATCTTTATTCCAGATTATGAGATGAATATTTTAATATAGACTAGAAAAGCTTCCTTTCAAAGTTTCAAGTAAAAGTGCCCTGAACTGAAGAATCAGCCATGGACACATAAAAGTGATGAGTGAATAATGTCATGAGTAATCATGCAGGCAGCAAACGCTACAGGCCATTATCATTAGTGTATCATTAGTGTTTATGCGGTTAGCGTTCGAGCGGATTGTATTTATAGTTTAACACATCAGTGTAAAGGGGCTCACGGTGGCCTGTTGTTTCTCTGCACGTTCAGCTGCATCATCCAGTTGTTTCTGCAGAGCTGCCTGGAGTGACTTCATCTCATCCCTGTGAATGAGAGAGATAGAGGAACAGAGAAAAACAAAAGGAAAACAGTGAATAACAGTGATCACAGTGGGCTGACTTTTATCTCAAATGTGTGATATGCACGTTCTCAAATACACATACAGTCACGCCATTTCTGAACACGAACACAACCAAAAATCCACCAATATCTGACCAATATCGATAAATAAAGGCCCATGACAAATGTAAATGTGAATCAATACACCCAACCATATAATGCAGAGTTCAATTGATACAGTAGATAGACTAAAACATAATCAGCTATATAATTGCTATGAATTAATGTTTTATTTCATTAGATTTGTCGACAGTTTACTATAATCTGGGAGTTATTGCTGACTAAATGCTCAGCAGGAACAAGAAAACATTTGATTTGGTCATTCAAACAGTGCTGGGAAAAAAAAGACTGATTAAATAAATACATGGAGATAAAGAAGCAAGAGGGGAGGAGCAAGAACTTTTCTCCCTGTGGTGAAAACTCACCAAACTTTGCATTCATGTGAGGATTGTGGCTAATTGCATTCTCTGTAATTTCAGGATGGATGGGATGTATGGTTGCCTAGCAACTAGAAGATAAATGTGCAATATTCATAACATCAGCCCCACTACACTGTTTGAGCTCAAGACTTAATATTTCACATGAGAGTCACTCTCCTTAGGGGGAACAAATTTGCCTCAAGGACCACCAAGCTTCAACATTAAGATGTTTTTCAGAATTTGACATTTCAGGCAAAACCAACAGCTAAACACTTTAAAGGGTAACACTATTTCAATGATAAGTAACTTTCCAACTTCATGGCCATTTATGCTACAAGCCCGAACCCTAACAGTCTACTACAGTCTACTAATGAGAGTGAGTTGACATGAAGTTGCAAAGTTTCTTATAGTTAGTGGAACGTTTAAAATTGAGCATCAGTGATTATGATGTTTCTAGGATGTATTATGTTTGGGAACAGTTCTTTTGACCCTTAATGTTGAAGACAGAAATCATGTTTTCCTTGAGCTTAAGAGTTCATCGTACTATAATAATATATGATTATCAATACAATAACAATGTGTTAGTGAGATGAGGAGAAGAGAAGAGCGATTCGGGACAAAAATAACATTACCTTTCAAAGGATCCTAACGCTAGGAATTTGGTTATTTATTTTCAATAATGTGAATGTCTCAGTTGGGCTTTAATTATTTGTATTCGGTATTTGGATTCTTTGGTAAATCAATCGCATTTGAGCACAGGCTTTGCAAACAGACTTTATGATATGGATTCGATATGGTAATGCTTAATAACTTGTAAGTAGCTGTGTTAATTCTAATGCCTGATCTGATATGTAATGATTCTTGTACAGTCAGATGTTCTTTGTCTATGTGTCAGTAAATCAGGGACTAAACGGTCAACTTCACATTATTTCTCTTAGCAGGATGAAAATCTGTTATTTAAATGGTGATTATATGATATATAGAGAGCGATCAAAGAACGCTCCCTTTACAATCACTGGAGCTGTCAATCAAACAGCACGAGTTTATCAGTGACTGAGTTCTGGACTTGCTCCAACTCATTTTTCACTGTTAATTAAGATGAAAGTATAAATCCAATCCAATCACTGATACTCTGATACTTTTTCTATACCCATGTACCAGAGGGGTCTGTTCAGCTAGCTAAAAATGTGATTCATTTCATATGTTTACGGAATTTATTGGATCTAGATATTGTTTAGGATTGTCAATGCAACTTTATCTTCACAAAAGGGCACAGAGGGAGCAAAGCATCCACAAGGGCTCGACTCACAAGGACCCTCTGAATCATGAAATGACAAAAAGGACAGCCTAAAGCTGTGTTGCCTTAACAGACACAGACATGTGAAGGTCACAAGACTGCAAGCCTGGATCAAGTGCACCATTTGGGTCCATTTCTCTTTCATCTACTTTATGATGTCTTCTTATACCCACTGGATTACATTAATTGCAGCTTGCAGCTTTTTATAGTTTATTTTTAGTTTAATGAGACATAAAAGTCATACTTATTGCTTATTAAGTGGCTCATTTATATCAGCATGTGGCCTAAATTCTAAAAGAAACAGAATCCAAAAGATTGAGACGAACAGTGATAATCGCTTTATCTAATAAAAAGCATATGTTTATTTAATATATGAATGCAACCAGAGACAACGGAAAAACATATGGAGAGCAGCAGCTTTTGTTTCTGCTCTGACAGCCGCAAGACCACGGAATGGCGAGAGAACATTGTGCTTGGTACATTTTTGTCATCAAACCAAACTTGCATCTTCAGCTGACAAAGTTTAAATCCCGTCTGGCTAGCACGCTTCCCATAACGTTTACGCATTAAGTTGGTATTTGGAACGAAATGCAATCTACGAAAGCAATCCAGTCAAACGCGTTTTTGACTACCTCTGGAAGTGCTCGAAAGCTGAAAATGTTTTAGACCCCGTTCACACCTGTTTGAGCGTAATCCACTTCTGACCCGATCGACCAAAACGCATCTTAATACCAGGTGTAAACAGAGTCAATGAGTGGATTCTCAAAAGACTGTGAAGTTTGCGGCATAGACTCTTTAAAACATGTCCAAGAGCTTTACTCGCCCGTCTGTTATAATAGGGACACCGACTTTACATTTTCACTCCTTCAAACATGATGCTGAACAAAACTAACAGTGATTGGTTGCTTTGCATGTCAGTCAGACGGCCTCTTGGGCGGGCCTTGGCCATTGAAAGCTATTATGGAGTCTAAATCTTCTGCTGTCAATCTGAAAATCTGGCTACAAAAGACCCTAAACCGGTTTGTGTATGTAAGAGATAAAAACACATTTGCTGAAGCAACCATGCCATTGTAGCTTCCTTCTATGAGACTTTGAGCTCTTTTATCGAGTGGTATAGCTTGTTTCTCACGGGTTTTACCAGAGTGCTCCATTTGTTCAATGCACTACCAAGTGAGTTACCAAGCAAATTTACTTCTTTAGAAAAGACACACATATGAAGCTGCTTATGTGATTCAAATGTCAAAATGTATTCAAAATGCATTTCGTGTTAATTTCAGCTGGAAACCGCTGTGATTTGCATTTAGCCATGTTGTAAAATGTAGATGAAGGCAAGCTTTCCCAAAAGAAAAAATTCTTATTCATTCAAAATCCTAAAGCTTTCTGTTTATTTCCATGTTTTGAATATCAGATTTTCTACGAACTTTGGACCCCACTGCATCTGCACTAAAAGCCTCAGAGAAACACCGCTGTTTGCCAGCTTACAGCATCCATTGTCATTCTCCTGACTTGCGTAATCACAAATGTCCATGGGATGGTCTGCCCATTTCTTTTTCAACGGGGTGCTTATATTGTCATTTTAATCAAGAGAGTGAAGGTCAGAAACTTCAGCACATCTGCCCTGAATTTCAATATCTGTCTGCTGTTGATTGGGGTTAAAAATAGAAGCCATTACGCACACCTGACACAGGGGGAAATTGAATTCTGTCACTAACTCTCCACAGCCAACGTGGTCGAACCTTGATGGATCCAGTCTGTTGCCATGATGCCACCAAGAGCATTCTGCAGTTTTCTGTCACTGAAAACCCATGACAATTCAATCTGGTTTAAACCGAGGAGGTAGTAAAAGCTGCGTTAAAGAACCCTGTTGCTCTTTAAACTGGGAAATAACAGTCGCTGAGAGAGCCTTTGAGATGTGCGCGACAAATGGCGGAGCATCTGTCTACAGCCGCGTGCATGTAAACAGTTGCTAACAGTCTCTAATTACTGATGTTGGTGTGTGAGATTGAGTAATTCATTAAAGAGTCTCTCAGAGCACTGTTTCCTTCACAGTTCATTTCCTCTAAAGTTGACTGAAACACTGCATGCATGGGCTGAGATCCTTGTCTTGAAACATTTTGAAAAGATTTTTTTATTTTTGGCATTGCTCATTTGAAAAAATAAATAAATAAATAAAATCAGTTTCCACAAAAATATTAAGCAGCACAACTGTTTCCAACGTTGATAATAATAAGAAATGTTTTTTGAGCACCAAATCAAGATATTATAATGATTTCTGAAGGATCACTGATGCATGTAAAATTGTAAAAATATTTCACAACATTAATGTTTTTGCTGTATTTTTAATCAAAAAAGTGCAGACTTGGTGCAGACCCAAACGTTTGAACAGTAGAATATATGGTTATTGAATGTAATTTGGTTATTATGAATAAATATTTATATTCTACAATAAAAATATTAAAATAATAACTATTAATTTCAGACTTGCACATGTCCACTGATAGTCCTTTGATGAGCAATCATTACAAGCTAAACATCACTGTAAAAAAGAATTGTTCGTTAACTTAAAAAAAACGAAGTTACCTGGTTGCCTTAAAGTTTTGAGTTCATTGAAATTAAAAATTTAAGTTAAAACAATGAAGGTGGTTAGTTTAATCAACAGAAACTCAAAATATTATCTGAACCGCAATAATAATCGAAGATGATTTAAAAATCATCTGTGATAAATCATGAAAATAATTGAAATGTATTTTTCTGAATTGCACACTAAATTATTTTCTACACTTATTTTTAAAAACGTGACTGCTTATTTCAGTTTGCTGGTGATATTTCCAAATCTCAACTTTTCCAAAGGCCCGTCCACACCAAGAGCGACAACGACATAGTTATAAAAATCTAAATATAACAGAATAGCAGAGTTCACATCACAACTATATCGATAACGGCACAGAGAAACCATATAAATAGAATTACTTTCAGAATGATTTTTTTTTCCAGCTGATGAACAATAAAACCATTGACAGTCAGAATCCACCCTGCCTTAAAGAACTCGAGCATTCAAAGCGCAGGTGACATAACTGTAGCACACACTTATAATAAACAGAATGATATTGTCTGCTGGTGTTGACACTATTATAGTTATTGTTTTCTTTATAGTTATCATTCTTGGTGTGAAAGGGCCTTTAGAGTCGCAGATTTATAAGTCATTAATTTATGCAATGATTCAAATGTACCTTTGCTTTTGACTGAGCTCCAGAATCCTCTGCACATCCTTCTTGGGCACAGCATCATCATTCTTAAGAGACTGTGGAGAGAGAACAGAAAGGTTGTGATGTATGCTTTATGATATTGTATATTTGTATGTGAGCGTTTGAGCTGTTTATTTTTGGATTTGGCATGGCAGATGACACTGACACTGTCAGATTTGTTCATCTGTAAAATATGACAACATCCTATATGCAGATTTTTCCAGTATGAGCCCAGAAAGCCCAGTAAATAGAGCTTTACCAAATTGAGCAATGTTTTTTTTTTTTTTTTTTTTGCGGGGCAGTTCCAAAGCATCTGTTTCCCTCCTCAGAGAAACATCAGCGAGATCAGAGGGAGGAAATCTGACTAATTCTCATTATAGCCTCATTTCCATTTTCTTCAATCAGCATGAATAATGGAATGCAAAACCTTGAAAGGAAAAAAAAAAAAAGATATTGAACCCTTCTCATTCAAATCACTTCTAGAATTGTACATCGAAGAATTTTGATGTTTATGAGCATTTTTTTCTTTCATTAAAATAGGTACATTTTTTTCCCACTGACAAAGAGAAGTCATGGGCTGTGTTGGGTACTCTAGATTACATAACCAGTTAACACCATTAACTACATATTATACAAATATTAAATATTATTAAATGTGCAAACATTAAAAGGAAAGAGATGAACAATTCATATTTTTAGTATAATTTGTTTCATTGTAGGAAGATTTTTTTATTTCTCACTGTTAAAAAGGTCTAACAGGTCTAAACAACTACATTCTAGCCTAAAAAACTCCTAAAACTACATTCCGTTACACAATAACAGAAGCACTTGAAATATGCAACCTGATCTCATGGAAAAATACCTTCCAATACGTATGATACATACACTAGAGGCAGTAAAACAGCAAGCACTTTTAATCGTTTTCGTACACAGTTATGATTACAGAGTCAGATTATGGATTAATGAGGACTTGTTTTTGTCCCCTTGCACAATATTTGTTACGATCTCAAAACACTTTTTACAAAAGTGCATGATTTGTAAACAAATACATTTTGGATTTCGCATCACTTAACCAGCTCCATACTGTATGTTTTGCTTTTTTGACCTAACAAGCTTACTCGGTAGCTCAGCTGGTTCGGAATTGTACTTCCTTTAACGTACTGATGGTACGCCATTTTAAAAAGTAATGGAGCATTAAAGGGTTAGTTCACCCAAAAATTAAAATTCTGTCATTAACTACTCTCCCTCATATCGTTCTACCTTCATTCATCTTCAGAACACAGATTAAGATATTTTTGATGAAATCTAATTGCTCAGTGAGTCTCTATTGGTAACAAGGTAATGAACACTTTCAGATGCCCAGAAAGATACTAAAACATATTTAAAACAGTTCATGTGAGTACAGTGGTTCAACCTTAATATTATAAAGAGACGAAAAATAACAAAATAACGACTTTTCAACAATATCTAGTGATGGGCGATTTCAAAACACTGCTTCATGAAGCTTTACGAATCTTTTGTTTCGAATCAGTGTGTAATGAGTCGTCACACGAATTGAGATCCATATGCAGGCTTTTAATGAGAATCAGAATGGTCAGACAGGCAAGGGTCACACAACAGCAAACAGCAATGGTAGAGAGCAGACAAACTCGTAGGGATGAAGCAGGCATAGGTCGATGCAGGCAGTACAGGTTCATAAGCGGGTAAATCCAGGCAAACAAATCAGAAGGGCAGGCAGAAAGGATCGTAAACAGGTAGACAGGCAGGTCAGTAAACGGAATAGCAAAAACCAGGAAGTAACGCTTAGTAATGTACCGAACAGGAAACAAGACTATGCAATGAACAGATCAGAAACAGTCTCTTAAATAGGGCCACAGAATTAACTACAGCTGGGCCGTAATCAGTGCCAAGGTACGGGGCTGATGGGAAATGTAGTACAGTCAATGAATGGAGGGAAAAGGCTAATACTCGGGTGAGGGTGCCCTCTGTTGGCCAGAAGAGGGGATCACGGAGTTCGTCCTCATGACACAGTGGATCGGAGCGCCAAAGTCACATGATTTCAGGAAACGAGGCTTCATTACGTCATAAGTGATTCGAAATTTCAATACTTCACTTGATTTTGGCAGTTTGATACGTGATCCGAACCACTGATTCGAATTCGAAAAAATTCATAAAGCTTTGAAGCAGTGTTTTGAAATCGCCCGTCACTAGATATTGTTGAAAAGACGTTATTTTGAACCACTCTACTCACTTCGACTGTTTTAACTACGTCTTTCATACCTTTCTGGATCTTGAGAGATGGAGTTTCATTGCTGTCAATAGAGACTCACTGATCCATCAGATTACATCAAAAATATCTTAATTTGTGTTCTGAAGATGAACAAAGTTTTTACGCGACATGAGCTTGAGTAATTAAAGACAATTTTAACTTTTGGGTGAACTAAACCTTTAATATCTGAAGTTACCACAAACTTTGACAGCCCTAAAAATCTATATTTTGAAAAATCATTTCAGCATGGGGGTCCATTTAAAAAGCCCTGGTTTTAAGGGCTTGTCCTCTTTACTCTTTACGAAAGAATTCCCCCCAAAAAGATGCAATCATTGATAAATCCAATTGAAATATTCCAGAAACATAAGTCCATTATATAACTTATCAGTCCCATCACCGATCATGGAGCAGAAGCACTTAAAACAACAGCACATCACTTGACCTCGGGACATTCTTTGGCATGAAACATATTGGTCGTCACTATTGCTCTGTCGCCCCGCTCAGACTCCTGCGTTTCCAGCGACTAACGGCGGCGAAGCTTTGTCAGGGGAAGACCATCTGTGCAGCTGTTGAGTTGTATTGAGATTGGCATTGCAGTGTCTACTCAGGCCAAGCTGGCAGGAATGTGCCGGCACAAACACACAAACCCCTGCCAAGACTACAGGCTCCATCAGGCGAAGTTTAATGATGATGAGCAGCACTCTGGGGAGCTCTCATTATAAAAATAAACAGTACGGACAGTAAATCTGCTCAACAAAAAGGTTAATTGGTCACATATACATAATTGATCACGCTAAAGAGGTCATAGTTGATCATGGTTTAACAAATCCACTGGAGATCTCGGACTTAAACTCAAGGGATCTAGCCGCTCGGCGCGGGGCCAGGGATTCTCCGGCTGCTGTCCAGCAGTCGGGCCCCCGAGGTTCTGCCGCTCTTGCATACCCAACTAGAAACGCCACGTAACATCCTAACAGAGCCATTAAATGTATACTCGTCCATTACTATGCATTCACATGCAGGAGAGAATTCGCTGAGTGACCCACTGGGTTTTAATGGACTGATCATAAGGGCTAAACTGCATCAAAATCATTTCAGGGATAGATATATTTCTCAATATAAAAAAAGCTCTTTCAAACTATTTCTGTCAGGTTTATTTACGCCGTTATTGTCCTTATCCATTAACGCTCCAAGCACTTCAGCGGAACAATAAATCGCTCAATGAATTAGATTGAATGCGTTTGGAGCGTATGGTTTTTCTCAGGCACCGGTGCCTGGTTGACTGCCATTGGACAAGGCAATCAAGTATTTGATTGACTGGCTCAGATGCCTGGAATAATGCATTCTCTTTGTGGCTAATCGGTCTCCATTTGCGCTTGCCAGGATTGCTAATGGAGCTTAGTTTCTTGGTTGCAATTGGTTGTATTTTAAATATTACTATGTGTTTTGCATATTGGTTTAGTGGTTTCTTGCGTCCCGTTCACAGTACAAAATCCAACAGATGATTACGCTCAAGGATTTTGGAATTCGCTCACACTAGAATGAAATAGGGCGCTTTCATTTGCAAGTTTGGCTGGCAAGTTTACCTATCTACTTGGGCCAACAAACATTGGAATGTATAAGAAACAAGCTTTATTTGTAGGCTGTGAATATTTGATAGCAACTGCTAAGTGGGGTTCTTGCTTAAAGGGACAGTACAGCTAAAAATGAAAAGTCCCAATTCACCCTCATGTCATTCCAAACTTTTTTTTTCTGCACAATACAAAAGAGGATATCTTGATACCTGCATGGACCAAAATCTTTTGTGATCCACCGAAGAAATAAAGTTGTGATATGAGGGTGAATAAAAGGACAGATTTTTCATTTTTGGGTCAGCTATGTGTTTAAAATTGAGGCTGAGATTAATCTTTTTTGAGACACAATTACTACAAACCACACAAAGTCATAAAAACACATTTGTATTTCCTCAAATGCAGCCAAAACTGATTACTAAATGAATAAATATATTTTGCAGTTTTGTTCCCAGCATATTTCCGCAAAACATTATTAGTTATTGTTAAAGATTTATTCTTTTTTTTTTAGCATTGTCTCCAGCTGCACTTATATTTTAAAACAATATACAATGACCAACATTATATTCAGAAACTGTATTAATAATACATGCAGAAAAAATGTTGTACATACTTAAAGAATCTTTTTGTAAAGTCACCCGAGTATCTACTATAAAAGATTCTGTACTTTTTTCATTTAAATGTTATATTCTTTTTGTTTTAAGCCTTTGCAAAGTCAGAAATATTAACAAGAACAAAAAACATTTAAGAAATGAGTAAAAAATAAATCTGCAAAAGAAAAAAGCCATAAAAGAGACACACTTCTGCCCTAAATAAATCGATATTTCATTAAACTACAGAAAATGAGGGAGAACGAGTAACTTCAAAAAGCATATATCAAGTAATTATACGCAATAAGTTATGAAAAAAAACGGACGTCAGTAAATTCTAGCATTCGGTTTTAAAGTGACAGCCGCATAAAATACTTGTTTTTTCATTAAAGCTAATAAAACAACAAAAGATGTTAAATAAATGTACACTTACTGTAGCCTATCTGAAAAACTCTATCGTATTTGGCCTATTGTTTGTAATTTGCTTCTTTGTTCTTTTTTATATATATAAAAATAGAATAACATTAATGGTGGTGTTCCTGTCCATTCCATCCCATATTCCACCATGAGGAATATGTTCACCCCACATAAAATACTACACAGCAACATAATAAGAGAAAACTAAAGGTGCCAATGTTGCTTGAGCACTTTCCCATTGAGAATGGGCAACAAATTCCGATATATCCAGTTGTCCATTCTCAGTGGGAAAGTGTCCAAGCAACACTGCTCAAAAAAGCTGCCCCGTGTTTCATCACCTGAAGATCTGAGTAGCAGAAACACCATGAATAGCATTACAGCAAGTGCAAAACCTTAGAGTAGCCACAGAGTTTGACAATTACAAAAATATCTTCCTCCATCCGCAAGCATTAAAGATGCACTAATATAGATTATTTCAATTTTCAAAAGAAGACAAATCACTTTAACGTTCCCACCATCTCAAGCAGGAGAGGATTTTACCTGCAGGTTCCCCTTGATGCTGTCCAGCTCCTTTGATGTTTTGGAGAGTTGTCGTAAAATTCCTGTCCTTTCTGTGAAAACCTCCTTCAGCTTCTTCTCCAGCCCCTCATAGCTACAGGAAGAGAAAAGAAATAGAAAGATGACTTTTTTAAATCTACGACATGCCTGGCAAATTCATTCTGCACGGCAGGTTACAGCAGCCTGGAGCAATTGAAGCCATTGCGAGTGGATGATGAAGTCCAGAAAACATCCAATAGTTCATCACGAAAATCCTGAAAAAGAACTCGTGACCGCGCCTCGAAGTCACGTCAGGCTCTGTTTCAGGATTTCTTGACGTCTGTGGCAGCAGACAAAATATAAAAATATTGGAAACACTTTATTTTACAGTGCCGTAGTTGCACGTTACTACCCGTACTTACTATAGTAATAAAAGTAAATGATGTATAATTACAAGTAACTAACCCTAACTGTAACTCTATCGTAAGTACATGTAGTTAATAGTACTCAGGACTTATTTGAGTAATTACAATGTAACTACGGCACTGTAAAATAAGGTTTATTTTAAGGTGTCAGTGTAATTATACATTTAAGTACTGAGTAATGACAATTAACTACATGTACTTACTATAGGATTAGGATTAATTGCATGTAATTATGCATAATTTCTAGTTATTACTATATTAAATACATGTAACATATGTAACAATGACACTGTAAAATAAAGTGTAACCAAAATATTTTACGTTTTAAAAGCCACTTTATGTATATTAAAATATCACGCCTTGTTCCCATTGGCTGTGACTGCTAAAATACAAAACATCTGGCCTCACCCGCATACAGTAAATATACACGTATACATATTTATCAGGATTTCAACACTGTGCCAACCCAAAAAGACAGACACAGCTGTGTATAGCACAAAAACAACAAAAAAGACATAACGTGCCATGATTTTCTTTTGTCATCGTCCCAAATACAAATCATAAATAAGTTATGTAGAGTACAGTCGAATGCTTTCAACAAAGGGCTCTTTGCCAAAGCATCCTGTGCTGCTCGTAGCTGAACCTTTATGTCAGGGAAACCAACGCAACTAATCTCTATGATAGGAAAGCAACACCTGTGAAATAAATAAATCATGCTGGAAGGCATCATGCCTATAAAACTCCCACAGAGTGATGTCTGTGAAACTGATCAAGGGTGTGGGCTGGAAGAGACAGAGAGAGAAAAAATATCACGCTCTCACGACTAGATTTCAGTGGAGTCGAGCTCATCTGGGGCAGACCTGTGAGAGGTCAATAATAGAGTCTGGCTCGAACAAGAGGTCAAGGTTTGGCTGGTTAGTGTGACCCAGTTAGCCCCTGCTGGTAAATGGTGCAACTGCAATATCTGGCGGCAAGAAGCAAAGCTGTGTAAGTGGGATGGTATTTGTCCGTGCGCATCATTACTATTATTTAAAAACTCATGTGCCCTACTAACATTTAATCAATAAAACTTTCCTTCCCTCTTTTAGCAGCATCTCTTCTCTGATGATGTGTCAACCAATAGCAAACCCTATATTTTACTTTTGCGCAAAACTGAAATACCTTTGCGCCAATAAAGCAGCGTTTCCATCCCATGTGTTCAAAATCGTCACTTCCTGGAAAATTGGCTCAAAATATCTATAATAAAAATGGAGGTTGCTGCAATCTGTAATGAATCCGGTCTGTCATTCCTTTTCACGGACTCTCTCACCACACTACATTTCCCATAAGCCCCTCACCCAGTCACTGATCACTGCACCAGCTGCATCTCATTCACCAATCACTGTTTACCGCACCAGCTGAACCCTATCTCTCCACTATAAAAGCACCACTCACCCACTTCCACCTTGCGAAGTATTGATCTGGTTAATCCGTCAATTTCCGAGCGTTACTACCCGTGTTTGTTTTCCTGTTCTTTGATTTCTGCCTGTTTTACCCGTTGTCTGATTCTTGCTTACATTTCTGCCTGTTTATTTGACCACGATCCTGCTTATTGCCCATATACCTGTTTGCTGTCTTTGACCATTGCCTGCCTGACTACGACTTCTTTAAATAAACTGCATTTGGATCTCTACCCGCTGACTCATTCATTACACAATCAGAGGAGCGACTGTGGCTATTTTCTTTTGTATGTGTGTTTTTGGAATTTATCCGCATCTTGGCAGGGTTTTTTTTAATGCGATATCCCAAAATGCACAGAAAAATAGGTGGATGGAAACGAGACTGCTGTTGTGGTCACTGTGATGAGTTCTGAAAAAGTGACCTGAATAAAAAAAACTCTCTATTTTTTTTCCAATAATATTATATTAACCCTCATGCGCTGTTGGATTTCTGTGTTCACTCGTTATGGAGCGGGTCAAATTGACCCTAATTGGATTCAATACAATTCCTCAAAAATCACACTATGAAAAACAACAAAGATTCAGGGACAAACTGTACACTTTTAATATCAACATTTGTCAAATATTCCAAAAAATATATATCTGAAGATATGATTTAATGAAAATGTTTTTTAACCATTTTTTAAAACTGTTTTGTTTTGACAAAATGTGAAAATAAACAGTGGATTTTTAAATACTATAAATAATTTTTTTTAACTTTTTTTTTTTTCTTAGAACATCATAACTGAACAATTAAATGCAGCTGTATAATGAAAATATGTACTTTTCCTAAGTTGGCTGTTTTGTAAACTCATTTCATAAAGTCAAGAGCTTTCTGGATCTGAACTTCACACACATGCTGCTGCTTAAAACATTTTTCTGTATTGAAATAAGTGTGGAAAACCTCATTTTTTAGCTTCATAAGATAGTAAAAAAAATAAAATAACAAAATATAACCAAGAAATGTTATTATTTTGGGTCAGTACAGTTACTTTAGAGCGTTAAAATATGCGGGTCAAATTGACCCGACGAACATCACGAACGTAACAGTAATTTTGTTTGTATATGTCAAAAAACACCAGCATGTTGAAACTTTGCATGCGTGTTCATGATGATAAATGAGAAAAAGTCACAAAATATCAAGAAAAAAAACATAGGTTAACCAGTATTTCCAACAACTTGAAAATCTAAACGGGTCAAATTGACCCGTAACATAACACAAGGGTTAAGCAATATCATTTTTTAAAATATATTCTATAAGATTTGACGTACACTATCAAACAATCAAGCGCACTTCTTTTTCACAAGTGTGAATTCACTAGCAGCAAATGCTCCCTGCGTCAGCCAAGCAGCTGCCATTCGATGATCGAGAGTACTAAAGGATAACTTTCTCCCGATAACATCGAACTACTTTGGCTCAAGATACGAACGGCTTCATCGGCACAGCGGTGCAGATAACCACAGAGTCTGGATTATGAGGAATAAATTGGTCATTACTATCACAGGTTGATAATTATGCTGTGACCTCTTTCGACACAGCTGTTTTGGCAGGCTCTCATACGAGAGAGACCACAGAAAGCGTTCTAATGAGAATCAGCCTGTCAGACAAACAGGCTTATAATCGCATGCTGCACTCCACAGATCCTCATTGCCAGCGATCGCATAATTCTGATTAAAGCCACACCATGTGAAGGCTGACGATAAACCACAATCCTTCTTGAAGAAAAGGTGGTTAGCTGTAAGGATCTGCCAGAAACAATCTGCACACATGAATGCTGATGCTGTCTAAAAAACTGACTGTTCAGGATGAAGGGAGCTTTGAATAACCGCACACGACAGACAGAGAAACAAGCAGACGCAGACGCAGCCTCATTAGACAGAACCTCCCTACCCACCCAGTACGTTTCTGCGCTCGACTTTGAATTATATGAAACTGATCTTCCTCTTTAATGAAGAAGTGCTGAGCCCTGGTCATTAAAGTGGAAAGTGCTGAGTTTCACAAGTCCAGCGCACCAGCTGCTGCTACAGCTCAGTATGGATGTGTAGGCCTTCGCTGAGGTAGAGATCAGATGGAGTGTGACTGGGCTTTAGCCAATAAGGCAGGATCCATCGCTCCTCATCTTCCATTAGCCGCTGTTGGACTGAACGTTTCCTGTAAAGCTAACAGCTTTAAAGGGCAATTTTATGTGCTTTCAGAGTCATATAATAAAGAAATCGCAGCTCTCCTGAATATTAGAGGGACTGTATGAACTGGATTTATATATATTGGCATCTTCACGCTTTATTCAAATGTTTTATTTGTGATAACGCAATGAAACATCCTGAATTGTCCAGACAGAATTTTTGGCCAGGTTGTCATACAAAGAAATTATGAAAAACAAGAGAGAGCCAACGGAATATTAATGACTGATTATGTTGTAGTCAATGTATGCTTTTTCCTGAGACCATTTTTTTGCATAGTAATACGAAACCTGTTTATTTGCCAAATAATTTTGTCAGATAAACACCTTAACCAAGTGTAGTCTTTTGTTCTTCCCTCATATTTTAAATATTTAACAATATAGAATATTTTACTAATTTTTTGGTTAAATCGAACTTGAAGGGTCATTAAAAACCATCACTTTTGGTCTTTTACTTTGTGTTTTATATGAATCATTTTAAAAATGTAACAAATTAAAACGCACATAGCATTTAAAATTTGTAACCATAAATATATACGTACATTCAATTCTAAATTAAGCATGAGCATATAACTGTAGACATGGGAAGACGGGGAAAAAAAGAGTGTAGCCTAGGGAAGTGAAAAAAATGCATCACTAATGAGTTTTTTATGTTAAACAATCCATATTATTCACAGAAAGTAAGACTACTCCTATTATTTTATATGATATAAAACTAGGCCAAGATTAGCTGTCACGCGTGTAACTATATTTTGAAGTCAATTTCAAAAACAGTATATGAACATATAGTTATGGAAGCTTGATTCCACCACTGAATAAAAAATAACAACCTTCAGAATGGTGAAATATAAAGTCAGAATTGTGAGATATAAAGTCAGAATTGTGAGATATAAAGTCGGAATTGTGATATAAAGTCAGAATTGTGAGATATAAAGTCAGAATTGTGAGATAAAACGTCAGAATTGTGAGATATAAAGTCAGAATTGTGAGATAAAACGTCAGAATTGTGAGATATAAAGTCAGAATTGTGAGATATAAAGTCAGAATTGTGAGATAAAACATCAGAATTGTGAGATATAAAGTCGGAATTGTGATATAAAGTCAGAATTGTGAGATATAAAGTCAGAATTGTGAGATAAAACGTCAGAATTGTGAGATATAAAGTCGGAATTGTGATATAAAGTCAGAATTGTGAGATATAAAGTCGGAATTGTGATATAAAGTCAGAATTGTGAGATATAAAGTCAGAATTGTGAGATATAAAGTCAGAATTGTGAGTTATAAAGTCAGAATTGTGATATATAAAGTCAGAATCGTGAGTTATAAAGTCAGAATTGTGAGATATAAAGTCAGAAGTGTGAGATATAAAGTCAGAATCGTGAGTTATAAAGTCAGAATTGTGAGATAAAATGTCAGAATTGTGAGATATAAAGTCAGAATTGTGAGTTATAAAGTCAGAATTGTGAGTTGTAAATTCAGAATTGTGAGTTATAAATTCAGAAGTGCAAGATGTAGAGTTGCAATTCTGAGGAAAAAAAGTCAGAATTGTGATATATAAAGTCCCAATTACCGGTTTTATTTTTTATTTAGTGGTGGAAACAATATATAGTACCTTACCTAAAGTTTACTTATAGTTTTTTCTTACAAATACAACAGAGAATAAATAACTTCTGTACTGCATTTTTAAACACTTTAGCTGAATAGCTGTGCTCAAACAGAGACGAATGCACCCTGCAGCTGCTGAGCATTATGACCAAACATCTGCTACTAAACATCCTGTTCAGTTGTGTGGGATTTAATGTCCTCTATATATTTTCTGCATGCTTTGAAATTCTTGGTTATGTCAATTTTGCATTAAATATGAATGAGAACAAAAAGGAAGAGAAAAGAGAGATAAAAAGAGAAACGCTAAATGAAAAATTGCTGGGGAAAGCCACATTACTCCTTTTAAACGAGATGCAGTGTTGTGCGCTGGGATGTCAGAGTGACTTTTGTATGCATAGCATTCGCTTGAATATCAAGTCCTTATGCGCTGTCATTCTTTGAGCCAGATAAATGTGACAGCAAGCGATTGGCAGGAATCGCTGTGGCCATAGACAAATACTGTAAAGGTAGAGTAATAATGGAAATAAAAATTGAGATGCAACCGCCCATCTAAATTCCTCCCTTTCTAACATCTGCATAAAACCTTTCCACAGTTGCAGAATGCAAATAAATATGCAACAGCTCATTCAAAATCATGCACAAAGAACTCAATGCCACAGGGAGGAAATAAACAGAAATAGGCACTTCAGCCCTGTTTAAATGCTTTTCATAAACACAATACATTTTATATTAGTCCACTGAATGACCAGGACAATAGCGTGCAATGCTAAACGCAACAAAGACCAATTCACATGCAAAGCACAAGAACTATCCTGAAATGAGACCTGAAATGAGTTTAGACTGGACTGAACGAGAAGCTTCGGTTGCCCGAAATCTAAAATTAGGCCACTTATCATACAGTATAATCTGTTTCTATGAGACTGAGTTTAAAGGGGGCGTGAAATTTCCAATTCATGTCTCCATGTTGTTTTCCATTTGCAGTTGCAATGAAATGCTCATCTACAATTCTACTACGCAACAAGCATGCTAACATCTGGAAACAACCTGCGGCCAGTGCGCTCATTCCTGACTCGGTTTCAGTATTCAGACCACCGTCGTTCTGCATTGCTGGAAATGGCTTGAGTTTGAGCTTTAGAGTTGACTCATAATTGCCGGATATCTCATTAATAATTTGTCCCAGGCGTAATCTTGAAATTGAAATATAATCCATAATGCATTATTGAGCATTTCATTCAGGCAGGCAGACGTGACTAGATATGTGCCAGCCATAGCCTGCATGTCCCATTAAATCCTGTTTAAAATAACAAATTAATTGAGGTATTTCCGGAAGGTACAGGGGTTGTTTGCCATAGATATGTTTTGACTCAATTTTCAACTCTAGACATGTGATATGATTCTCTCCAGCTGCTCTCTTGTCTGGTAGGATGTTAAGCTGTGTAATAATGCCCAGCTGGAGGTGTCTAGAGCCCCCAGTATTAGAGCCAGGCTGGTAGTGTTGTCACAAGATCTGGAAGATTTTTTCTTAGGCCAATTTAATATCTGGAATACATTTCCTCTCTACACATTGCTAAATATACAGCAGAATACAGTCAGTAAGCTGGTGTATCCTAATGCAATAAATTATGCCCTTGACAAGCACTCTGTGACTATATTTTACATTGTCTAACACTGGTTATTTTTGTTTGCCTCATAGGATTAGGGTGGACATATACACGGTGATGATAAAGAGCCTGATAACACCGTGTGCTTCAATGAGTTTGGAAACGCTGCGCTTAAAATAAAAATGCGTCATTAAATTTACAGGTAGAAACGAAGATGAAATAAAGCCTATTATTGTGATACACAACAACAGTCATTGAAATCGTCAGTTCGTGAACAATTAAGCCATATCGCTGGAGTGCTGTGGCTCAGAATACAACTGCAATCAGCGATTTGAATAAAAATAAATTTAACACGCAAGAAGTTAACGTTAAGTAAATTACTAGGGCTGCCCTCGACTAAAGGTTTTTCTGGTCAACTAGAAGAATTAGCGTTTAGTCGACTAATCGAGCGTTTATATTAATAAACCATGTAAATCACAATTATGAGCCTTTAATCCCGTATATAGCCCATAATACACAGCCTAATCAGCATAAAGCTTGGAGCAGAACACCAGCAAAATTAATGATTATGACTGTGGTGTGAAAAAACAGAAGGAGATTGTCGGAACAGTTTAATAATTTATTGATAAACTAGTGTTTTGTGTGCTTCTCCGCAATAGTGGACGTGCCTATATACACGTTTCATTTGGATTACATAATCTGAGAATATTTGTTTTAGATTTGAATCGGTTCATGTAAAAGAAGACATTGCCATAGATATATTTCTCATGTCTGTGAAGCAAGTATATGCTGAGATTCGGTTCATTTTTGTGACGTTTTGTGAGTTCACTTGAAAGCACGTTTTCATTATTTTACAAAAGCACAATGTTTTGTTGAATTGTGAGTTTAAAGAAATAAAAGCAAACCATTTACAGTTTCGAATGTTAGATTATTCTTATCTGACCAAAAATGATGGCGTATTTTAAGTTAAATGCAAGTAATCGCACCGGCGCCTCCATGTCATGCAGTAAAGCTCGCTCTCCACACAAACACCAAATAATAACGCACATTTATCTAGGTTAACGTTAGAGCGAGCAGACTTGTAAAGTTTCTAGTACTTGCACATTGACAAGCCATATTTGATGTCAATAAATGATGAATGATAGGCAAATGTTTGGATTTCCTGCAATTAATGATCCGTCCATCACAGACTGCATGATTTTGCCACTTCCTGTGACGAACTGACTAATACCAATTTCGGTTGACCAAGTCTCTTCTCATCGACTAAATTATACAACATGCTTGTTACTTTTTCTGTTTTTACTCTGCCAACGACTGTTCTACAGGAAGTAGAATCAAATGCTACATGTTTCCGAGCCACATAGAGTTGTTGTGTTTAGTCCCTGAATGAATAATTGAGTGAACGATTCAATGACTCACTCATATAGACAGTCCCTGTGTCCAAACCACTGATTCAAATCAAAAGAGTCATAAAGCTTCTCGAAGCAGTGTTTTGAAATCACTAAATATTGCTGAAAAGTCGTTATTTTGGTTTTTTGGCGCACAAAAAATATCCTCATCACCTTATAATATTAAGGTTGACCCACTGTACTCACATGAACTGTTTTAAATATGTTTTAGCATCTTTCTGTGCATCTGAAAGTGTTCATTATCTTTCTGTCAATAGAGACTCACTGAACCATCGGATTTCATCAAAAATATCTTCATTTGTGTTCTGAAGATGAATGAAGGTCTTACAGGTGTAGAACGACACGAGGGAGAGGAATTAATGACAGAATTTTCCTTTTTGTGTGAACTCACCCTTTAAATCTGACATGGGTGTAAATACAAGCGTTAAATAACCCGATGCTCTGAAAAAGGCTATTTCATTGGAATAAAAAAGGCCCTGGAATACTAGGTTCACAATTCAAAGGTGTTTGAAGCAGTGATCAATCAGCAAAGAGCAAAAAAGAATGAGTGATGCTTGGAAATCGTCCAGCCCCATACTGAGCCAAAAGCAGTTCAGCATGCAATGCTGCAATTTCATCCTACAAATCACAACTCAATATGCCATACTGACCAGACTTGACAGATTGCTCCACTAACATTTTATGGAGGAAAAAGTCACAGGAGGTACACAAATCACAACTTGCGATGTTTTACTTCCTAGAAAATCTGCATTTGGATTTAATTGAAATTAATTTCAAGTATGATTGCCCCCGTCTCATATTTTCTTACACTTGAGACACAGTTACAATACTAAACTGACTAAAATCGTAATCTTGTTAGGCAAGAGTAACTATCCCTGGTTAATTCACTGGGTACGCATTTTAATTATGTCGCATAGATTACCAATATGTTGAGAAGAGTCTTTGTTTCATTCCAAAGGGCAGTGAAACATTAAAAATCAATCTCTTTCCATTACCCTCAGATACCTGTATTGACTGGCTCACAGCATCTCAGCGTTCTCACATATGAGAAAAGACAGCAATCTGACAGAGCCCGCAAAGACAAAAGAATGACCTTTTGGGTTTAGTGTGAGGAAGGGTAAAGTGTCGCTGTGGGATGGTTCAGGGCCTCTGTGCTCCAAAGGCAATTTTCAAAAGCTCGGGACACACGTGTACACACTTTCTCCAGCGAAGCGTTTAGGAGCTCTGCTCTGGTTCAATGATCCTTCTTGGAAATTTAATTTGATTTTCTTTTTTTTTGCCTTTTTGTGTTATTAAAGAAGAGGAAAAAACGTTTAACTATCAGGCGAAAAACGAACCTGTACATAACTGGATCTGCTCCTGAAATGTCAAGGTTTTTTTAACTGTAAAAAAACTGAATGTAAAAAGTAACGAGAAGATTCTGACGCCCATGTGTTTTAGAAGGTTTGAGAGACATTAGATACACTACTGTACATAAGTTTAGGGTCAGTAAAGTTTTACTTTAATCCTTTATTCAGCAAGGATGCATTCAATTTATCAAAAGTGGCAGTGAACACATTCATGATGTTACATAAGATTTCTGTTTAAATGTTGTTCTTGTAAAATAATAAGAAATATATCTTAAAGTAGCATATTAGAATGATTTCTGAAGGATCATGTGACACTGAAGAATGGAGTAATGATGCTGAAAATTCAGCTTTACCAGGACAGGAATAAGTTACATTTTAATATATATAAAATAATATAAGTTTTAAATTGTAATTGTAATATTACTGTTTTACTATATTTTTGATCAAATAAATACAACCTGGATGAACATAAGAGACTAGTATTAATCAGTTACAAAACAAGCCCAAATGAATTTCTTTCATTTGCCCACGCTATCTCTCTCCTAGCTATGGAAGCTTGTTTCCATTAAAAGGAAAATTGCGACTATTTATCTCACAATTTTGACTTTTTTTTTTCAGAATTGCAGGTTATAAAGTCACAACTGGAAGTTATAGAGTCAGAATTGGAAGTTATAAAGTCAGAATCGTGTGATATAAAGACCACAATTGACTTTTTTCTCAGAATTCCAACTATTTATCTCTCAATTATGACTTTTTTTTCAGAATTGCAGGTTATAAAGTCACAACTGGAAGTTATAAAGCCAGAATTGGAAGTTACAAAGTCACAATCGTGTGATATAAAGACCACAATTGACTTTTTTCTCAGAATTCCGACTATTTATCTCTCAATTCTGACTTTTTTTTTCCCAGAATTGCAACTTCTCACAATTCTGACTTTTTTCCCAAAATTGCGTGATATATTTTTGCGTGATATATAATTTGCAATTGACCATTCTCAAAGACCCGCCCCCTTTAGTTACTGTTGCTACGTCCGACAAGCCATGCCGATCTCTCACCACACATCGTGTTCTCACGCAGTGAAGAGAGGAAAACAAAGAGGAGACTGACAACACATCGATAGACAAGAGAGGGCAGGTTACTTTTGATATGAAACAAAGTCTCAAATTTCAAATTGTGTCATTTATAAAGATATGTAAACAATAAATATCGTATAGTGTGTCTTTAATGTGTCGTGACAGATCGCTGTAGCTCCTCGTGAACCGATCATCTCTTCATACTAGTTCATTTATAGCATCAAATAAACATGAATGAACATCAGAAGGAATGTTGTTTCAAGTGCGGAAAGATTTTTCAAATTCAAGTCCACCGACGTCAATCTACTGCCCTGACTGTTTTGTCGGACAAAATGGCGGATTCGGCGTTCAAGGGTCAATTGCAAGTTATAAAGTCAGAATCATGAGATATAAACTCGCCATTCTGAGTAAGAATTGTGAGATAAAAAGTCGGAAATATATTTTAAATTGTTTTAATTCCGTGGTGGAAACAAGCTTCCATATCTCGTATTGTATTAAGAAGTATTAAAATCAGTTCATAACCCTAAGTGCTGATGTCACCCAGACTAGACGATTACTGTTCCATCGGGGCCATAATTGTATTTCAAAGATGCACAGTATCAAGTGGCATTCAATCCTTTTACATCAATTTGGATTAAATGAAAGTGATAAGGTGTTCTCAGACTGCAAGCCCGCATGAACACGAGCAGTAAAAATGATTTGCCGCAGCCCATAATGAAGTGTTTTGTGTCTCCTCGTGTCGTGTGGCGCCTCATTACCGAGCCGCTGCCCAAGGTAAGCACTATGTGAGGCACTGGGGTCAAATCTGAGAACGAAATTGTGTCATTTGCTTAATCAAACCTTTTCAGCAGATGGTTAGAAGTTATGTTAAATGACAGAGGAAAATTTAAGGCCTTGCTGGTCGTTTTGATTACGAATCGGATAATAAGAGCAATTATCTGTTCTTGAGGGAACGAGGTTTCGAAATGCTTTGTTTATTGTTACGTACAGTAGCAGGTAGAGGGAGCCGAACTAAATAAGCATGCCAATCTTCACCTTCCCATGCGGAATTAGACTCAGGTGCGATGTTTTCTCGCAAGGCTTTAATTTAGAGCGCAAATAGGGAATCCAACATCCCTGCTTAGCACATATGTGCTTATGGAAGTGGCAGTCCTGACTATTTATCCACAGTATAGCCAGCTCAAACTGTTCGCTTTTCGCCGCAGGGTTGCACCTGGTTCCTTTGAGAGGAGAAATTATTAACCCTCTTTGCCTGCATTATGAATTGTCATGCCACCTTCGCAATGTACGCGTGCCAAGAGGAGTGAAAAACCCCACAAGTCCCGTTCCAGTCAAATGGCAGTCGTTTCCAACGTTATACAGACCGCCAAAGGTCTCTCTGCAGTTCTGACCCCTCATCTGTCTTAGTGCAGCTCTGGCTGCATGGGCTGCTCTCCTCTATGCTGTGAGCTGCCAACTTCTGCATTTGCCAATGTTTGCTAAATGAAATCATTCCAAATGTTGATCCCAACCAATGATGTCACTGTTTAACAGGCCTCGTTCAACCTCGGCTGATCCATCTGCATCAGTGTGTCTACAATTGTAAAAGGGAGGGTGAGAGGGAGATAAATGTGCATTTCTATACATCTTTGTAAGCAAATCTTTCTATTCTTATTTTCCTTTCCTTACTCAGATGCTAAAAAGGCTAAACATACTTCTTCTGACTAATTTGTTGGTGAAAAGCCAGAATGTAATTCGATGAAAAGCAGAAACCAGATGGAAAGAAGCAGAAAAGGTTGACAAGTTTCTGCTTAAATGAATTATTTAATTTAACTTAATTTGAAAGAAATTAATACTTTTATTTAGCAAGGATACATCTCTATTTCAAATAAATGCCGTTTAGAATCCTGTAAAAAATGCATCATGTTTTCCACAAAAATATTCAGCACAGCTGTTTAAGACGATAACAATAATTTTTCAGCAGCAAATCAGCATATTAGAATAATAATATGCAACAATATTTCACAATATTACTGTTTTATTGTATTTTCGATCATATAAACACTGATTTGATTAACATAAGAGACATTAAAAATTGTACCATCTTAAATCGCAATGCTGTTAAATTATCTTGGAACTAATATAAAAAAAATAGCAAACTTTTTTGAGTGACATTCCCATTGCAAAAAAAAAGGTTCTCTCTCTATATAATGTCTCTGGAATGACTAGATTGGATGACTATTTTTATTGTTATACAGCCAGCTAGTTTACTGAATGAAGTGCCTTATTTAATGTAGTGTGAAAACTGGCACTAGCTAATTGTGACATTAAACTGTTTACCTGTGTTTACTTCAGTGGCGCAGCTTACCCTCTTATTGTTTACTTCCACTTTCAGAAAGGGGAAAGTGATCCATGATAATCTTTAAGGATCAGTTGAAACAAGAACAACTGATCTGTTGAATGATTGGGACCTGATGTTTTTTCTTCTCTCTCTCTCTCTCTTTTCCTCTACAATCATGTCCCAGCGTTCCAGATGAAATACCTGACACTGTCAGGAGTGACTCTAAGTGATCCCCAGACTTTTAAAGGCTGATATTTGTGGAAGCATCACCACTAAAGCTAGTGTCAAGACCGGGGGAATGTTGGAGGAAGGGGTAATGGTTTCACTAATCTTGTACGTGCTAGACATCCCATTAAAGTTGTAGGGACAAGATGTCAAGGGAACAATCAGTGACCACTTAGAGCCTCACAAAGCAGGTGTCAAGGTTCTTTCACATGTAGAAATGAGAATATCTCTTTGGGTTATCCGCTGGTGTCTAAGAAAAAAAAAAAAAAAGCCGTGTGGTCAAATTGGGTGTCAACCACAGGTAAAGGCTTGACATTTAGATGTGTGGCAGATAGGCAATAGTCTTCTGTAGGCAGAATTACTTTTGTCATTTGGTGTATGCGAGTATGCTGCCCTGTTCTGATGGGGTGAGTCCTATTAAGAGACTCTTTAGAAAAGGGATTCAAAGCAACATCGCATGATTTGTTCAGAAACTGATCAAACTCAAAAGTCTTTTTGATCACTTCTGAACTCTGAAACTTTCTGAGAGACGTTTTAAATGACGCTCTATTCACCAGTAAATGAGTCTGTCTGAATGTACCCTCAATTATCTGTCCATTGGATTCAAAAATGGCCTGTGTTAAATGGGCAATACCTGGGTGTCACCGATAAGCATTCACTGTCATCTGACAGCTGTTCATTAGGGTTTGACAGTGTACCAACCTTTTGGGTTAATTCACACTCAGGCTGTCATACTGATACGCACCAGGTGTGTGTGTGTGTGTGAGTTAAGGGTAGGTTATAACCTGTTCAAATGTCTGCCTGAAACCAATCAAAACCTGGCAGGAGATCCCATTCACAGTGCTCGATTTCAGTGTGTGAACACAGTGGCGCTTCACATTAACAAGCAGCAATCGATATACTTTGAGCTTTAAAAAAAAAAAAAATCACATGCTCAGCATATTCACGAGGACTGCTTACATTAAACGGGGGGTGGAAAAACGCCCGTGTGTTTTGATGTAATCAGATATGCTCTTTTAAGCCGAGCCTGTGGCCTGTTTTAATCCTGCATTTCAAGAGTGGAAGAGATAAAAGTGTTATTATTTTCAGAGCGGAGAGCTTTTGTTATTTTTTCCTCAAGGGCACTTACTTTCGAAGAATTTGTTTACCATGAACTGAGATGTTGTGTTCAAGGACAATAATTAGACATTTCACAACTCCCACAAGACCAGTATGAGAACATCCCACAGAGCATTTCTGCAAGCAAGCAGTAAAAATACAAGAAAGAAAGAAAGAAACAAAGAGAGAAGAAGTTCCATGTCTTAAACCTACATGACGAGAAGAATATATAAATACAAACATATACATACATGCGTAAAAAACGTGTATAGACAGTGGACATGACAAGTGTTTTTTGCTAGTTTCAGCCCGACGCAGTTATCATTTTCACATCTGGCGCCACGTTGTTTAATAGCAAATGCACTCGCGCCCATCTGTTCGCCCATTGGCGTGCTGGTCTGAAAACGGGGTGTGTTAAAGAGCATTGTTGGCGTATTGCTATTTTGAGGATGAATATGACTGCACCACTGACCAACAAAAACCTGCTCTAAAGTCAATGGCGCAGTATTTATTTGTTATTTAAAAGGCGCGTTAGTAATATGCGCCAACAGGCGGGTTACACACACAGGGACACAGCAGCACACAAACATACCAAATATTAAAACTAAAAGGATTACAATATAAAAGATTAGTATTATGTACATAAAGATAAAAATACCTATACACTCACCTAAAGGATTTTAGGAACACCTGTTCAGTTTCTCATTAATGCAATTATCTAATCAACCAATCACATGGCAGTTGCTTCAATGCATTTAGGGGTGTGGTCCTGGTCAAGACCATCTCCTGAACTCCAAACTGAATGTCAGAATGGGAAAGAAAGGTGATTTAAGCAATTTTGCATGGTTGTTGGTGCCAGACGGGCCGGTCTGAGTATTTCACAATCTGCTCAGTTACTGGGATTTTCACGCACAACCTGTACAACAAAAAAAACTCCTGTGGGCGAAAATGCCTTGTTGATGCTAGAGGTCAGAGGAGAATGGGCCGACTGATTCAAGCTGACAGAAGAGCAACTTTGACTGAAATAAACACTCGTTACAACCGAGGTATGCAGCAAAGCATTTGTGAAGCCACAACACACACAACCTTGAGGCGGATGGGCTACAACAGCAGAAGACCCCACTGGGTACCACTCATCTCCACTACAAATAGGAAAAAGAGGCTACAATTTGCACGAGCTCACCAAAATTGGACAGTTGAAGACTGGAAAAATGTTGCCTGGTCTGATGAGTCTCAATTTCTGTTGAGACATTCAGATGGTAGAGTCAGAATTTGGCGTAAACAGAATGAGAACATGGATCCATCATGCCTTGTTACCACTGTGAAGGCTGGTGGTGGTGGTGTAATGGTGTGGGGGTGTTTTCTTGGCACACTTTAGGCCCCTTAGTGCCAATTGGGCATCGTCTAAATGCCACGGCCTACCTGAGCATTGTGTCTGACCATGTCCATCCCTTTTTGACCACCACGTACCCATCATCATTTCAAATTGGTTTCTTGAACATGACAATGAGTTCACTGTACTAAAATGGCCCTGTACTAAAATCACCAGATCTCAACCAAATAGAGCATCTTTGGGATGTGGTGGAACAGGAGCTTTGTGTCCTGGATGTGCATCCCACAAATCTCCATCAACTGCAAGATGCTATCCTATCAATATGGGCCAACATTTCTAAAGAATGCTTTCAGCACCTTGTTGAATCAATGCCACGTAGAATTAAGGCAGTTCTGAAGGCAAAAGGGGGTCAAACACAGTATTAGTATGGTGTTCCTAATAATCCTTCAGGTGAGTGTATGTCATAATGGATAGTCATTGCATGTATCATGAATGAAACTGGCTAATTACTTGTGCATTTAAACTGACTCATCAGGTTGAGGGTGTCTATATTCCGCTATGTAAACAGCAATCCACCATGGTGCAAGTGCACCTAGCTTTTAAAAGGGAATGGGAGATAACACTCATATTGTTTTATTGCACGTTACGCCCTAAACACACCCGTGACTAGGTACAACACTTTTGGACAGCCAACGATTTGTTCCATCGTTAAACTAGCAAAAGTAAATTCGGACACGTACATGTGCTTAGATCGTTAAAATGGGGCCCTTGGTGTTTTTGAAGAATTTCCTAGCCACACTTTCTTAAATACAATGACTGATTCATGAATAAGAATGAAACAGCTGTCAAGTTCAACTCACTGATTTAATGATCCAGCAGCTCACTGTCTATATATCACACAAAGCTTCAGAAGATTTCGAATATAGTATATAAAAGAGCAGCCAGGATATTGTTTGGAAATTCACATCTTGTCCTCTACAGACACTCAAACAACATGAGGGTGAGTGACTGATCTCAGAATTTGTATTATTGAGTAGACTGTCTCTTTAAGTGCAGTGTAATCAGCACAGACAAAAGATGCACACAATTACATTTGACAACAGGCAAGCTTTCTTTCCAAAAGTAAACATATGCTGACAATTTTATTAACTTTTGTAAACCCAGCCAGTATAAATAAAATGAAAACATCCAAACTGCAATATTTAACATACATATGACTACAAAGCCTCCAGTGTGTAAACAATATTATTTACGCACTAAATCCAGCATAAACTCCAGCACAACCTGCATATTTTAAAACGCTCAAAACAGAAGTCTATACTTGAACCTCACAGCGATTGGCCGTGTTTTTCGCTTGAGATTTGCATAAAGTCAAGAACTGCACCGGTTTCTCCGTTCCGCTGTCAATCGCACAATTCACACGTGAGCGAAAAGCTCAACTTCCAAAGGAATAAATTGAAAATGTTCGTTCTGCTCCACGCCAGTGGGCATGCACTGTAACCCTTCAGCTAGAGACCGCTAGCTTCAAACAACTGCAAAAACAGGGACGCCGCTTCAGTGGTGAGTTAAAACTACCTCCTCTTATTACATTGGACAGGGACTGGTTTAAAGTCAGGCTAGCTCAGGAGCTAGAGTGATGCTTTTGTCTCTCTGCATTACATTCACTTGGGTTCTTCAGTTTGGAGCACGCTGACACATGTCGACAGTGTGAAGGTCAGACACCATCTCCATTCATTCCACTATAACTCACTGGATGGAAATGAAAGCTCACACTTAATGTGCACAAAGACAAAATTTACGCACATGCATTGCACACACATACAAAACATACCCAGTTTTTTTAGCTAGTCTATCTTGGATGAGATCTTTGTTCCTACTTATTGAAGCACTTAAAAACACTTTCTAATGATTGAATTAGAAAATCTATTAACAATGTCCAGCATTGGACATATTCACTGGGGTTCAACGGGTTGAAGGTCCAAATGTCAGTTTCAATGCAACTTCAAAGAGCTCTACATGATCCCAGACGAGGAATAAGGGTGTTATCTAACGAAACGCTCTGTCATTTTCTAAAAAAAATAATTATATGCTCTTTATGCGTCTTGCACTAGCACTTCCGCCCATGCCAGGCGTGACCTTTACAACGTGATTATTATATAATAAGTGGCGCATAGCTAGTGCAAGATGAGCATTCGTGGCTAAAAAGAATATAAATTTTTATTTTTTTTAGAAAATGGCTGATCGTTTTGCTAGATAACACTCTTATTCCTCATCTGGGATCATGTAGAGTCTTTGAAGCTGCATTGAAACTGACATTCGGACCTTCAACCCGTTGAACCCCAGTGAAGCCCATTATGTGGAGAAAAATCCTTGAATGATTTTCTCAAAAACCTTAATTTCTTTTCAGCTGAATAAAGAAATACATATTGGATGATATGAGTGTGAGTAAATCATGAGGGAATTTTAATTCTGAAGTGAACTAATCCTTTAAATTCTGATATAGTCAGTGCACAAAGACAAACTCTTTTTTTAACAAACTACACCAAACACTGAGGAGAATAGTACAAACGCCGTTGTGCTCATGCAAAATACATGTCTGAATCTGCCTTGTCAATCATTTTAAAATATTACGTTTAAAAACTGAACAGGGCAAAACGGGACATGAAAGCGCAGCAAACCATAGAGAGAAACGTATTTTGAACTGGTGTAGCATTTTTGCCCAAGGGAGAAAACACTGCATCACTTCCCATTAAGATCTACACATGAAATACATGTAAGGTCACACCTGTCATGGCTCTCTCCTCTACACAGGGCCCTGCAGACTGACTAAACCTCTCTCAAAGACTGAGGATGCTGAATGACAGGGGTTCGGACCTTATCTTGGCATCAGGACGGACCTTCATTCAGGCCCCCCACGTCGCCGGCCCTGAGCTAAGCTCATTATGTAAAACACAGCATGCCGTAAGGGTCACATCCTGGTGACTAAACCCACATTGACGATGCACTTCATGTTTTGAAACATCTATTTTAAGCTGACACTGTCTGCAGAGGACAGACGTCGGGCGCAGAAATCTCCAGTGACATTGAAACACCCCTTCCTGGCTGCTTTGTTTGTTTCCCTTCACAACACAGGTAGCCCACTTTTGTTGGACTATTTCTTTCAGGGGATGAGAAGCATTGCAAAAATTGCACTTGAAGTCTTGGGTTTTTAATAAATAATACCTTATGCAATATTTCTAAGCTAATAATGGACCTGCGATCCAGTGGCCCACATGGTGCATCTATATTTTACCAAAGTTAAGGGAAGGGAATCACATACAGAACACACACTTTTAATTTCAGCTCTATATGGCTAAATGTAGGTTGTGCAAGCGACTGAAACATCCTTAAAACCTTTAAATATATTAATGGAAAATTGTGCAATTAATCTAATTAGTTAAGTAATGGCCTAAATGATTAGAAACAAACTAAACAGACTTTTAATTGGCTTCGAGGGAACTTATCATTCCGGCTTTGCACTTCTTTTTCATTATAATTCAGAAGACTTGCTCGGCGCACTCGAAAGTAATTGAGGCGATATTTTAAAACTGTAGTGTTAGCAGCTTTTCTAAGATGTTTTTAAAATGTGATGATTTGTTCATGCATGAATATGGAGGATTTTCTCGCTTCACGCTCTTGCATCAACAAACCGAGGGTATTCCTATTTAAATTCCAGCCTAAATTTCTCCCATAGACGGTAATGAATTCCAATGAATATTCCCGGGTTCGTATTTAGTCAGATATGATTTCTTCTGACCTGTTTTCAGAAGTAAAGCCTGACACTGTGATTTAATACTGATTAATTATTGGCCCTCTGTGGATGTCTCCACTGTGAGAGAATGACCTGAGATGAATTACATTGGTGTGTTTAACATATAGCTCTGTGACTTTTTTCACGTGGGTTCAAATTTGTATAAAAACCTGCACTATTAATGAGAGAATCTTGCTTAAAATAAGTCAAATAAAAGCGCAATATCTTGGAAATACTGGCCAAACCAACCATCAGACTCGGTCTCCTCAATAGGTTTTGCATGAGGGCCCAGTTGAACTTTTATCACCCCACTTTTGAGTTGTGTTTGCCCCCTTCAGTAATGGCTGTCCCCCTCAGTGCTTTTCCATCTCAGATGGCCCATCATCCACCCCACGATCAATTCCTCAAAGTGATTTGCCATTAACCTTGCCGTTGTGATGGACTTCTGTGGCCAGTGGCTGTAGCCCAGCAATTTTTCCGGTTTGGAGTTTGATAGGAAAATAATGAGTGGAATCCCTGTTGTAATCTTTAACAGTAGGGGGAACATTTGCAAGATCCACAGGCTCTAAAACGCTTGAATTACTTGACAGGGTACATTTCGCTGAAAGCCACCGATTAAACCCTATAGAATAGGAATGTCAATCCCAGTTTCCCCAAGAGGTAGGCAGCTAATTTTCCTCTCAGCACAATTATATAAGTCAATTACATGAATGCGAGCAAACAGGAAAAGATTAAACTGTGTTCTGTTGGGTTTACTTGCAGCATTACAACATTGAAACTTGATTAAAAGATCAACAAAAACAATCAATCAATCAATCAATCTATATACTTTTGTATTTCTACTATTATCAGATGACCCAAAAATGAAAATTCTGTCATTAATTACTCATCCTCATGTCGTTACAAACCTGTAAGACTTTTGGAGCAAATCACTCAATTCAAATGGATTAGTTTTACGATCTCTTTATGAACTTTTTCAAAGTGGTAGTTGCACACGGAGGGACAGAAATTTCTCAGATTTCACCATAAAGATCTTCATTTGTGTTCCAAAGATGAACGAAAGTCTTACAGGTTTGGAACAACATGAGGATGAGTAATTTATGACAGAATTTTCATTTTTGTAATTTTCATGGGAGAACTAACCCTTCAAGAGTCACCCGTATAAGGCCTCTTTAAAGCCATAAAGCTGTAGTTTGTCATTTTCATGAGTTCATTAGCAGATCCAGAGCTTCAAATGAACTGGTCATATAACTGGTGAAAATCATTTAACCGAAACCATTACAGAAACCGTCTCGCAGTCCTCCCTACCATCAATTTTACATTACGTTCTCAGGAAGAATCATGTTTAATGATTATTTTCTCTATTTTTTTTTTCAGAGCAGCAAAAGTACTGCATAGTTATTCCTTTGATATATTGATTTGTAGCTGTGGAATAGAAGACCTTTGTTCATCTTCAGAACACAGATTAAGATATTTTTGATGAAACCTGATGGTTCAGTGAGGTGTCTATTGGCAACAAGGTAATGAACACTTTCAGATGCCCAGAAAACATATTTAAAACAGTTCATGTGAGTACAGTGGTTCAACCTTAATATTATAAAGTGACGAAAATACTTTTTGTGTGCCAAAAATAACAAAATAACAACTTTTCAACAATATATAGTGATGGCCGATTTCAAAACACTGATTCATTAAGCTTTACGAATCATTTGTTTTGAATCAGTGGTTCGGAGAGTCATGTGATTTCAGTAAACGAGGTGTCATAAGTGTTTTGTAATTTCAATAGTTCACATGATTTTGGTAGTTTGATACGCAAACCGAATCACTGATTGGAAAGAAATGATTCGTAAGCAGTGTTTTGAAATCGGCCATAATAAAATTTATAATATTAAGGTTGAACCACTGTACTCACATGTTTTAAATATGTTTTAGTATCTTTCTGTTCATCTGAAAGTGTTCATTATCTGTCAATAGAGACTCACTGAACCATCGGATTTCATCAAAAATATCTTCATTTGTGTTCTAAAGTTGAACGAAGGTCTTACGGGTGTAGAACGACATGAGGGAGAGAAATTAATGACAGAATTTACATTTTTGGGTGAACTAACCCTTTAATATTTCGCTCAGTATTTTACTTAACATTAATTTTGCACAGCAAGACTTGAAGACTACATGATGTTGTATATATTCCTAACAGCTTTTTCATTTTAAATATTTTTTTTCCTTAAATGATCTCATTTATTTCAAAAGTTTTCGCTTTTCATGTGACAGCACCCAAAAAAAAAAAAAAAATTGCAGTTATCTGTTATTTTCACTGTTTACTCTTGTTGTTTTGTCCAAGAAATTGCTTTGCAGCAAGTATACAAGTATAAACTACCCGAACTCTAAAATTGTGTTCTAGGAAGACAGATAACAAGTCCAGGTTTTCAGCTCTCACAAACAACTTGATTACTCCGTATAAATCACAGAATTTGTTGAAGGTCTGACTAGTTAAAGATATTTTCTAGGACTTAAATGCGGCAGTTCGGCTGACTGGGCTGATGTGTTTTCGCCAGTGTCCACAACTCGACACATTATATTGCCCAAATGCATTTCCCTTAATTTGAGCTCTGCCAACATCACATTTAAATTGTGCTTTAAAGTTAGGCCTCTGTGGAATATGGCTGTGTGAACCATGTAACTAATGTTCCATGAACAGCACATCGTTTGAGCTTCCCTCGCAATGCAACTTGCTTTGGATATTAAAATCCATCAGTGAGTCCTTAGCTGCCATGTAGGTCATGAAGGAGCAGAATGTCTCTTCTATCACCTGCCAAACAAACTAGATAGAGCCAAATGTTTTTGATAAAACTGGAATATTTCATCAAAAATGTTTGGGTGGTTATTTTTTCCACATACCTCTCCCTTGATTTTCTATCCTTTTATATCCGCAAGTCCAATTAAACTTGTAAAGCCTGCAAAATTGTAAGCAAGGCATTTGGAAAGCTTCAAAAATACCAAATAATTGGATGCCTTTAGAAAGACAAAGCTGAATATTACGCACTTTGGCAATAAACATTCTCCTTTTCTCTTCATTTAAAAGTTTATTTAGACATCGTCTGGTTTATTATGTTCTTTCTGACTGTCGCATCAATAATGGGAGCGTTCGGAGATCTCCAGCAGCAACGCACCCGTTGCTTTCGGGTGTATCGTGCAAGCTGTTTTTGTTCACCGAAGAGCACCAGCCCACCTAGTTCCTCCGGGAGCCGGTCCTGTTTGCTGTGTCTGATGTAAATGTCAGGCTCTTCGTACGTATGTTGCTCTGTTGTATTGAGCATGAATAGCCTCGGGGGAAGTTATGTCACTATCGATCTGGGGATATTTTCTTCATGCTGATGTCCTATTCTTTCTGAATGCAGTTTCAACACAGTTTCAGCACTCTTGTCGGATGTGCTCACAAGGTGGCCCCAGGAAAAATGGTGCAGAAACTCGGGCATAGTTAAAGAAAAGGCCACCATTTAACCAGTGGGAGCCAAGACCCATTTGAGAGGTTCAGCACACTTGAAAGACAGCTTAAAAGTACATAAGACGCAACCAGCTTAATAAAATGAACAAAACATCTAGAAACCAATACATAAACTGACATATATCTTAATTGAATTTTCATTTAAAGGCGCAATGTAATGGAAGTAGCGACAGATCATTCTCTGTTGTGGCGTATATCTGTGGCCTTGGTTCCTTCTATCAGTTGTTTGGATGAAGGCTGAATGCGAGCTCAGAGGAGATTATAAGAAAGGGGAAGGATTTATGAGGACAAAATGAATGTCCCGCACGTGTCACCGGTGAGGAGACTTGACATTTTGATTAAAACTTCTGAGGTCTTAACCAAAAAAAAAAAAAAAAACATTGATGAATTGTTCACAAAAAGATCATTAAGATGCACTTAGAAAATATACACTTTAAAAAGAAATTCAGGGGACCTGTTACAACAGCTTAAAAGCATGGCTGCAAGTAAAAAAAAAAAATCTAATTTAGTGATTCAATTAAAACTTTTAAGTTGCAAACATTATTCGGAGTTCATAATAATGTTGATCATTACATTAACTTAATAATGTGTGTAATTTATACTCACATTTCTGCTTTAATTTTTTTTTTTAATCAAGTTGTAGTAAATTAATGAAATTGTCTTGATAACTTTGGAAATTAGGCAGCGGATTTCTAGTTCCCAGCATGCTTTGTGTAGGACTGGATAAGGAGAATAAATGTTGAAATTTAGTGAAGGGAAAGACCTGTTAGTGTTTAATGCTGTTATGTTTGACATTTAAAAGAGTTTCTGTATTGTTGATGTTTTTGTGGTTACCATTGTGCTGAAGAGTTCATACATGAAGGTAAAAAAAAGTTTGAGTGGGTGGAGGCGGGGCTAATTTGAATATTCATAGAATCGTCTTTGTTAAATGAGGCAAGGGTGCAGAGTTACATTCAAGCTATTTTAAGGCATGAAGGCTTTTTTTCCAAGGAAAAAACATTTAAATATGTCATTTTGGTGATAAAAGATAAGGGATAAAATTATTGACTACATGGGGACTTCCAGGGCTACAACTACTAATTAAAATTTGAGCTTATATTACAAATGATTAAGTTAATCTAACTCAGTATAGTTTGTTGGTTGAAAAATTTAATTCAAAGTTGTTATAACTCAAAAAAACTAATGCAAATGGGTTTTTTTTTAGCCAAAAAATTATTTTAGTGTACATATTTCTGTACAGTGTTCATCCAGAAACACTGGATAATCCATTTTCACACTAAAATATTTTTCATGCACTTTACTGTCCATTGCAACAGTGTAAATTATGTTCATATGTTCACAGTTCTGCCCATAGTGTACATACACTTTTACATAATCCATCTGTATAGTACGTACACCTATCTGTATATCATGTCGATAGTATTTATAATCTGTAAATTATGCCCATAACACTTATCTGTATAGTTATTGTACATATTGTAGATTTTGTATATTCTGCACTTACTGCCTATTGCACTTCTGGTTAGATGCTAACTGCATTTCGTTGCCTTGTACCTTGTGCAGTGACAATAAAGTTGAATCTAATCTAATCTAATCTAATATATTGAATTTCCATTTCATGCTGACTTTAAGAAGCCAAACCCAAGTTCCTTTGGTATTAGTGGGAAGCTTTTTATGCCTTCTATCAGGGAATCCTGACCAGTGTCTTGCAGTGTGCATCCAGTGTCTTGCAGTGCTTCGTTGGGGAGGCAGTGGACGACAAACATAGGATTAATAAAATGATTAGGAAGGCTGGTTCGGTTATTGGTTTTGCTCCAGATTCACTTGAGGACACAGTGGAAAAGAGAACAATTAAGGGAAAAATTAAAAAAGATTTTGACTTATGAAAGTCATCCACTAAATAGTATATTCATTTAGTGAGAGATTAGTGATGCCTCAGTGTTCTACTGAGCGATTTAGAAGGTCTTTTATTTCTGCTGCAGTGAGTTTGTTTTAATGAAGCTGTATAAATATTGTATGGATTGATTGTAGGGGTGTAACGATACCCTTATGTCACGATTCAATACATATCACGATACTGAACTCACTATATGATATTACTGCGATACTCCAAAACATATGGTAAAAGGTTAAAAAAAATGTACTGTTGATTAAAATGCTAAATTTGGTATCACATTAGGCTTGGACTAGGTGCTGCTAACCCAACGCACAGGACAATTCGGACACCAGAATAAAAATATTCATGATTCTAGTGCTGAAACACAGATTTATTTTAGATGAATATGTTTGCACTCTGTCACTGACTAGATATATTTAAAATAATGTATGCCACTTTTTCTTTTTTTTTTTTGTGGCATAACCACAAATATTGGGTTGCATTCTATTCAACATTATATATAGTAGTTTAATGTAGTATTGACGCTCTGTAAACTTGATTTTTTCTCACACAGTAATTTTCATTTTGGGTGAAATATATACAATACGTATGCCACTATCCATGATATGATAATGCATTTTTCTTGTGCGAATGTAATGAATCCGCTGCGTCGTGTCCCTTCCACCTGCCACCAGAGGTCGCCCGCTCACATCATGGACTCCATTTCCCATAAGCCCCTCACCCAGTCACTAAATATCCTGCCAGCTGTACTCGTTACCTTCACACCTGATTCCTATCTCGCCACTATAAAGCACACACAGCTCACACTCACCCATTTTGCGAAGTATTGTTTCCTGTAACATTGCTGAGCATTATCTTGTTTTTTGCCTGTTATCCGATCCTGCCTGGTTCTTCGTCTTGTTGTCTATCTGCCTGCCTATTGACTTAAGCCTGGAATATCTACTACGAGTTTGCCTTTCCCTTGTTACTGTTGTTTGCTGTTGTGTTGACCATTGCCTGTCTGACTACGTCATGAATAAAGCTGCGTTTGGATCAAAAACCCGCTGACTCGCTCATCGTTACAGCGATATATTGTGACAATATATTGTTACACCCTTAATTGATTGTGTTGTAATGTTTGATTATTTGTGCTGTTTGTGATGTGTAATGGTAAATGAGTTTCCCTTCAAGGGGATTAATAAAGATTTATAAAAAAAATATGATTTCTAGACCTGGAAAAGTCATGTAAATTAATAAAATTGTAAAAAAAAACACACACACACACAAAAAACATGGATATTTCAACAATGATATAATTATTTCTAATTCAAATGCTGTTTTGTAACTATAACATAATAATAAAATATTAAAACAACTGTAAAATACATAATTCAGTCATCATAAAGAGTTTAAACTCTGAACATTCAGTTCTTAAAACTTCTGGAATTAAGTAATTCATTAAGTCATTTTTTAAATATTGCCACTCCTAGTTTCAGTAAATAAAAGTTTTAAAACAAGTAGCTTTGTCTCTCTCCTGGCCAACACCAGCAGGGAAGTAAAACACTGATATCAATCTATTGCGAACCAGTCCTAGAGAGACTTTTCGGGACCTTTAGCAAGAGCTGTTCGGGACCCCTTCTTTTGATGTTACAGATTGATTTGTCAGTGAGCAGAAGTTTGTGGACCCAGGTGACATGATCCAACTCTAAGTTCCACTAGACACTTCATAGCCATCATCAGGGGGTCTTCAAATACTGTCTTGAAAATATTGGTCCGAGATTTGGAGTCGAAAGGTTGAGAAGCACCGGCCTAAACCATTTTAAATCTTTTTCCCCCGTTATATAACCTGCAAGTAACCACTGTAAACAATCAATCCTCTTGTGTATATTCTGAGTGTTCCTAAACTCCAGCAGCCTCTCGCTGCATACAGAGAACACTGGCTCTCTAAAGAGCAACGCACATTAAACTTCAAATGATCTCATTCCAACTGAGAATTTGGAGCACGTTTAAATTGGCTCCCATTATCAGAGTGACTCATTTCTTGTACAGGCTACGCAAAGTCATTACCAGAATTCTCGCCACAGTGTCAACCCAAATTGGCGGTCTAAATGTACCTGGTCCCACTTTCCAAAGTAGAAAACGTAATTTATATTTAAAGGTTTTTACATTTTAAAACAGAACAATTGTATTTTTATAATAAAGGGAAAAGCAAAGTCAACATGTGGTAATACTAAGAGAATTATGCGTGAGATACCCTTCACAGGTAATGCGCCAATGTATTCAAACATTCATATGAGTTGGTCCTTGACAAGTTATTAAAGATAAGGACTATAAGGAGTCCCTCAGGATTCTAGTGTCATCCTTTATATTAATGATTTCCTGGAGAGAGAAACTTGTTCTGCACAGGATTCATCTTGCCAAGCTATGCTTTGTTTGATCGACATCCTCTTTGTTCCAAAGAGTTTGCATTTGTCATCCTCCAGCAGCACAGGTAATGATCAGACTGCATGATAATCATATCCACTGTCACTCCAAAACATATGACATATTATACATTACGGCATTTTTCTTTCTCCTGAGACATTTTTTTCTCCATTGACAAAAGGCTGTGATTACACAGCCCCTGAAGGATGGATATTAGCTTGAGCTGTTATTGGTAATAATTAACACCTGTGCTCAATCATTTTTTTTTTTTTTGTACAGAAATACATCAGTGGTACATAAGTCGGGTGAATATTGTAGCTCTTTGTGCCCAGATTCAATTAAGCCATGCTGGATAAAATAGCATACCCCAGTCTAGATCAGTTTTCTGAGCAGCAAAATCATCTGAACACCAGTTAAATGTTACAATGTTTTGTCTTTATGAGAGAGTCAAGGAATTATTCATTCAACCAAGTAGTTCAAAATGTTGATTCATACAGGAACGAAACTGAAATAGATAGCTGCATCCAAAATTGCATACTATAAAGCAGTATGTGAACAAAGCATGTCCGAATTTACACTCTAAAAAATGTTGGGTTAAAAACAATACAAGTTGGGTTGAAAATGGACAATAGACATTTGACCCAACCGCTGGGTGGACTGCACGATTTAAACGAAAAATAACATTATGAAATTGCAACGGCTGCGATTTTTTTTTTTATGCGCAGCTTGTCAGTGAAGTACGGCTCCAAATGCTAATCCATCTGAAACCACTGCGAGTTTGAGTCGCTTATAGTGTACATTTGAAACAGCAGCGCGCGTCAAAGGTCTTTCCAGACATGAACATTTATTAACAACTTCTCAAACAAAAGACAACTTTTAATAACATATTTTTACTCCAAACTCACTTCATAATGACAGTTGAGCTTCTGTGAGATGATGTGGCTTCTTACACAGAATAAGGCAGTCGTGTGTTTATTAGTCATGTTTAATCAATCAAAGCATTTAATCAATCAAACATATGACTTGTGTTTTCTTCTTCTGCTGCAGGGCATATTTTGAGTTTCTGCGCAACAGCGCCCTCTGGCTTTCAGACGGAGAAGCATTTACTACTGATCATAGAGACGTACAGCTCTGACAAGCTGTTCATTAAATAATCGCAGCCTTTGCCAAATTGTGTACGATTTAAATACGATAAATCGTGCAGCCCTAGTGTACAATATTCATAAAAGTGCAGGCGGACAACCTACTATTTCCGGCGAGATTCTTAGGTGTGCATCCAATGGTAATTGTACTATCCCATGAGTCCAGGATTTGTGAATAGAACTGAAGCGACACAACTGACAACAAGATGAATGTAGTACACACAGAATACATTCATAGCAAACACATTTCTATTATATAGAACTTGAGTGTCCTTGAAAGGGAGTCATTGAATCATTCATTCATTCGATTCATTTAGGAACAAAACAAATGACTATCCCGTTGTGTCATTTGCCCCGCCTTGTTTCTGGAACCTAAAAATGTTGACTGAAATGTTTAAGTTTATCAAACAAGAGGTCAGGGTTTATGTGACACTAAGTTAATCCTGCTTTCTGGAATACCCCCAGTTAAATCTGCTTTAGCATCATTTGGAAACTACTTTCAAGAAAAACAGGCAAAGTAACTGGCAATATTAGGTCTAAGATGTAAGTTACTCGATTTCAACATCTTATTTATTTTATTCTACAGCTATATCACATTTGCAATCATACTTTTTTTTCTAAATGTGATCACAACAGTCTTGCTCTAGATATTGCTTAAACATTAGCAACACTCTAAAAAGTAATTCAGGGGACCTGTTACCACAACTTAAATAAATGCATAGTTTCAAGTTAAAAATTCTAATTAATTGTTTTAATGAAACCTTTTACACTGCACATATTATTTTATTGAGATCGTTTGACATAATAATGTTGATCACTACATCAACTTAATATCGTCTGTAATTTAAACTTAAATTAATGCATGAATTGGCTTTTTAAAAAAATTAAGTTGTAAAAACTTAATGAAATTTTCTTGATAACTTCAAAAATTAGGCAGTGGATTTCTAGCTCCCAGCATGCTTTTTTTTGTACAGTGCACATTTAGTAAACTTCAATTACAGAGGTTAAAAATAAAGACCCTTACATCCTAAATTGCCCAAATATATCACAATAATCACACCTTTTCATTGAGCTAAAACAGCATGAAAACAACACTGCATAGTTACACTACAGAACAAAGCACTCTGTGATGCTTACATGATAGCTATGACTCATCATGCAGACTACACAGTCAAAGAACTTCATAGGAGCTCAACAGCGATGGATCCACGCATACACTCAAACCCACCGCGAATACGAGGAGTTTGCTCAGTAATTTGGCTCTGAACAAGCACATTTGTTCAGTATTTGGTCATGGTGTGGAAATCAGACACAGAAATCCTCTGTGGTCTACTCTGTCCCAGTACAGCTGCTGTGAAACTCCACGCTCTAAATTAACAGCTAAAAAGGGCCATCGGTTATACGACTTTCCATAGTTTTACTAGGCTATTTTCATTTCTAAGGTTAAGTGACTCATAATGTTTACAATAGCTTAATGTTATAGCATTTCATTCATTTGATGAAAATGTCTAATAGCGTTTTGGAAAAATACTGTTCTACTCTTGTTTAGTTGGTGTTTCAAATCCTGATATGCTTCATTTTCATCATAATTTTATCTAGTTAACATTCACTTTCAAGCTAATGGCTGAAGCCACTTAAGAGGCATGCATAATTAATGATACAATAATCATTAAAAAGATTAGGTTATTGATGCTGCCCTATACATAATCTATAATTGCTTATTTCTTTCTCATAAATGGCCTGAGAAGTTAACACCCTTTCTTGATTATGCCCTTTGATGAGTTCTCAAGACTAAGTGCCAGGTGCTGTACCATATCCAGACAAGCTGCAGTTTCCCTGCCAACAGTGGGCAAGAGAATAATTAACTCGGCGTCCCAATTAAAGAGACACAATCCTGGGAGAGCATTGAAAGACGTGAACCAAATAAGGTAGTGTAAACTCAACAGGAGCAGCCCGAAAGGCCCAGATAAATACATTAGAATGAGAGCGGAATCAGATAAAAGACACAGTAAAGAATAGAGGGCAAGAGGGACCCAAATCTAAAGCAAATGAAAAGAGGCTGAAGGGATAAAAGCTCTCCAGTAATGACCATTTCACTTATTCCTGGCCTCAGTTTTGCTTTCAAAGAGCTATGTGGTGCTTCGGCACTTTATAATATATAACGCATTATATACTAAATACGATACTAAAAACGTATTGCGTAAAACAGTAGGTATTAATACACAATAAACTGTCACGCACACTACATGTTTAATTTCATCTTATGTTAGCATCTTGGAAATACAATTTAAAAAGTTCATTTAAATCTTAAACCCGATTTTGGTTATTTAAGGGTTAGTTCACCCAAAAATGTAAATTGTGTCATTAATTCCTCTCCCTCATGTCGTTCTACACCCGTAAGATCTTCGTTCATCTTCAGAACACAAATGAAGATATTTTTGATGAAATCTTGATGGTTCAGTGAGTCTCTATTGACAGAAAGATAATGAACACTTTCAGATGAACAGAAAGACACTAAAACATATTTAAAACAGTTCATGTGAGTACAGTGGTTCAACCTAAATATTATAAAGTGACGAGAATACTTTTTGTGCGGCAAAAACACAAAATAACAACTTTTCAACAATATCTAGTGATGGCCGATTTCAAAACACTGATTCATGAAGCTTTACGAATCTTTTGTTTCGATTCGATGGTTTGGAGCGCCAAAGTCACATGATTTCAGTAAACGAGGCTTCGTTAAATCATAAGTGATTTGAAATTTCAATACGTCACGTGATTTTGGCAGTTTAATACGCGATCCGAACCACTGATTCGAAACAAAAGATTTGTAAAGCTTCATGAAGCAGTGTTTTGAAATCGGCCATCACTAGATATTGTTGAAAAGTCATTATTATGAGGTTTTTTTGCCGCACAAAAAGTATTCTCGTCGCTTTATAATATTAAGGTTGAACCACTGAACTCACATGAACTGTTTTAAATATGTTTTAGTGTCTTTCTGGACATCTGAAAGTGTTCATTGTCTTTCTGTCAATAGAGACTCACTGACCCATCGGATTTCATCAAAAACATCTTATTTGTTCTGAAGATGAACGAAGGTCTTACGGGTGTAGAACGACATGAGAAATTAATGACAGAATTTTCATTTTTGGGTGAACTAACCCTTTAACTTTTGGCAAGCCTACCAAATAATGTGTCAAAAAACATTTGTCACAGTGGAAACTGAAGGTCAAGCCAAACACACTGCATTGTGGGGAAACAGCATTGAGGATTCAGTAAATGTGCTTGTATACTGCTTATTTTGGCAAATGTTGTAGGTCATCTATGCATTCTGAACATATACTGCAGCAATGGAAAGAGTGGTTTGTTAGTACACTGCACGATTTTAAACCTTAAAACTCATCTTTTTTCTTTGGCTTTTAATTGTAGCTGATTTGTTTTGTGTCTGGTCTGGTCTGTTTTGTGTTTTAATTTATGCTGTACATGGTGCTAAATGTTTGATAATATTTCACATATTGTACAGCACCTTGGTCAACAATTGATGTTTTTAAATGGTGCTATATAAATAAAGTTGAGTTGAGTTAGTATTCTATTCCAAAATTGCCAGTAAGTATATTTCCCTCGTGACCAATAATAATATACATTGATCTTTTCAAAACGCATCATAAAAATGTGAAAAAAAGGCAGTAAGACCAAAAATAAATAAAATAAAAGAGTTGGGGAAATGAGATTTAGCCTGATTTAGACAAACACCCAATTAATGTCACTGTGAGAGGGAAGACTAAATCAATTATGTAGTAACTAATCATGAATTCTATTGGCAAAAATATCTGCTTGTGAGTTATTTATTATGGTAGGCCTCTGGGGTGGCCTGCTTTAATAGGGTGAATTGTCTATCTTGATTTAGTAAGATACTTCCTCTTCTTTTACTGTATAAAGGTTACCGAAAAATCCAATTAACACTAAATCTCATCCTTGTGAGATGTTTAATGGGTTAGAAAAACCACATAGATCAGGATACAATTTATTATCACATGAGCATAAAGGTAAGATGGTTAATTGTACATTCAGTAACGTTTAAATACGCTGTATGTGATTCCAGTGCTTGGATGAATGATAATGATTAATAATAGCTTGCCTATTTGTAAAAAATGCTTTTTTTTAAGAAAGAGGAATGAACTCATTTACCAAGTAAATTTGTTTAATTTGTTGCATGTTCCTCCAGCACAGCCCTCCAAAAAAATCCTAAACCCTAAAAATACTCTCAAAATAGCATATAAAAGTGTCTTAAAAATCAGCTAACAGACTGAACAATATATTGGTTCAATCTATTATGTAAGTGCCCTCAAACGCCTTTTTTATTAAAACAACTAATTATGAAAATTAGTTCATGAACCCGACTACACCGTAAATCATAGTAGGTTACAGAGGAGACTATAAAAGCACAATATCACAGAGTTTGAACTTAACCTGATACCATTTGCAGGACTCAGGCTTGTTTTGACAGATCTTTACAATGTTTTGAAGAATTGAGGTATCAGACCTCTTTTTACCTTATATTATCTGGCTCACACCTGCATGCAACCAGAGTTTGGCCCTTAACATCTCTGTTGTCAGCGTGTAATTTGATATAAGCTGGGCAGTTCTCAGCAAAACATGAGATTGGTAAATCCATGGCAGACAGGTAGTCAATATCTAAACAGCAGTCAAGCTGTGACCAGCTGCAAAAGAACCAACTTGGAATAAGGAAAAATCAGAAGGCAAAATGGAGGGCACATACAGGAAAAATAAAAATGCCAACAAGGTCTTTTCACTCAGATTCAATGTTAATTGCAAATAATGCCATGTTAGGTCCTCAACAAATCATGCTATTGTTTTCAATTCGTATTCTGCTCATCAGTCCATTGTGATTTAGAGGGGAGAACACATGCTCTGACTCATTTAGATCACCTCTCATCAATGCACTGAGGCAGAAGCTCACACAGCCAACATAAGTCATCAGTGAAATCAGTGGAATTTATAATTTTTTTGGATTGCATCCCTGCTGATTTCCATGATAGAGCAGCTGTGCTGCTTTTTGTTCCTTCTTTCTTTCTTTTTCTTTTTTTTGTGCTGTGTGAAATACAAAATGAATTGATTCTGACCATTGGTGGAATATTGGAAAAGTTGTTTCTCTCTAGATAGCACTTACGCTGAACAAGCTGGAAACACTGATATTTGATCCAGCCAATTAATCCAAATGGCTCAGTTCTCTGAAATGTTTTGCGTGTTCCAAGTAGACTGTAAATTGTAAATTTATTAGTGGTTAGGATTTTTCAGTCATTCTTTCTGCAAGTTACATCATTATACCAGTAGGTGGTGACAAGTTACAATCTTTATGAGTGAGTCATTGAGTCATTTATTCAAGTCATTAATTAACATAACTAGTAACTGTCTATATGAATGAGTCATTGAATTATTCGCTCAACCAATTCCAAAACACTGATTCACACTTACTGTGTGTTAATTTGAGTCTGATTGGAATATTGGCGTTTTCGCTGGCTGAGTAAATATAGACTGGTAAAACAACTGGTAATGTTAAAAAATATAAAGTTAAATTGAAATATAAAAGACATTTTTACTCACAAGTATCCTGATGGTCTTAATATCGCTGTCAAAAACAGTAAGCTACAAATAAATAGGATTTGGAAAGTTTCAAAAGTGTATCCTTTGTTTTACATTTGAAGTATGGAAGCCCATTTTGGTCAGAGAAGAAAAAAAAATCACCATTTTGATTTTTTACGTCATAATTTACGTCATCTCATAATTCTGACTTTGTACTCTATGTCAAATTTGACTTATTTCATAATTGACTATTCGCAAAGACCACTCGCACACGCCACAAGTTCTCACACAGTGAAAAATACATCGCAGAGCAAAGAGAACACAGACAATGTGTGACAGACAAGACAGAACAGGTTACTTTTGATATGAAATAGACTCAAATTTCAAATTTTGTCATTTTTAAAGAAGTTTAAACAATAAATAGCGTCTAGTGTCTCTTTAATGTGTTGTGACAGATCGCTGTAGCTCCTCGTGAACCGATCATCTCTTCATACTAGTTCATTTATAGCATCAAATAAACATGAATGAACATCAGAAGAAATGTTGTTTCAAGCGCGGAAAAACATCAGTAAACACCATTTTTCAATTTCAAGTCCACCGACGTTAATCTACTAACTGCCCTGACTGGCTTTGTTGGACAAAACGGCGGATTCTGCGTTATGATTGGTTAGATGGCCTGTCAATCAAACAACCAGCGAAGGGTCAATTATAACTTACCAAAGCATTTTTTTTTTTCTTATTTGGCAGATATGGGCATCCATAATGAAGTCTTATAATAACAGTAAATTCTTAATTTGTAGTATTAAGTGTGTACTTTCATGTTCAGATAGTCAAAAGCTGATTTTTAATCTAATCTAATCAGTTCTAATGGTTAGCTCTGAAACTAAAAACAAAATTTCCAAAACAAGGACAGGTTTCACAGCCCTTATAAGACTGCAACGGACTACAAGGAAAATGATGAATTAAACATACACCACCTAGAGTGCTGTATACTAATGCAATTGAGAAATCGTCCTCTCCACCATCGACCCAGCTTGTCTAGAATTCACCTGCAGCGCATCCTCATCCTCTTCATTTAGTCAAGCCTTAGTCTATTGATATCATCATTACTCTCACTTCACCAGAGCCTCTCCAGAATCATAATTATGACAGCACTCAGGCTCGGCCTCGGATCGCGACTCCAAATGCTGTCAGTAATAGGTCATTTACGGGCCTCTCTCACTGTGCTCCACCGCAGCCAATCAGACACCAGAACTGTGTTGGTCCCTGCCTCCAGGCTCAAGCTCACCTCTTCAGACTGACATTTATGGGTTTGAGATGGAGCCTCGAGGACCATCACGACTAAGACGAGTCTTAAAGATGGACTCCGTGTGAGTGGGTTTTATTTAGTTCTGTCGAAGGGACCTGAAGGCTCCGAGGCAACAGCTGTTCCCGCAGCTAACTGTGACTAATGTTGCAAAGCTGTGGATGTGGAAGCGAGGAATGCAAAGCTCTATACCTTCTGTTGGGATAATCCTACAGCAATGCTACAGTACGGTCAGTGATGATTCGTGTTGTACAGAAGCCAATATGCAATGCATATCGACATTGATGGGCTCAAAAGTAAATCCACCAAAAGAATGGCTAAAATATTCCAAAACATTTGCATATTTTTGCATTTTTATGGATCGTGTCATGCTGCTGCTTAGGTCCGTGGGTTAGTATTTGACCACATACGCCTATCTAGGTCAGTGAACGAGCGGATGGGTTCCCATGGCAATGGGGCCGAGTAAATTTAGTCAGTCATCGACCTACGTTCGGCTTTCTCTCCGCCACTAGTGTTGAACTCTGGCTCTCAACCATCCATTTTAAGGACAAAGCGTGTGTCACCATTGATGAGGTGCTGCATGTTATCAACACATGGGTCTAGGTGATGTGATTATTCTAGATTCAAAGGTCGTGTTTGCGGACGCCACAAAGGCCCGGAATAATTGTATTCGAGTTGGACCCATGCCCCTCAGAGATTGTGACACACAGCTGCAGTAGTGTGTGTGACCCTGCACGTTTCTGGGTCAGCGTGCAGTTATCATTGCTGTAGTTCTGGCATGAGCAAGACTACAGAACAGCATCCCGCAGTGCCTTGGATAGTGTAGGCGGGACTTTTCTTACTCTGGCTAAATATCCGAGTTGAATCATGACCTCAAAGTCTGACCCAAATGCAACAACCAACACATTAGTAAGATCTGAAGCCGTACGGTGTTACGCAACCCCATCATTAGAAAGCGAGACTAAATTCTATGCGGTACAAATGTGAAAGATATTACTGAGGGAAAGCGGCTGAAATTAAATCTGATACCTGCAAGGCAAAGAATCCTTTTAGTCATTTGATTTGCCTCTCTTACTTAAACTCAAAGAATATCATGGCTTCTGCGAGTAAAATGTCTTTTAAAATCACATTAGAGTGGAAACAACAGAGAGTCATTCATTTTTTGAGACAACTGTACAGGTGGTAGCACCTGTACGGTTCCTCGTAATGAAACAAAAGTCTGATAATGTTTGGAACGGGGCAGCCGAGATTGGTTTTCTTATAAGGAGATAACACCAAGACCTTGCTGAAGGCTATGGCATGTTGAATCTAATTTTCAAACTGGGGCAAGCTAATGGATTGTATGAAAAACAAAGGAAGACAATCATTTTGGGATTAGAGAGCCTCCTGTCAGATATACAAATACATCTATACAAATCATCTCATTCCACACCCGTAAAACCAATCACAAACAGACACAAAAAAGCTCACAAACCATCAGTAGAAACACTGTATGCCAAGTTTCCACTGGCAGGTTGACAACTGCCAGTGAGGTAACAAAGATCAGCAGGTTTTAGGAAAGAAGCATGCATAACACGCTGGGAGATTTGAGCAGGTGCCGCCGGAGGTTAAGCTGATTAAGACAGTCCTGAGATGCCGGTTTTGTCACGGGTCCAGTATACCAGGTACTGAAACAGCAAACAATCAGATATTTACAACCCGATCTTAGGAGAAAATGTAACTTACAGGATTAGTTCGCTTTAGAATTGCATTTCCTGGTAATTTCCTCACCCTCATGTCATCCAAGATGTTCATGTCTTTCTTCAGCTGAAAAGAAATGAAGGTTTTTGAGGAAAATTCCAGGATTTTTCTCCATATAGTGGACTTCAATGGGGTTCAACAGGTTGAAGGTCCAAATTGCGGTTTCAGTGCAGCTTCAAAGGGCTCTACATGATCCCAGACGAGGAATAAGAGTTTTAATATATATATATATATATATATATATATATATATATATATATATATACACACACACACATATATAACTAGCTAGTCTGTTTGACATAGTCTTTGCATGTTCGCTTTGTAAGCACTGGATCGGTACTACCTACATCACACATGACCTTTCCAACACGATTACGTAATGCGTCGCAGAGCAGTGCAAGATGAAAATTTGTGGTTAAAAAGTAAACAATTTTTATTTTTTAGAAAATGACCAATCGTTTCGCTAAATAAGACCCTTACTCCTCGGCTGGGATTGTGTAGAGGTCTTTGAAACTGCATTAAAACTGGACCTTCAACCCTTTGGTAGACGGATCCTGGAATGTTTTCCTCAAAAACCTTATTTTCTTTCCGACTGAAGAAAGAAAGGCATAAACATCTCGGATGACATGAAGGGTGAGTAAATTATCAAGCAATTTGAATTATGAAGCGAACTAATCCTTTAAGTTTTGGCGTATGATTTGAGTTGTATGAAAATGTAACATTTTTAGAAGAACCTAAGCATGAAGGTCCTCCCCTAAATCTCACCCTCAGTTGGGCTTAAGCAGATTGTAAGAATTGTGTTGAATTATGAATTTGCCACCAATTCACCAAAACTGTTGTGAACTGGCATGAAAGTGCATTGGACCTTTAGTTTACACTGTAGATGCAAAATGTGTGTCTTGAAAACTGAAATTTCAGACATTACTTATACAATTCCCTGAGGTAGTCATAGGTGAGATATGACTGTCAAATGATCACCCAAAGGAATGGGCTTCCTCATCTGCCAGTCTTTCTTGACAGAATATGCGGAGACAGCAGCTCCCTGAAATATAAATATGTACTCAGAGTACCTTAAGGGTCGATCTAATCAATAAGCCAGTGGGAGCTCACTGTCACATTAAATTTGAGGCCGGAACGCTCACACAAAATGGGTGGCTCCGATTTGCTCACCAGGAGCTCAGACTTCCCAGAAGGGAGGGCATTGACAGGCGGTTATCCACTAATTCAGAGATCCTTGTCAATCACTGTGGGACAACAAATGCATAGGTCTCGTTAGAACAGCACCAAGAGAGATAAAAAGAAGTAAATTGAAAAAAAACAATCTTGAGTTTGACTAGTAGAGAAAATTTCACCCCAATCAATCAATGTCGCTCTCATTATGTCATTTAGTTTCATGGCCATTGGTTTCAAAGCCATATGCTGTTATATTTTCAATTAACAAAAAAAAAGTTTTGTAGAGAATCTTTTCGAAAAGCGGCATAAAGCAGAGTCCATTCGACCTTCGACACTATATTCCACGTCTTCTGAAGACATAGCTCTTAAATATGGTGCACGCTGGATGTCTATATGATCGAATGTCATTGGTTCTCGCATATATTATAATGTAATAAAACGGCATGATATCCAACCTGGTGAAGATTTCCAGGAAATAGTCACACTTACTGGAAAAAAATTAAGGTTCTTTATTGGCATCAATGGTTCCATGAAGATCCTTTAACATCCATGAAACCTTTCCATTGCAATAAAGGTTCTTTATAATGGAAATTTTTATAATTTTAAATTATTAAAATATTCCACACACTAAGAAAAAAAATGGTACTTTTAATAAATGCCCACTGAAAGATACTTTGGGGAACCATTAATGGTTCTTCTGTGGCATCGCTGCACAAAATTTATTTAAAATTTATGTTATTTTTAAAATTGATGGATAAATTCAGGCCTGTTCATCACACAAAGCCACTGAAGACATGGAATATGCAGCGAAAGTCACAGACAGACACTATAAACGGAAGAAAAATATGCTTTCTCCTCTTGTGTTTAAAACACGGCAAAAGGGTTTGGAACAATATTAAGGCGAGTAGGTAATGGTGTATATACCGTTCAAAAGTTTGGTGTCAGAATACATTTTTTTATGGTTTCTAGAGGAAATCTATGTGCAAGCATATGTGCAAGCTGCAAGTGGCAGGGAAAGCTGGCACTCCTGTGGGCACCACATATCAGTGCTGATTGCACCTCACAGTATTTCCTGATTATCCTCCCATGGGCTGACAGTGGCATGACTTCTCCTGTAGCGTCCTTCTTTCTGTAGGGAACACCTGAGTAGAGTCCCCTACTGGAGCGGAAACCGGCGAGCGCCAACCTTTCCGAACCCCTGCCAAGGAACACATATGTCTGCCTGTTTGCTCACTAGCCAGACCTTGAGGCAACGGGATAGATAGCGACACTGAGTTTTTAGTTGTATTCTTTCTCTTTTTTTATAGGTCTCCTATTGCAGCCCACAGAAGAAAATGATTCACAGACCGAAGAAAACATTTGGTCATACAGTCTCCCTGGAATGTTGCTGCAGAGTCTGGTCCAGAATGATAGTTCATGGTTGAATGAAGCTGGACATATTGTTATACTGTCCTCAAGATATATCTGCACAGTTATATTGAACTGTGTACTTATCTCTGAATCAAGCATCTGATTCCCTGAATCTGATGTGACATATTGCATAAGCGATTTGACATTTAGGAACTGACAGTAAAGAAGAAAAATAAGATCATTAGAGAAACAAAAAAGGTCTTTAATGCTGGTAATTCTACCTTCACAACCTGGTGGCACCTTCTGTGAATATTTTCATTTTGTCTTCAATTGAAGTGTTGATTTCATTCCTCAAGGTCAACCATTGCCAAAGTTATTTAAGAAATGAATGTGTTTGTTTAATTGTATACTTTTAACTAGTTAGAAAATTTGTAAAAACAAAACAAATCTCAATCACACTTTAGATTAGGGTCCAATTCTCACTGAGAACTGAACATTAAATATGACTTTTGCCTCAATAAACTCCTAATTCTGCTTATTAATAGTTAGTAAGGTAGTTGTTAAGTTTAGGGTTAAGGGATGTAGAATATGGTCATGCAAAATGAGGCATTAATTTGTGCTTTATAAGTATTAATAAGCAGCCAATATCGCAGTATTCTAAACAACTAGTTAATAGTGAGAACTGGACCCTAAACTAAAGTGTTACCCAAAACTCATATTTTAGTAGCATGGTTGAAAAAGTTATTTTTTATTCATTGGCTCATATATACAAAAAAGTGATGGATAAAAAAAAAATTGACAAATGGGTTGAAAATGGACAAACTCAACAATTGGCTTGAAAAAACAAACAAAAAAAAACAGCGGTTGGGTTAAATATCTGGCCAACCTGCTGGGTTAAAACCACCCAATCGCTGGTTTTGTCCATTTTCTACTTTTTTTTTTAGAGTGAACTATTTAATTCGATCTCCTGAGAAGTTGCAATCTGCCTCTTTCTATGCATCTCGTTAAAAAAATAATAATAATAATAATAATTTTAAAGAGTTTTCGGCCCTTGTATCCTACAGTACTTGTGGAAAGTGCCAGTTGCTAAACAGAGATAAACGGACATTCCAATGAACCCACTTCCATCACATAAAACTTTTCATTCTGTTCCTTTATATTATAAATTCAGTGCGGCAGTGACAACACGGGTTCAATCGCTTAAGCGAGTGTTAGCTCAGTGTACAAAGAGCATCTTGGGAATTCAGATAGATTGCTAAGCAGTACTGGATATTTGGCATTTTGCGACTCCAGGGACAGTAGCTTCCGGCGCATTCGGTTTTTTTCAGTCTGTAGCTCAGGATTATTCTCTTGATGTATCGATACGGCAGGGTCATTGCTTTCCTTGAGTTCTTACATTTATATTATAAGTTATAGACAAATTAGAACACAGAGAATGCACAGTGCAGCAATAAAGACACACACAGCTCTCCATAAATCCACTCTGGACCCAGAAAGACCTTTTGTTTAGATCATGGTCTGTGTCCTGCAGGGTTGCAATGTAACTGTAAATTGCTACTTAGAAGCACGTAATTTCCATTCACCTTTAAAGCTCCCGCACTGCTAAACTACACAATTCTAGGGTGGAAATAAAGAAGCTTATAGGCTTTACCTAGCAGGGGCCAACCATAGACAGCCAGTTTGGCAAATCCCTGCAAATACAACATCTGTGCTAATCAGGTTGCGTTGGAGGTTACGCTGCATTATTGGTCCTATCCATTAGGTTAACAGGATTTACACTGTTATGTTAGCAGGCTCTGCGCTGTCTGCTTTAAACGGCGGCCTAAGGAACATTATGGATCGAATTTGCATTACGCAAGCCCGGAGTGGCTCATGAAATCAAAGCCTCTCAATACAAACACTTTCTGCAAATCTCAGAAACTTTATTACTTTCATTAAACATAATGAAACCCTATAGAAATCTTTATTGAAATCCTCCAGGTTTGAAACCTTATCAGGATTGAATAAATCAAGAGCGTAAAACATTGAGATTTATTTTGCACCACTTATGAGTTTCTAGCTAACGATTCTTACACTTTATCAGCCGAAGGTCTCTTCAGTGATCAAATTACAATAAATGTCCGAATGTAATTTTGTCATATTGTGTTCGACAGAAGTCTCTTTCGGTTTTAATCAGGGACATCTCATTCAAAAGAAACTCATTTTGTGGGGTCAGTGAGTAGATGAAGAAACTGACACTCGTTCTCTTTTTATCAATAGTAGAAGAAGAATCAGGATAACCGAATAGTTATTCTATTTAATTTCCAAGAGCTTCATTTAATTTTCAAAGCATCAATTTTCTCTACTTTGCCCTCATTTTAATTGCCGTTTTTTCCCATCCCCTGTTTCCATGAAAGTGCAATAATGAGATATTAAAATGATGGCATGAAACCAAACTTTTTGGCAGAAGCCAACAACAAAAATAGACCTTTTAAATGGCACTCACTTAATAAAAAACAATATTTGCAAAGCAGAAACTCCGAGACCTTCCTGCGACACGGCTGATTACTCATGCCTGTCTGACCTTCCCGTTGAGGAAATTTAATAAAGCCAATCCAAGAAGCACTTCACGGAAATGCTGTTAAACATCAACACGAGAAAAGTCAAAGTGGAGAAGAAATAAGTTTTAGGGACTGAGGGAGACAACTTTCTCTACAAACAATAAAATATTCCCTTCCTGTTGACTCTCAGTCTTAAATGTTGATCATCTGAGCTTCTTTATCACTTGTCATTCAAATGTTCAAGAGGATTCCGTTGGTAACGTGGGTGGTTTTTGTCATCTCCACATACAGAGAGAAAAGCCATACACGAGGGGTTGAGCTGGTGGATTGACAGGCGGCACTTAAGCATCCGTGCTGAGCCCGTTTCATGTGCTTTATTCCTACACGTTGAATATTAATAGAGAAAAATTTAACCACAACTCAACTCCCACAAACTTTCTCTTTCCTTTTTCTTCAGTTGCCGGCACCCTCTACAGTACACGAGCGAGTTCAAGGCATTGCTGAAGAACTGAACTTATGAAATGCCAGTATTTGCATTGGATATGAGATCACAGGATTCTTATTCTGAAGCACAAGACTGTCTTTTACCCTATTTATATGCAAGGCCTCTTTTGTCCAAGCCCCACAAGGCCTGCAAGTTGTTAAATCTAGATTCTACACAGCCCCCCGTGACAATGTCTTTGTTTTCAATGACAGTTTAAATGGTGGGGCGCTTGTCTGATTGTCCAAGGTTAAGATGAGATTGCCAAGGCCGAAGCAACCAGGGATCCTTTGGCTCAACCATTAATCGCTCACCTGCATCTAAGACTTGGGCTAATCAGTCTTCTACACGAGGGAGTAAACCAAACTGAACTAGGTTAATTAAACAATTTCATTTCTCAGCGCAGTCTGATGTTTTTGCTATCTTGTGGCCTTTTCATGTTTAATAGGTTCAGTGGGTTTCTGAAAAATCTGGGGGTAATTAAACGCAACAAATCATGTAAAAATGTATAATCTTTTATTGGAAAATTAAACAACATTTTATCAAACTTTGATAATTGCATTAATCATTTAAACAACAGATATAGTGAACAAACTACATTCGATCAAAATCCCCTGTCGAGATTATAGTATATATTACTTATATTATTATACATATACATATTATACATATATTACTAGTATATGAGAGACAGTAATCCCAAGATCGCTCATTTAACAGTTAATTCATTGGCAAAGTTATGAGAAAGATCAGTCAAGAATAAAAAATGACTGAAAATATTCAAATCAGAACTGTCAGAATCAGTGTAGTCCGTGCATAGACGTGTCCGTCAAAATAGAACGTACAACTTCCTGTATCCGTCAGGAACCATCACATGTTGAACGATGTTCAGCAAAGTTTTTCAATTGTTGAAGTATTTCACTCCTTGATCATTCAGATTCAATTTCAGCAATTTAGGGTGCGAACGCGTGAACCGTAACAGAGTTCACTTAAAAAGGGTGGTCTGGGTTACAGATCATGTACGGTTCGCCAAAATGAATGACGTGATTTGATATAAATGTGTGTTTTTCACTCCCTTTCCTGACGAGGGTGACTGACACCCTGCTGGACATTTGAAGTACATTTGCGGTGATAGATGCAAGTGCCATTATGTACTGAATTTTTGGAAACAAAAATATAAAAATGAGGCGGGGAATCTTTGCATTTTGCCGCCTCGTCCTGCAGCATCAAACAGCTGCTGCTTTGATGACGTAAACACGCCGTGGTTCAGAACCAAATCTGACCACAGTCCGGTGGGGGCAGGGGGAGAGGGGAGCAATCGAACTCTGGTTCAGACCAGACAATCCAACCAAGTGTGAAACCACCCTTATAATAACATGCGTTATGTATTAGGTATGTTATTATCTCTGACAGACAGCATGTTGAAGCCGTTCAGGCCGCCATTTTCTCCCTCTTCTCGGAAAGCGATGACGTAGTCAAAATATCCGGTAGTGTGGGTTTTCCAGGTAACGCATGTACTCCCCGGAACACTGCTTCTTGTAAATAGAAATACATTTTGACAGACATTGATGTTGTGATATTCAAATTATGTGGATTTGGAAACAGATGGATCATAAGGTTATTATTATTCATTTCTTAGCCAGCAAGTATTCAGTGAAGTGATTAATGCCCATGAGTATCAATGTTTTTTTCTGGTCTAATTTGCCAACTAATAGCCAGCCTTTTTTTTTTTTTTTTGACGGACACGGTAACATGCATAAGAGGTAAACCATGTTTGATTTTTTTTTTTTTTTTTTAAAAGACTGACATGTTTGGCTTGTCAAAAATGGTACATTCAGCTGTCGCAAATTAGCTGACATGAAAATCAAGTTCATTTTTTTTTTTTTTTACCAAGAAATATATATTTGTTCACATAAAAAAAGATGAATTTTTCAGTATTTGGCATGTCTCCCTTGCCTTAATCACAGCATGCATTAACACTCAGTTTCGACATGGATTGCTGAACTCGAATACATGAACAGGTGTTGGCCTGCCATTATCTGTTAGCAGGCGTGACAAGGTTTTTCATTCCAGCATATAATAATGAAATTAGTTTTGTAATAAGTGTTATAAAACCTTACAGCGAATGACAGACTGCGAGATCTCTTATGCAAGTCTGGGAAGTTGATGAAAAGGTAAGAACAAATTATTTGTTCGCAGTACATCTACTTCACCACAAATGACCAAGAGACGAATAGCAAACAATCTGCTAGAGAAAGACAGCAAAAATAAATAAATAAAATAAAAAAGGCACTAGCTACAGTATGTATCACTGATAGTTTTTATATCCATGGTTTATGAGAGGGAATGTCTCATGAATGTCTCAGTGCTTCATGGTCAAATGTACACGTAAAGCCAACCAAGGATTTGCTTTGGTTTTGCTAGCCTATTGCATTTTTATGAGTGTTCAAATGAAAGTTTAGTCAAGCTCCATGCGGATGATATCCTGGAATTTCCCACACACACGCAAGACAAACACAATCAGAATTGAGGAGGGTATTGAAGGATTTCAGATATTTCAAGGACAAATACGGAATAAATATTGATTGGGTCCACATGGACGTACTCTGTAATCTGATGAGAATGTCTCTGTTGGACAGAGCATTGCTTCCTGTTTATCCAGTTTTGCAGGTTGCACATTTTAATTAGAATTTAACAAAGCGAGTAACATTAGAGAGTAATGCATTCTGTTAAAAACATAGTAGACAATCCAGGATAGGGCTGGTATTAGTTCTCAAAAGAACAGTGTTAATTGTAAGGCTATTATTAGAGCATCACAATTAAATGTTTGAACATTGTGAAATGTTGTTAAACATCCTTTTGAGAGCCATATAAAAAAGGATAGGAGAGTTAGTTTTATGAATAAATACTACTGAAAAACAAAGAATGATTAAACCTCTAAGGGGTGTGTGCCACCCTTGGTAAATATGATCAAAGATGGCTATGAAAATAAATCTGCATTCTTTATCCTTCTGATCTTTCATTCAAAAAAAAAAAAATCTTTATTTAAATCTCTATTTAAATAAATAAATTGTAATAGCAATCAGTGTTGGGGGTAACGCATTACAAGTAATTTGAGTGAGGTAATCAGATTACTTTTTCAAGTAACTATTACAGTAACAAATTACTTTTTCAATTTACAACAAAATAATAATATTACTTTTTGAAATAAGTAATGCAAGTTACCTTTTCACATTCATTGACATTTATTGAAGCTTCAAAGCTTTACGAATTGTTTAGAATCAGTGGTTCGGAGTCACGTTATTTCAGTAAACGAGGCTTTGTTACATCGCAAGTGTTTCGAAACCACTGATTCGAAAAAAAAAAGATTCGTAATGCTTTGAAGCTTCTTGAAACAGTGTTTCGAAATCGCCAATCACATTATTTTGTCATATTTTGTTTTGTGTTTTTTTTTTTTTTATAACGTTAAGGTTGAACCACTATACTCATGTGAACTGTTTTAAATGTCTTTAGTACCTTTCTAGGCATTGGAAGGGAAAATTATCTTGCTGTCAATGGAGACCTCACTGAGCCTTCGATTCAAAAATATCTTAAATTTGTGTTCTGAAGATGAACGCAGGTCTTACAGGTGTAGAACAACATGAGGGTGAGTAATTAATTACAGAATTTCATTTTTGGGTGAACTAACCCTTTAATCCAGAATGGCAGCTGAAAGGTTTGTTTGAGCTGCGCCCTCTACTGTACAGGAGTAAATATGCATTTCCTTCAACCTGAGAATTATTTCACTTTTGGTGTGAAAGGGCTTTAACATTTGCCAAATTTAGAACTTTTTTGTGATATTAAAAAGATAAACTAGCAAGCCCAGCCCAGATGAGGAAAAGTAATGCAAAAGTATGCATTACTTTTCATTAAAAGTAACTAAGTAAAGCAATTAGTTTGTAACTTTCCACAACACTGATAGAAATTGATGCCACTGTCTGTACAAATTACCACTGCAGTTCCGTTCAGGTCCAGGACTCCATTCGGCAACAAGGATATTTTGAATGTGTTGAAGAGAAAAATTAAAAGGCATTTGGTTTACAAAAAGCATATTGGTTTCGTTAAAACTACCTTTCCAATTCTAACACACTGTTTTCAGATCACAAACAAAAATAAGCCGTATGACCTTGTATTATCACATTCAAATTCTTAAGAGATTTTCCAAGAGCTCATAACCGATAGAATCTCAAGACAGGCACAAGAACAGCTGGTCTTCTTCTGTTGTGCATGTAAATTGCATTTCCATTATGGTTAATCAAGATGTTAACACTCAACTCCCAGCATCCAACAAGATCTTATTGAGAAAAAAAAAAGCACAGTATTCTTCATTCCACTCACATTACTGTGATTTATTGAGCGACTGTATAGAGTCAAATTTCAGAGGGTCGGCTTTTTAGGATGAGCCAGACCACAACAAAACATGTGCCAAGATGCAAAGCCAGATTATGCACGTTCACGTTGTGATATTAGTATTCAGAGTGTTGCAATAGCAGTTTTTAAATGTCTCACTCAGCATCTAAATGGGTAAATGAGGGATAAAAAATGAAGGCAACATTTTAAATGGATTTTCTTGAACTGAATTCATCTACTTAATTATTTAAACGTTTTTACTGAACATGAAGTGGCCATGACTAAAATGTGCCATCATTATAACAATCGCCTATTTAGATAATCTCTTAAAACAGTGTATGGCACTAAACTGTTCAATATTACATGCTTCATTTCATGTTTTCTACAAGAAAACAAACACTGCTTGTTGTCTTAAATCACACTCACAATATATATAAACACTTGAAATACTATTCCTTGTTACACTTGCTACACAGACCTCAACACTTGGTCCATGAGGCATGACAAGGGTAAAAACCGAGTGTTACTAGAGAAACAAACATCCTGACTTCACAAGTTATGAAACACAAAAACAAAATCAACACCAGCAGAGTAAATAAAACTGGCAAACAGTCAAACAGTGCAACCGTATTAATAATTCATGCCCCAGTGCATGCTGGGAAACCCAGCTTCAGAGAAACCAGTATACGTGCAGCTAGTAGAATAAACATTTGCACTACAGACATGACAGCTACTAGACTTTGAGCTGGTGGATTTCTACTGGTTTTCCTTCAAAAAAAAACAGATTTTAACTAGCACGAAACCTTTTGTTTATCATAAAGTAAAAAACAAGTCCTTAAACTTAAACACTGAAACATATTAAAGAGAGCCTATTATGCCCCTTTTCACAAGATGTAATATAAGTCTCTGGTGCCTCCTGAATGTGTCTGAAGTTTCAACACAAAATCCCCCACAGATCATTTATTATCGCTTTTCAAATTTGCCCATATTTGGGTGCGAGCAAAAACACACTGTTTTTGTGTGTGTCCCTTTAAATCCAAATGAGCTGCTGCTCCCAACCCCCTTTCCAGAAAAGGGCGGTCGCTTTAACAGCTCAACAACAACAAAGCTGGAGAATCTCACGCAGTCAAAATGAGGAAAGTGTTCATCCTTACATTGTTCAAACCGGAGTCGACACTGATGGAGAGACTCAGGAAGAAGTTACAACTTTTAGACGGTGTCTGAATGATTAGTGGATAAATGTACATGGTTGTTGTGGAGTTGATTCAAGTCATCGACTAGCACCGTCATGTTAATTTTTTACTATCAAATGCTGTGAATGGTCTAATATATTTTCCAAAATATCGCTCGGACAGAAACGCTCCTTTTTTAGCAATCGAGCTTGCCAGGGTCAACTCGCAGGCTATCCAAGCTATCGAGACTCTGAATATTGTTCAGTGCTCGTCTGTACAGCCAACGACAGAACAACTAGTATGCTTCACTCATACTTTTGCCAGGGCGTTAGAACTGGTACACCGTTGTCTCTTGTGAAAAACAAAATGGCGGTGCCGTGGGTGGAAACATGCAGATTAAGTGGCGGTAATATTATAATAAGATCCCCTAGCGAAATCTGAGCGATTTGTTTTTTCACATACTTGCAGAAAAAGGTTTACCAAAATAAAGTTACTAGGTGGTCCCTTTTCACGTTTTCTGGGATGGTAGATGCACCGGGGACCTGATTACAGCACTTAAACACTGAAAAAGTCATATTTTCATGATATGCATATTACGATCTGTCTATGATGAATCATAATAAATATTAAAAAAAAGAAAAATGCCTCCCCCTCATCCAGTCGTCAGACCAAAAATAACCACTGAAACCAAGATCCAAGGGGGGAAAAAAATGGTTAAACTTATTAAGATGAAAAGTATATATATTAAAAAAATAAATAAACAGTTATAAACATGATTATAGATTTGCTGAAATAACATAAACCAGGTGTGAATTCTTCAGGAAGACCCAAGGCCCAAAATAACAAACAAAAAAGGGATCAAATTAACTTCCTTGTAGTCAAACCAAAGTACATCAAACTTCCCTAACTATACTAACAAAAACAGAGCGAAGGAAATCTCAAAAGAAAAAGGGCAGGGCAACCCTACAAAACACTGTATGGTAAATAAATTACTATAACAAATTGTAAATAACAAAAATAATGGCGGTCTGGCGGCTGGAGAGGAGGCGGGAGGAGTGCGACCGGCCCAGAATCGCAGCACCTCGCCTCAGGAAATGGCCCAGATGATTTTAAACCCTTAGTACTCGTCAAGTTAATTGGAAGGAGGTGGAGCCATCCTACGGGATGATCCTACTTGCAACAAAAAGCATAACAACAGAAGAAAATATATACACATACATTTACATGATTACATAATTCTGTAAATGCAACCTTAAATATTACGAAGGACAGGCCAACAACATGCAAAGTTTAGTACCCAACAAATCTCCAACAAGCAATTTAATGGCAATAATAGCCAGGGGGGAAAAAAATCCCTGTATACGCATATTTCGACAAAAAAGTCCATTACTCCTGCTCTGCTTTTTGGTTCAACAACAAAAAAAATAGTATATTGCAATAGAAGAGCTGAACTGAGATACTTCATACTAGAAATAAATATATAACACACACACACATTTTTTAACGTTTCAGAGAGAGGAAGGAAAAACTGATTTTAAAGAGAGAAGCCCTGCATCATGACTGGCAGAAATGATAATGCAATGTGAACAACATACCCAAGGAAAGTGTGATTATGGGCATGTGTTCAGCCTGCGGGTGTGTGTGAATGTGTGTGTGTGTGACACATCAGTTCACCCCTGTAGCAAAAGACGGCATGTGAGTGAATGAGAGAACGTGTTGTAAATGAGAGAGAGAAAAAATGACATAAATAAAGTACAGTATGTGTATCTGTGTGTGTGCTGGTTATGCTCACTGATGCGTACAGTTAAGCAGTATGCACTCGAGGACTGTGTCCGAAAACTTCAAAATACTGCCTTCTCAGACGTCTATGGAGACAAGAAGGCATCAAGACAAGTTTGAATCGAACGTGCGCATTACACCCCGTCAGCTGAGATGCCTCCATCTGGTTGAGTTCTTTGATCCTTCGCTGTCTATGATATCCACAATCCTGTGCGCAAGACCGTAAAATTTAGTAGGGAGGCTAGGGACACATCCTACTCCCTACCAATATCCAGCAACTACTGAATTGCATCTGAAATGGGTCATACCATTAACATTACCTGCGCTTTTTCAAGGATGTGAATTTATCGCATGGACAGAGTAAGAACATAAGTTGTTAAAACGAAAAATAAGAGCGTGTTTTCTTTCAGAATTATTCATTCATTTTTAATGTTAAAATTTAAAAAAAATTCTGTTATGACTGTATTCTTGTTTAGATATTCTATTATGATTCTCTTACAGAAAGATAAATTGTAGACCCAATATTGTTGGTTCACAAAATCAAAATGGAGTAATTGTTGTCTGCTGAACATACTGACATAAAAAAAACTCTCTTTATGAGTTGTGAGTGTGATGGCTACCATATTTATGAAAAAAAAGGCTTATAAAAAAAAAAAGGAATTTTGTATAAATACAAAAACGAGAGGGGCACTGTTGCCACCAATATCAAAATCAAACCTATGTCATTGCCTGTGAGTGCGAAGACCCTGATAAACTCACGACACAGTTATTTTTTTTGTTTTTCGCTTCGGGTTAGTGCTGCACGGCTCTAGAAAAATTGAGAATCACAGTTTTTTTTTTGAACAGACAATAAAACAAAATAACGAAAAAAGTTATTTGCTGCAGTTATTTAAAAAAAAAATCAGTTTGAATGAATGATTCAATGACTCAGACTTCACTAGCTACATTACTGAATGAATCAATGTTTCATTCTTGAACGAATGATTCAATGGCATACATTTTTAACAGCCACTTGTCGCCACCTACTGGTGTAATGAAGCAATCAATACAATCGTTATTTGAAGCGCCAAATTACTTTCAAGGGGTGATTTGCTATATTTTGCTATATTATCAGTGTTCATATCTGAACTATATCATCTTTTATCCCAGTACTTCTGTGTTAATATGAATTATTGTAACTAAGAAATAATGATACTGTGCGTTTGAAAAGACTTTTTGTGAAGCCATTTCATACTCACACATAGCCCAGACTCAGTTCTGAATGTTCTGCTGTGATCGGTTTATTAGACATAGTCGAACCGCTTCATTTAGGAATAAGATTGCGTGGGTGTCTGAATCGAGATCGCGATCTTTTAACGATTATTTGTCAGCATCAGTTTGCAGCGCCATTCCAGTCGAGTAACAATTATTAATATAGCACTTTAGCTGCTTTAAAGCATGCAGTTTTACTGTACTAAACATTAACAAACAGTATCAGTGTCTCTTTCAATTAGAATTAAAAGTATTCAAATTCTACAATTCTACATCGACGGACTGAACTTAAGAAATGAATAAGGGATGAATAGTAGTTCAAAGGTGTTTACCATCCAGAAAAGTTCGCTTTGGCAAACTGTTTCGAACTCCAGAAACTCCAAACAAATGTTCTCATTGACGCCACACCATTTTGTTCTTCGAATTCGCTTTAACTATTTAGGGGGCTTGACTGAACGAATAAAAAAGTTATCAGCGTCATCAATGATTCTCTCTGCCGAGAGAAGAAGAAGAAGAAGAGTCATTAAATATTCACTTGCTGATCTCAAAATCTCATTTGGATTTGTTCTAGATCTTTAGATGTGGTGGTTTGGTGCCTGGAAGCGAGTCTGAAACCAGACTGGGCAGTTGCCGTATGTTTCAAGCACACCCTGGATTTGTGCCTTGTACCCAGGCTGAAGCGCACACCTGATTCATGGCATCTCTTCTCACATCTACAGGCAATCTTTTGACAGCCTAACTAGGCCACAGCAACAGATTGAGCCATACCCCACAACCTCTTGTCATTTCATAATAATAAATGCCGCTCGGCTTGGCAGAGCTCAAAACAAATCTTCACACATTACTGTATCATATGAGCCCTTGCCGACATTGTTTTCAGGTTACGTATTTGTATGCAAGTCATAGACACACTTTGCATCCGTGAGAAAACTTGCCTTTCCAATGGGAGCTGCACTGCTGTGGCTTACAAGAACTCCTGTATTTTATTGAAATAGAAGTTGTTCAAACTGAAAAGCGTGGTGCCTGCAACACCAAGGTCAGGGGTTCAACTCCCACGAACATGAACTTGTATATCTTGAAAGCAATTTAAGTTATTGTAACTTATAATTTCAATAATAGCATGCAGGTTTCAGACACATGACCAAGCAAAAAAGTATTTGAAAATCAGAAAAAAGTTACAAGACTGTGTACTTAATGGCTTTAGGAAGGAAATAACTACAATCAAATTAAACACTCTAAATGACAACTGAAATAAAAGTATGAACAAATATAAAACTATTTATTTAAAGATGTAAATTTTTAGGAGTGTAATGGTACATGTATTCGTCCCGCCACGGTATGGACTTCACGCTTACAGTCAGGCACAATTTAGTCAGTCACAGGTGACCCACACTCCAATCCAGAAGTGGGCGCAAGCGGTAATGCAACACTGTTTGCTAACCAACACAACAGGAAAAAGTGCAGAAGAAGAAGAATAGACAATCTATGCATCTATTTTTACGTATAATCTCTTAAGTGTTTCAACCACGAAAAGACATCAATTAAACAGCTTGAGAGTAACATCTCATGTAGCTTTACATTTAGGCTACCTCAGGTAAGTCATTTATCGTCCACAGCATGTTAGTTCACTAGAGAAATGAACTCTAGAGGGAGCATTTCACTACTTATATGCACTATATTAGCTTATATATTGATTATATTTACTTTACCTGCTAGTAATGTCTTAATTATTCAATATGAGTAAATAAATTTGTTGTGAAAAGTTACGACAATGTGTAAATGATCATATTTCAAAAATGAATTGGAACAGAATTTTTTTTTATTAAATTATTTTTTATTAATAATTTATTTAATTATTATTTAATTTATTATTCTATCTACTATATATTATTATATCTAAAAATAAATAGCAACCGAATTTAATAGTTTGGGCTCTTGTTCACATTTAATATTATAGCAATGTACAAGAAAGAGCTCCCTGTTTATAGTTTTACACCATTAGCTGTGATATATTTTTTATCCTTAAGAAAATGTTAATTATAATTGAATTCATTTAAAGAAAGAGAAACAATTTGTTCAATAAACCACTGTCACATAAAAAAGAAGTTTTCTCTCCCCACTATACCGAATCGGTACCGAACCGTGACTTCAATACTGAGGAACTCACCGAACGTCATGTTTGTGAACCGTTACACCCCATTGATTTTATATATAAACAATACACTGATGAGCCAAAGTGATTGATTATTGATCATCTCCTAACAAGGCCACATTTTAAGGTGATTCGATTATTAGCAAACAATGGATGCCGAAACAAAGATCTGTTTGGCTTTGACAAGGCCCAATTGTAATGGCAAGGCAAATAGGTCAGAGTCTCTCTGAAACGGCAAGGCTCTGGTGAGAATTTACCAACAGTGGTTAGAGGAGGGAAAAACCACAAAGTTGCGTCAAGGTGCTGGGAACATCGATGCACATGGGCAACAATGACTATCCCATCTGGTCTAAGCCAACAAAAGGTCTACTGTGGCACAAGTCACACAAACACAGTTCATTACACTCAGCTGCATTTGGCTGCGTAGCCACAGACCACAGTGCCTCGGATGACCCCTGTCCACCATTGTAAGAGCCTACAATGGACATGCGAGCGTCGGAACTGGAGCAATGGAAGAAGGTCACCTGGTCCGATGAGTCCTGTTTTCTTTAACATCACGTGGATGGCCGTTTTAATAAATATTGGAGATGCGTCTAGAATTTATTCTTACATCTTCACAAAATTGCATCCAACAAGCCTGCCCGCAGCCATTCAGATGTATGAAGGGTGTTTATATTTTGTTATGCATTGTGTTTCTAGATCTATTAAAATGCTGGATATGTTTGTCTCAAACTCTAACAACTCAATACCACATAATATCTTATTGACTTGCGAGAAGGCCCTATGAATTCTCATTTAAAATTCCCGAGTCAATTCCCTGCTAAAACACAAACTTCTCCCTCTCTATCACCAGATGTTGCCGCGCTCCTTTGAGAAACCTAAATACGTCTGTGTGTGTGTTTGTGAGGGAGTGAGTTTGTATGTGCTGCAGATCATGCGGAAACTGCGCTCGCCCACATTGACATTCACCCCTGTGCGCCCCTGCTGTCATCCTGTCAGCGTCGTCACAGGCGCGAGCCCTGCCAGGAGAGCTCCCAGACAGACAAACCGGGCAAATGGGAGCTGTGGACTTCAGCAACATAACAACGGCCTTTCTCCAAAAGCCCTGCTGACCAGCATCCAGCACTATGTCAACCCTCACCACAGAAACCAACAGTTCCCACCACCCCCAGGGCTCATACTGTCAAACAATGGCACAAAAGCGCATACAAACAGCCAAACGGGCAAATAAAGTGGCCTCAGAAAGTGTTTCACACTCAATGAATATATTTGCTTTATCTAAGAAAATCAAACCAAAAATATGGTTCATTTTAAAAATATATTAGCATAAACAAACTTGGATGCGACGCTCCAACTTGACCAAGCTATCTATTTTCTTTTAATTTATTTATTTATAAAACACAAAGCAATTTACCGACACAACTGATAGTGACATCATTTAAACCTTCATTAAAATCCTCTTGAAAAGAAAAGCTTATTTTAAGTAGCTTGGCATAATGTCTTTATTATTATTATTATTATTATTATTTCTTAGCCAATGTATATGTATATTCTTCACTGCTTATTATTATTTGCTATGAATATAATAACAAAATAACATGCAGACCGTTACAACTGTCTCTCAAGGTCAGTAAGTCTTTTAAAATATATCAAATAATGTCTTATAAGAAAATAACCCACTGATTTACAAATGATAAAACAAAGAAAAAGTATTTGGAGACTTCCTGGATGTCAAATTCTGAGGGGAACGGACTTCATACATCCACTAAAAATCACAAAAACTGGGATGTTGTGGGAAAATGTCAAGAATCGATTGCTTATAATGCTACATTGCTTGATATTTTGCATCTAAAGCCATGAAAATCATTCAATTTTATGAGTGAATTACACATAATACATTATACTATATATTATTGTATAATTAATACATCCTTACGATTTCATAATATATATATATATATATATATATATATATATATATATATAAACCTTTTGAACAATATTGTATATATACTGTATCACTATGAAAAACTTGGCACAAACACGGCTAGACAGATGCAAATACACAAACACACACTGTGACATTGCCAAATCCAACAATAAAGACCTTGCTAAAGCCAGACACACCTGAGCTCTTTTCCATTACCAAGCGCTGTTGTAATTCACAGTTTAAATTCAACACAAAATACAAAAATTAGTTGGTGGCACATCAGGGCACTGCCAATAACACGCCTTCAAAGAGCCACTCTTCACAGCAAAACTCCTGTTGAGCAGAACTGCAAAACCATCATTTCTCAGAAAAGTTTCGAACCAAATGAGGCATTTGATTTAACATTCCAGCTCATATCTTAACACTTAACACCAGCCGAGCGCTGCTCTCACGCTGAGCGTGCGCGTACAATCCCATAAACAACTGCTTAGATTTGCTGCTCTGCTCGGTGCAATTTCGTCGCTCGATCCAGCATTTTATTTGCAGAGAATAAACAAAGGAAGTCGCTCTGCAGCACAGAGCCTGGTGTGGCGGAAATAGACCTTGCGAGTCCACCCTAAAAAAAGGAAAAACAAACCCAGAGAAATGAAATATCGGCCCAACAGATAATGTTCCACTGCAGCATTATTGGCTGGGTATTTTATCAGTTTTTGCTTGAGAGACATCGGTGGCAAAATACTCCCTCTTCACTGACGCACACGCGGGGGGGTTGGGGAGGAGGGTGCTTATCAGAGAGAGGTGTCAGGGCAAAACATTGCACCGCAGAGGCTAGATACAGCACTAATGCAAGCAGCTTTCCTGTCAGAGGAGATGGAGGCAGACACAGAATATGCTTGGTGAGGGAGATTAGATAAAAATAACGGGATCCATCCCCGTGTCGTCCGGGGTGTAGCGGGTATCCTGATAAGGGATTCAGATTTATGTAGGGAGGGAGCAAAAGGAGCAAATATGACATTTTGGAAATGAAATAAGGCAAAGAAAAGAGGCAGATTTAAAGGTTGAAGCAGTGGGGGTTGACGTAAGCCTGGGAACAAAAGATAGCCACATAAGGGTGCTACACTGGCTGTTATACAATGTATGACATCAAAATCAATTTTCTGTCGCATTTCTTTCCAGCCATCATGAAAAGAGAAAGGTCTCTGTGCCAGATTCTACTCAACAGCTTCATGGATCTATAATGATCTGTACTGTGGCTAAAAGTGTCAAAAGTTTTATTTATTTACATGAATAATCAAATAAACTGCACATACACTCACCTAAAGGATTAGGAACACCATACTAATACTGTGTTTGACCCCCTTTCGCCTTCTTTGCCTTAATTCTACGTGGCATTGATTCAACAAGGTGCTGAAAGCATTCTTTATAAATGTTGGCCCATATTGATAGGATAGCATCTTGCAGTTGATTTGTGGGATGCACATCCAGGGCACGAAGCTCCCGTTCCACCACATCCCAAAGATGCTCTATTGGATTGAGATCTGGAGACTGTGGGGGCCATTTTAGTACAGTGAACTCATTGTCATGTTCAAGAAACCAATTTGAAATGATTCGAGCTTTGTGACATGGTGCATTATCCTGCTGGAAGTAGCCATCAGAGGATGGGTACATGGTGGTCATGAAGGGATGGACATGGTCAGAAACAATGCTCAGGTAGGCCGTGGCATTTAAACGATGCCCAATTGGCACTAAGGGGCCTAAAGTGTGCCAAGAAAACACCATTACACCACCACCACCAGCCTGCACAGTGGTAACAAGGCATGATGGATCCATGTTCTCATTCTGTTTACGCCAAATTCTGACTCTACCATCTGAATGTCTCAACAGAAATCGAGACTCATCAGACCAGGCAACATTTTTCCAGTCTTCAACCGTCAAATTTTGGTGAGCTCGTGCAAATTGTAGCCTCTTTTTCCTATTTGTAGTGGAGATGAGTGGTACCCGGTGGGGTCTTCTGCTGTTGTAGCCCATCCGCCTCAAGGTTGTGCGTGTTGTGGCTTCACAAATGCTTTGCTGCATACCTCGGTTGTAACGAGTGTTTATTTCAGTCAAAGTTGCTCTTCTGTCAGCTTGAATCAGTCGGCCCATTCTCCTCTGACCTCTAGCATCAACAAGGCATTTTCGCCCACAGGACTTTTTTTTGTTGTACAGGTTGTGCGTGAAAATCCCAGTAACTGGGCAGATTGTGAAATACTCAGACCGGCCCGTCTGGCACCAACAACCATGCAAAATTGCTTAAATCACCTTTCTTTCCCATTCTGACATTCAGTTTGGAGTACAGGAGATGGTCTTGACCAGGACCACACCCCTAAATGCATTGAAGCAACTGCCATGTGATTGGTTGATTAGATAATTGCATTAACGATAAATTGAACAGGTGTTCCTAATAATCCTTTAGGTGAATGTATATATATATATATATATATATATATATATATATATATATATATATATATATATATATATATATATATATATATATATATATTAATGTAATTCAAATGAATTACATTATTGTGGCAGACAAAAGATTTAAAATAGACAGGAAGTGAATTTTGAGGTCAATATACAGTATCTTCTTCCAACTTGGACAGAACAAAACCAGTCTCCTGCCATACTGCAACACTACTGAACTTACAGCGTGAAAAGTGTAGAGCAATTCCAGAACGACTGAATCTTATGAGCTGATATTAGTGAATTGAACACATACAGCGAAACAAGTGAAGTCTGATTCCTGAATGAATGACTTTAATGAGCCAATTCTTTAAAGTGAATCAAAAATATGCTATGAAACAAGTACAGTCAGATTCCTGAAGGAACTAAACACATGCAAAACAAGTGAAATATGATTCCTGAACGAATGACTCTAATGAATCGGTTCTTTTAAATGAATCACCAGCACACAGCAAAACAAGTGAAGTCCAATTCCTGAAGGAATTACCCTAATGAGCTGATTCTTTTTAGTGAATCAAACACATACTGCGAAACAACTAAGTCTGATACCTGAAGGAATGACTTTAATGAGCAGGTTCCTTAAAGTAAATCAAAAACATACATCAAAACCAGAGTAGGCCAGTTCCCTAACAAATGACACTTATGAGTAAGTTGTTTTTATTGAATCAAAAACATACTGCAAAACAAGTGAAGTCCGATACCTAAAGGAATGACTTTAATGAGCCAATTCTTTAAAGTGAATCAAAATCATACTGCAAAAGCAAATTAGGCCAGTTCCCTAACAAACGACTCTTACGAGCAAGTTATTTTAAGTGAATCAAAATACTTTGAAACAAGTACAGTCAGATTCCTGAAGGAATTACCCTAGTGAGCTGGTTCTTTTTAGTGAATCAATCACATACAGCCAAACGAGTGAAATCTGATTCCTGAAGGAATTACCCTAATGAGCTGATTCTTTTTAGTGAATCAAAATCATACTGCAAAAACAGTTAAGGCCAGTTCCTTTACAAATGACTCTTTTAAGTGAATCAATAACATACTGTGAAACAAGTACAGTCGGATTCCTGAAGGAATTACCACAATGAGCTGGTTCTTTGTAGTGAATCAAACAGATACAGCAAAACGGGTGAAATCGAATCACTAAACGTTCTTTTAAGCGAATCAAAAGCCTACCACGAAACCAGAGTAGGCCCGTTCCTTAACAAATGATGCATTACGAGCAAGTTATTTTTAGTGACTCAAAAACATACCAAAAAACAAGTGAAGTCTGATACCTGACGGAATATGTCTATTAAGCCGATTCATTTTAGTGAACACATTCCATTTACAACTATTTTAGGTTGCTGTAAGTTCACTATTATTTAATCTAATTTTAATTTTATAAAGAATAGTTCAAAACAGGTGCGATTCTGTATGAATCCCTCCAATTTCTATATAAATTCTTTTGCATTGCTTTGAAAACTCCATCACAAACCTACAGGTCAGAGGTCACTATTAATTCACTTTACTTATTTTTTTCTTAAATGAATTAAATGAACACTTTAAAATAACAGCCCTAACCACTTCGCTTTGAAGTTTCTTAGCAAATCCCAAGTGATTTTATTCCCGAGGCAAGACCCCCGCTTTGGCTGATCCGGATGCGGGCCCCTCTATCCCTCAACGCAAACACAGCCTCCCTGGGCCGTCCTCCTTTCATGATCAGAGCCATAGATTTGTAGTATGTTTTATTCATGATGTTCTCTTTTGTACATGCCTGACCAAGTCTTTCCTTGCACACTTTAATCTGAGTAATCACTAGTGAGTTACGCATCTCTGCTCTTTCTTTTCAGTTCCATGGGGTACCAATTACAGGCTATTAAGGGAGAGAGACAAGACAAAAGGCACGAGGAGGCGGGGACAGAGATACAATCGTGATTTATAAGAAGCTTTCATGGTGCGATGGCTGCTTGACATAAACACCCGGATATAGTTTGTTGTTGCTTCTACCATCTTTTCCCTCTTAAATTATTCATGCTGCTCCACTAAAAATCGGTAACATAAATAGAGGCATCAGAGCCGAGCCATTACACCACACCCAACGAGACGGTTCCTGAGAGAGGACTCGAGAGCCGGAAAAGGAATTTCTGCTGTCTTCTTAGAAAAATAGCTCAGGGTGTGAAGATTCGAAAATCTCGCATTATAATTTCGCTCTCCGTTTGATCACCCTAATGCTGGAACTAATGCAAGCGGAGAATTAACGTGCATTAGTGCTACTGAAGGCTCGATTCAAAAGCACAGTGTTTTTATTTTCCAGACATCATTTGTTTCAGTGTAATTTACCCCGGGAGCCTGTGGAAAACATCGGAGCGCTGTACGCACAACGGATACCTAATCTAATAAATTTAAGTCCATATATATCTTTGACTTCAGAGTTTGTCTTCTCAATCAGCTAATGCTTTCGAACATCTTGGCGTAAAGTGCTACAAATAAACGCACACAACTTTGCAGATGCTAGAGGACGTCATTTGAAAAGGGGCTAAAGAGTTTCCGGCTTAAATAATTCAGAGGATCCCTTCAGCGTCAGTTAGTCGGTCATTCTGAATGTCTCCTTTGTCCTTTTCAAGTAAAACCGTGTGGCATCCTTGCAAACCGCTCATGTCATTGCATTGCGGTGTTGTTACCCTCGATACTGGGGGGGAAAAAGCCCCATCCGCTCCCTGGACTCTTATCAACCTTGGTGACAAGATTGATGACTGAATAAAACTCACAAACGACCGTACATTTTTGGACTCTCATCCACCCTAGATCCCCAAACGACAATACATGCACATACATAAACACACACACACACACTTTCCCCCTCCGGCCTTGTCCTGACACACCTCGGGTCGCAAAGCTGCTGGGAGATTCAAGTTTGACTGACAGGCGGCCATTTTTCTCTCTAGGGGGTGTCAAGGTTACTTTCCTTTCCTCTACAGCATGCACAAAGTTTAAAATAAAAAGACAGACAGACAGATCCGCAGGGTCCTATACCGAGAGATGTGACTTTATAATCGAAGTTCAGGATCAAACAGAACAAGGCAGGGAATACAGTATGCTTAACCGCTTGATCAGAAAAGTTTATTCTCTGAAAAATGGCAACTTTGGATTCACAGCACACCGATTCTCCAGTCCGGGGACAAAACAGGCAACAACACTGGAACAAAAAAAAAAAATAAACGTTTGTGTGAAAAGGATTTTTTTTTTTCTGAGGTATTCACCTGTGTTTAGGTGCAATCTCTTGCTGTTTCTCTTGTCTCACAAAATCGTGCCTATCACTCTATATGGGTCAACAATGCCAGACACATCAATAAATATTGACAAATTCCTTTCAAAGTTTGAATTCATTTAGACCACATGATGGTTTCATACTGATTTTTAGCTCCATCTGCTGAATTGTCACCATAGAAAATTGCCATATTTTGCACAGCACATTAAATTCAATAGCCAGTTTTTCTTGTTGATGCCAAATATAGAAGCTACTTAAAATGCAAAATCATTTCTAGATAATCTGTGTGACGGAATTAGAATATGGTTTGTTATAAGCACAATTACTCATAATTAAAAAGAAAATACAACTCTACAGAGCCTATATAATGTTATTCATTATTATTAGACTATATTTAGCCTACACACGTTATATATATATATATATATATATATATATATAAGCAACAATAAGTCTATCATAACTCTTGTATTATTTCTTACAATAATGATCATTTATGTTATAGAGAGAACTTTAAACAAGGGGATTGTTCTTGTTACATGTGTTTGAGCATAAAGTGTACAAGATTTAGTTGAAATAATGGTGAAAAATGTTGGAAATGGCTTTTAGAAAATCTATATATTGTTTTAATTGTGAAATTAAAATAATGTTATTCTAGAATATATACATGATAAAGGCAATTATGTCTGATGATATATGCTAAATTATACAGTAACCAGTCCATTAGCAATTAAGGATATATAAATATGCAATATAGCATTTCATGAAAAAGCTTTAAAGCTTTAGAGGCGGACTGATTCGTTCATATATTGTGACCTTTCTGTGTTGCCTCTAGCAATGTATTTCCCTCAAATCCCTTAAAAAAAGACAAACTTCTGAGAAACATAGATGGTATAAATGTGGCACTCAAGTGAAGCACATCTGGTCGAGGGAAAACAGGACAAGCTAAATGCATTCTCTCCCAGGGTTATACTGATATAGCAGCTGTCTCTCTGCCTCTATCTGACCATGAACTTTGAGCTCATCTAGAATCAAAATCATCTCAGTACCCAAAAATTACTGGAGTAAAAAAAGAGGGGGAAAAAAACAACAACAACTTATGACCCTGAGAGGATGAGAAAGGAGACAGGAAGAATGAATTGCCTCACCATTCCTTCCATCTTTAATAACTCTCTTATTTCAAAGAAAAAAGCAGCAGCCTGAACCAAGGCCAAGCTTTGCTGTGCGTCTTTTATGAGCTCCAATGAACGTTCGTTTATGGAAATTGCCAATCATGCTGTTCACCAACACATCTGGCTTGGAAAATCTCTGCCTTATCTTCCCAGAAACCAGCAATTCCTTGGTGCTTTCATTTTTATCTCAATTAGAAATGTCAGCAGGGAAACATTTTTGGTGTGGAATCTAAATTCATTTAACATCCCATTTACAAATAAACCTCCTTCCACTCTGCTTTGATTGGAAATAGAAGTGTTTGGTACTAGAAAGTGCTTCTCACTAGGGATTGGAATTAAAGTATTTAACAGTTCTGGTTCTGATTCCAGTTCGTTGTAATGAATCATTATTTGGAAATGAAATGCAATAAATATATTCGAACCATTCTGGTGTGACTTTTTAGTAAGTTTTTAGTCATTTTAGAGGCTGTGTAAGTGCCATTCAACAACTAAAATTAAACATATTCACACTAATTTACTTTAATAAAAAACTGTAACACTTTATTTGGTAACACTTTATTTTACAGTGTCATTGTTACATATGTTACATGTATTTACTATAGTAATAACTAGAAATTATGCATAATTACATGCAATTAACCCTAAACCAAACCCTCATCCTAACCCTAACCCTATAGTAAGTACATGTAGTTAATTGTCATTACTCAGTACTTAAATGTATAATTACACTGTAATACTGACAGCTTAAAATAAAGTGTAACCCTTTATTTTATAGTGTCATTGTTACATGTTACATGTAATATCTGTAGTGATAACTATAAATTATGAATAATTAATTAACCCTAAATCAATCCCTCATCCTAACCCTAACGTACATGTAGTTCATTACTCAACACTTAAATGTATAATTACACTGTAATACTTACACCTTAAAATAAAGGGTTACACTTTGTGTCTGTGTTACAGTGTATTTATACATTTAAGTATTGAGTAAGAATAAATAACTATGTACTTAATATATAGGGTTAGGATGAGGGTTTGGTTTAGGATTAATTGCATGTAATTTTGCATAATTTATAGCTATTAACACAGTAATGACGTGTAACGTGTAACAACGACACTGTAAAAGAGTGTTACCAAATAAAGTGTAACCAAAATGTGCAACTACACTTCTTAGTTGTGCATGTTGACTCAAAAGAAACAAACTAAAACCAACTAAAGCTGTTCGGGATTGTTTTTGATTCACCCAAAAACAATTTGATTAGGAGTCACTGTTACACTGTTTTTGATTCACTAAAAAGCTGTTCATAGGAGTCATTTGTTTGCGAATCGGATCCCACTGGTTACGCTATTTCACAAGAGTCTTTGGTCTACACTGGTCTCATTCACGCTGTAGATCCAAACGAACGTCTGGTATTTTGTTATAAAATGTAACTGCTTCTGAATTACAGGTTCCCACATTCTTTTCAGGGCAAGTTAGAGCGTTCTTAAGGCTTGTGAGCTGTCTTAAACTGTATGTTTTTGACAGTTCAATTTACTCCTATGGCGACAAGAACCAGACATGCTTCAACGTCTATGTAACAAACGCAGAACACCCAATGCAATACTTCACACCACTCACTTCCTGTGGGCATTAATTTTAAGCAAAAGCACAGAGTGTGGCGCTCCCTGTCCCTCTATTTAAACGGCTCAACCGTCAGCCTCCCTCACCCACTCTCTCAGTGAAGAACTTCTAGCACCGGGTAAGGCATATATCAAATCTCTTTGTCTGACAAATCCCCTGCGGCCATGCTCTCCCTCCTTTTCCGAAACTGTTCCCGCTGCTTATTTATTTATATGTCCCTTACAATCCTATTAGAGTGTTTATAAGACATGGTTTTATGATTTCTGCTATAATTCCGTTAAGAGGTTTTGCATATTCATTCATGTCCCTTCATAGAGCCACACAAAGCATTATCATATTCTGAAGTCGACCAACGAAAGGTTATGATGCACACGTTCCTCTGCCTATACATAAAGACCTCATTTGCATGCCTGTATGTACACTAACCAATGGTGGCCTTCAAAAATGAGTATTTGATTTTCTCCGCGCTACTTTATGAAAGCCTTTCTTTTGAACAGGGAAAAATAGCCTCCAGCAGGGGAGTATCTAAGAAGGAAGCAGAAGTTTTCCTGCTGTTAGAATGTGTTTGAATGCGTTGCTGAGGTTGTGGCGATGTTCTCTCAGACTGGCACCACTACCTATGTGGATTTATATATCCACCGACATATGGTGCTGCACTGTTACTGTTAAAAAATTAGTTATGTACTGTATCGCACAAGATCTGAACCTTTGCACTCGCAGCAAAAAAGCGTACTTCAAATCCAACAAACCTTTATAGTGCAAGATATAAAGCTGTTATCGAATGAAAGCGAAAATGTTGAACCGTGAGCAGCACAAATTCGTTTAAGACGTGCTTTTTTTGGGAGTGTTAAATAATGGCATGAATACCAGAAAATTGACTCGCACAAGCCTTGAATAAATCGCGTTGCGTGATTCATTTTCACTGCGTGTCTTTAGTAAATCCTGACTGTAGTTTTTATCACCAAAAGAGGGTTTGCGCTGGCACAAGCTGGCCCTTTAGTTTCTAATCAATGTTAATAAATTGTTGAAATTCTGATTTGACTTGCAAATGAGCAAATGCTTCAATAAAATCCCATCTTGAGATCACATACTATGTTATTATGTTAAAACATACATAAAGCTGCTCTGTCTATCTGTTTTTTTTCCTCGATGGCAAGGTGGCACAAATGCTATAAAACTGAAGCCAGTTAGAACAGAACATGAATTTAAAATCCTACAATTAGATTATGTGTGACTGTCTCAAACACTGTATAAAACAGGGTTTTTTTCTCTTTGTTTCACACGATGTTTTCATGGTTTCTGGGTTAAATGCACATGGAACAAGCTTTGGACTATCAACATTCAATTAATACTATAATATATTTGTCTGTTTACATTGTACATTTATGTATCATAGCCTACACGGCCCTGTTTCCACCTGGTATTAAGATGCGTTTTGGTCAATCGAATCACAAGTGGACGACACTTAATACAGGAGTAAACGGGGTCTAAAACATTGAGAGTTTGTCACTTTCGAGCACTTCCAGAGGTAGTCTAAAACTCATTGCTTTCTAAGTGCAAATGCTCAAGTGGTCGAATGCGTTCGAAGAGCCACAAAAGACGGTCTACTCTCCGCCTACATTATGTCAAATGTGTAAATATTATGGGAAGTGCCCTAGCCAGACGGGATTTAACTTTGTCAGCGGAAGACCCAAGTTTGGTTTGAAGACGAAAATTCTCTCACCATTCCTGGTTTCTGACACACACTCACAGCGTTCGTCGTGGTCCTGCGGCTGTCAGAGCAGAAACGAAAGCTGCCGCTCTCCGTATGTTTTCCGCCATGTCCTTTGGTGCTCATATGTAAATTTTGCAAGCTTATTTCATCCATTAGATCAAAAGACCCATACATTTACCCGCCCACAGACCTTCCCCTCGAATAGATCAGGGCAGAAGTGGTTAAAAGTGGACAAATGAGACGGATAAAAAACCTAGGGAGTAAACGGGAATGTGTCTTTCCTTGTGATGCAATATTGAAATCATATTTTTATTAAAAATTATGTTACACTGCTACAAAATCATGCGTATCTTTTATTCATCACTAACTGTTCACCCGATTTTCAGGCCATTAGTCATCAGGGGTCGGTTGCACCAGCTGGACGTAAAAAAGTTGGGTGTAAGCTCTACGCTGGACTTAGTTACGTCCAGCTTTCCGATGAATATTTACACCTGTTGCACCATCGAAAACTACGACTTGGCGCAGCTACGACTAGCGCAGACGATGCGCGTACACGCTGATATGTTCTACCGCGCTGTTAGTTGAGATGCCATTCGCATTACTATGGTTACAAATGTGAATTTATTGGCTCCATCGAATAGATGAAAAAGCCAAAAAAAATTTAAATTACGCAGACTGTATAACAAGAAAAATTATTGATCTATTCAGTAAGTATATGCATATTTTGCTGTGCAAACAAACAATTCGGTAACGAATAAAAAAACAAGACATCTCGCAAAAGATAACAGCTGTTTACATGGTGTACAAATTTATGGAGCAAGTTATATTTTAATAACGCATTTGTAACGCCGGGGATGACAGGAGACGAAGGTTGACATATAACAAGCAGGTTTATTCCACAGGTAACGGGTAACATTAGCGACAGTGTGCTACGCACAAACAATTACAGACAATGAATGAGACAAGGGGAGGAACTTAAATACACACAGATAACGAGGGTTAAACGGAAACAGGTGATGACAATTAAACTAATTAGACAAGGTGAAGACTTGAACTAAACATGACAAGACATACATGTGACAGTATTCAACTTTTGCAGATAATCTCGACCCGCCTTTAGTACCGAGGACAGCTCTGAAAAACACGACGATATGATCGTAGAGCCTGTATACCAGACGCCCCATCATCTCAACGTTTTTATTTGTCTTTATTTTCACCATGGAAACAAGTCTCACTTTACACTTTTCTTTGACTAGGCGTAAGATTTAGTCTCAGACGTGCGCTACGCCCAGATGGTGCAACAGGTATTAATTCTACGCAGGACTTGAAACACATTACGACCGGGTTTACGTCCAACTGGTGCAACCTGTCCCAGGTGTCACGAAGGCACGGAGGTGTAGCTTTAATTTAAGGAGCTTGCATTGTGTTTTACAAAAATCCTTTTAAGTTTTCTTTCATGTGATGATTTGTTTGGCACATTTTAGGTTGATTTGCGAAGCAGTTTATGTCCTGCCAAAAATGTTGTCATCCAATTCAAGGAGGAACTGCCTTGAAAAAAGTGCCCCTGACACGACAACCCCGATGGAGGATGGAAGCAGTGGTAATGTTGACATTTCTCATAACCGGTCCGGGTGCTAATTGTCCTTGCATATCACCAGGTGGCTTAATTAATTCTTGTATTTGTCGTGGCAAAGCCAGGTTCTGTTTATTGCTAATTTACTTTGTGCCTATTTGACAGCCTGCTTGGTTGCCATGGCTTTCTGATTACGGTATGCCTCTCGAATTTCAATTTTCACTCTCTGTCAAGACAAGAGCACAGGACAACACCTCTCTCCACTAACGTCCAATCTACCCCCATCTGCATGCATATCCTCACACTTATGACATTGTCAGTGCATTCAGAACATCTCTGGAGAATCTCTCTTTCTGATTGGCTTATCTTGTGGAAGCCACAATCCCACTTCAAACATCACGCTTGCATAAAGAATATGGTTGATCATACCGCAGTAAAACAGTAAGTGCTAAAACGATCTATTCCTTATTGATGCACACTATGTAGGTCAAGCTAAACAGTAATGCTGTTTTTTACTTCACACATTACAGCAATATGACATTACAGCAATATGACAGAGTCACGCTAAGCTCAATCAACAGCATTTGGCATAACGGTTATTGCCATTAAAAATAAATTATGACTTTATGGGGTTTTGAGGTTATGGTGATTTTTGGAGGATTTTAAAGCAAAAATGTGAAGCTTGTCTTATAAAAGCACTTACATTAAAGAGATAGTTCACCCAAAAATGAAAATTTGCTGTTAATTTACTCACCCTCAGGCCATGCAAGATGTAGGTGACCTTTTTTCTTCAGTAGAACAGTAAAGAAGTTTTTAGCTGAAACTGTGGTCCTTGATGATTCATATAATTCAAGGCAAGTGGCTACAGTCACTTTGGGAGTCAAAAAAAAAATAAAAAAATACTGGCGAAACAACATTTTTACCCATGGCTTCTGACAATACACTGAGATAATATTTTCAGCAAAAAAGTCTTTTTCTCATGAATTTTCCCCCTTGGTCCTTGTTTATAATTTCACTTTTTTTTTTTCTTAGTTAGTGTGTAATGTTGCTGTTTGAGTGTAAACAACATCTGCAAAGTTACGGCGCTCAAAATTGAATGCAAAGGGAGATATTTTCTTTTACAGAATTCACTGAGAGACTACAACAAACGGCTGGTAGGGACTACAACGGGTTTGTGACATCACAAACCCCCAAATATACATAAACCCAACCCCCAAAAACACACAACAAAGGAGGTGAGGGCATGTTGGGCTGCTTTAGAGAAGAGGAAGAGTTGTTGGAGAGTGTTGTTCCCATGCCGTCATTTAACGCTGGACAGCTTCACAAACGAGGGTCAATTCAATTCAAGAAGTTGTAACTTCTCTCCATCAGTGTCGACTCCGGTTTGAACAATGTAAGGCTGAACACGTTACTGACAATCCTCATTTTGGCTGCAAGAGAGTCTCCAGCTTTGTTGTTGTTAAGCAACTGAAGAGTGATTTGTTAAAGCTCCGCCCTCTTCTGGAAAGTGGGTTGGGAGCAGCAGCTTATTTGCATTTAAAGGGACACACACAAAAACGGCGTGTTTTTGCTCACACCCAAATAGGGGCAAATTTGACAAGCTATAATAAAGGATCTGTGGGGTATCTCCAGACACATTCTCCAGTATTACATCTTGTGAAAAGGGGCATAATTGGTGCCCTTTAAAATTAGGTAGTACCGGGAACAACTAGGAAACGATGGTGACGCATCATTTCAAGGTAATGTCATCTCTAAACTGGAATAATCTGGCCAGGTATTTTATTTTAAGCTTTGTGTGAGAAAAAAAGTAAAAAAGTATAGCCTACATTTAATGTTTAATAATGATGGAAATCTTGAATTCTTTTAATGCAGATCCTGTCTCGACTTAAAGCAAACAGAGTCGATTCTGGTGGGAGTCTGGAATCAGAGTAGACTCCGAATCGCCCTAGTTTTTACAGCTGCATTAGTGCTTACAGCATTATGTTGTCATGGTGGCGATATAACTTTACACAGAAGGTTATTCAGTAAGCATTTTTCACACTAAAATGATGTTAACACACACATACAGTATTGTTTAGGTCTTGTGGCTATACTATTGAAACAGTGAGTATTTTAATGTTTATAAATTCCACTGTAACCCATATATTTGAAGAAGTCCAAATTTACATTATGCCAGAATTCTGTCGCCTGAGCTTAACTTGAAACCATAATACTTCTATAATATACATAAATCATGCTCCTACAGCTGGGTAATATTTGAATCAAAGCAATCTCAAATCATGAAGCTAAAATGTAATCACAATTTCTAATAGAAATCTCCCAGCACACATAACAGATGTGACCTGAGGAGAGAACGAGGTCTGTAAGGTGGCTGCCATGCATCACGCAGGTGAGCACAGAATAATGTTGGGCCTTTTCCATTTACTACTCACGATGCCAAGCACTCTGGGCGCGGTCACGCATGGGCACCTCTGGATCTGCCAACAAATCTGTTCTATTCTCCAGCCTGGCACGTGCTCCTTTCGCAAGATATAGCCACAGCAGTTCCTTATTCTTTAGAATCTATCAGTGACACATACAGGGAGAGGCTGTCAGATTAAAGCGATTGCGTCAGGCTGGATATTTTGAGAACATTTTCAGATTTCAGAGGTTTAACACCCGGGATGCTGCCGAGGTAGAAAAAAAAGACAAGACGAGGAGAAAATGGGAGCAAAAGAAACATTTCTTCTCCAACCACCGTCTTTTGAAAAAGTTTCAATCGCACGCAACTGGGTTAACCTGAATTAGAAACTACATTGTCTTAGTTTGCCAACGGAATGAAGCACAAAGCGACTCACCACTAAACAAATCGCACAAAAGCGCATCACTCCATCGCTCATCAGTGCAAATTCTTGCACTCACAGACGAGAGTGATTCCTATCAAGGGAACAATCACGGTTGCCGTGGCAACCGAAAAGCATCATTCAAGGTCATTACTCACACAAAGCAAGAATGGAATATTTTATCGCATCCCAGTAGCCAGAGCGCACGGATATCAGCGAGAATGTTTGAGCCATTAAAACACGAGATTTATGGGTAATGATCGGGCCCATAGAGCACGGCTATGACATATGACCCCCTCCCACCAGCCACCGTGTCATCGATCCGCACCGCAATGAGTTTGTCTTCCCAGTCATTTTCCCACATGACACCGCTGCCTCCGAGGCTTCGCCCGATAGAAACAAAAGACGCAGGCTTCTGCGGGGGAGAAAAAAAGGCACATGAGCAATTACATGACCTATCCGCCATTCTTGATCTAGGTTTAAAATGGGAGTTCCCCACCTTTCGTCTTACATTTATACCTTGGCAAATGCTCCATTTTGACATTTCAGTCGCTTCACTGGAGGCAAAGTTTGGCAGAAGAGGCTGCCACGGTTCCCTACATCAAAGTTTGAGTCATCAGAGAGAGAGACTGCGATCCTGAGGGAGACGCTGCAGGCATGCGAGCGGAACTGAAAAGCACTGACAGTTGTAACAGTGAACTAAGCCACTTGAGCCGGGAAGCCAAAACCCAGAGCCACAATATAGAGGATGTGATAAAGAGACGTTTAACAACTTATCCGAGCGGATGTGAAAACTTTTAACGGACATATTCCAGGAATTGATCATTCAAACAAAGCATAAAAGAATGAGTTAAAGGGGTAGGTCATCCCAAAATGTAAATGACGTCATCACTTACTGACCCCTCATGTGGAACACAAAACATGACATTTTAAAAAATGTTTGTTTCATTTTAATGTCAGTGAGTGCTGTTTTGAATCATATTGACTTTCATTAAACGTACAAAAATTATTGACTTTTGTGTTCCTTACAATGAAGGCATACAGGATTGAAAATGGATGAGTAAATGATGTCGGAACTGAACTTTAACTGTTTTTTGGTGAACATAAACTGCTCAAATATTTAGGGATGGTGAGGTTTTAAATGTTTTTCAAATAAGTTTGTTCACAAAAAGTGCATTTATTCAATTAAAAATGCACTAAAAGCAGTAATATTGTGAAATATTAACAGTAACAGTAAATATTAATAGTAATATAAACATTTTAATTTATTCCAGTGATTGCAAAGCTAAATTTTCAGCATCATTGCTTCAGTCTTCAGTGTCACATGATCCTACAGAAATCATTCTGATATGCTGATCTGCTGTTCAAGAAACATTTCTTACTATTATCAGTGTTGAAAACGTCTCAGGTTACGACTGTAACCCTAGTTCCCTGAGAGAGGGAACGAGACGCTGCGTCAGATGACGCTTTGGAGTTGAAGTTCCCTCGAAAGGGAACAGCTGTGCTGCTTAATATTTTAGTGGAAATCACGATATAACTGTGCTAAATAAGTTGAATGGTAGTTTGTGGGTGTACATTATATTATATTATATTTTAAATATTAAAAAAAGAATGCTGTTAAACAATATATGTAAATCCTTTTTTTAACCTGAAAATAAATTACCTAGTCCTAAGTCCTAATGCAATATTCACAAAGTGCATGAAATTCCATGAGAATGTACGGCCTTGTGTGAATGCATAAAACATTCTGACATGTACAGTGATGCATTACCAGAGCAATGATGTATAGAGTGTAACATGCATATACCGCAATGCTTATGTAAACCTACAGGAGTGAAAATTTATACATGCAGGAATGGTAATTTTCTTTTACTGTCCAAGATTTACTATGCTTTGTGGGTGTGTGGCAAGGTCATGGTTACCTTTTCGAATGAAGCTCCCAATTCATTCATCAGCCATTGCCTGACCTATTCATCACCCACGTGCACAGTCATGCCATGCACATGTAGCTGTGGAAGAATTCAATTTCTTCAAATAAGCAACACCCTCACCTCATCCAGCCATTTTTGCACCACTTAAGAGGTTCTGATGAAATCGCTCAGTACAGTTCTGTTTGGAGTAGGTTTCCCCAAACATCAAATGCTTATGCAGCATAATGTAATCATCTCTCTGTATAAAATGCTGAATAGCACAACTTTGCTGATTTATACATGTGTAGTTCAATGCACTTGTCTGTTGAGCTTTGCAGACCAGTAAGCAGAATTGATGAAATGTTGGTGTAGATTGTGAGAAAGCGCTTTTGCTGTTGGCATGAGAGCGGTTTACTGCTGAGCAGGGATTCTGGATATCTAAATGAGAGCCACGCAAACATATTTTATGACCATGTTTTTAACCAAAGTATCTGAAGGAAGTCATTTAAAAATTGAAGGAAACATCAATAAAGTAACTCTACCCTCTTAAAATTTAAAAACTAAAATGTATACACTCATAATTAGTGTGATATTTTTTTATATAGTTTTGATATAATAAGCTCTATGCAACTGTGCTACTGTAACAAGGTATGTTTTATGCACGAGAAAACTCTTCATATTCTTGATGTTCGATTTTATGGGCCATTTCTTTGGTAAGGTAAAACTGGCCAAAAGTGACCGAATCATGTTGATCTTACACCACTTTCTATAAATAGTGTGCTAGATAACGATTAGCAATAAAACTGAATATAAAAGCAATATAAACACACAAACACACACACAAAAAAGATGACAAGTATCACCAAACACAATCTCAAACACGACAGAAACACACAAGAGTGCTAATGATGTGAGATTAAGGGAAATTAAGGCAAATCTAGTTTTATTTCATTGTAGGTTGCTGTTTTTACTTCACTGCACTGTATCTCAATTGCTGAGAGTGCGATCTTTTGCAAAAATATCTTTGCATTAAAAAAAACCTGCAGAAAGTTTGAAAATGTGTTTAGTAATAACCAACAAAAAGAATAATTTTTTTGAAAAGGAGTTTTCTCATCAATAAGGACTGAAAGCGAATGATCTGTACAATCACTCAAAGTACAAACGACAAGGTCACGGGTTCGATTCCCAGAGAAAGCAAGAAGTGATACAATGTGTACTTTGAATGCAATGCAAGTCGCTTCAGATAAAAGTGTATTCCATAAAGATAAATGTAAACTAAACGCAAGTCGGAAATGTAAAATGAATGTGTGTTTTAATACAGTAAAACATCACAGGCATCATCATCCAGAGTCTCATCTGGATTTGTATAGAAAAAGTCATCTCAGTATTTGAAAAGAAATGTCAAATGTGTGTTTGACATTGTCCTAATGAGAATCTGGAGATGTGACTCACAGACACTGGCCTTGATAAATGTCTTGCATTAAGAAAAAGCAAGTGAGATTAATTTCTCTTCACGTTATAAGATGCCCACATTAACACCCTTTATTCTGGCCATGCCTTTGATTAAAGTGTAAAATGAATAATAAACCTTGATCAGCGGAGTGTTATGGATTTCATTTAAAACAAACACAAGAAATACTCATTTTAACAGAAAAAATGATCAATGTAAAAATGTAAATATTGACTTACAACATACGAGAAATTATATTATAATAATAGTGTTAATAATATATATATTTAAAAATATTTTATCTAATAAAATATAACATTTTTTTTTTTAAAAATTCTATTATAAACGTAATGAAAATACTTGTGTTTTGACTGTAAAATACTGTAAAAATGTTTTGTAATGATAGGTGGTTATTATATTTTAAATAAAAAGCAGATGTTAGTTGTTCAAGTAGCTTGGTGTATCAACATTATATACATGGTTATGAACGAAAACATGCAGGCACCCAAAGGCCATAACATCCCGACAGCACGTCTGCCAGTTTTGTTTAATTCTTTCATTAAAACTTAACATTTTTACACTGATGATTATTAAATAACTGTTCCATACTAGTGTGTGTGTGTCTGTTAACAATAACTATCAATGTTTGTATTGCGAGCATGTGTACTCAACGGCCACTCCCTGCACAAGACTAAAAGGGCAGAAGTATTTGAAGAACAAATAAGCTATTAATCCGCTGTTAAATTCACCCAAAAAGAGCATAAAGAATACCCCACAGATGATAAAGTCAATGTTCAAATCTTGGCTGAATGCTCACTGACCTTTCCCGTACTCTGGGTTCAGAGAGGAAGAGGCACGGCTTTATCAGTAGTTAAATTAATGATCAATCCTTGAAAACTCCCTGACTCTGCAAGACTCCTCCTGGCTTAGCCTTTCTTCTCTCTTTATTCCTCATCTCAGATTCTTCCCCTCACCGCATAACACACACTCTCACACACACTCACACACGCATTCTGCAATTGCACAGGCATCCCAAAGCTATGCCTGCCACAAAACTTGCTCCTTCCCATGAGCCACAAGCCCCTGCCACATTTCACTCACTCCGTGTGCCAGAAAGCGAACGTCTCTGTTTTGTCTGCAGCACCAGCCAAGCCCAGAGCAGAGGCAGGAAAAAGTTGAGCTGTTAAGCATCCCTCACCTCCATCTAAATCACTGTGCTGCTCTCTTCAGAGATTTTTAAGCACAGACAGAAGCTTCAACAGTAACACACATCGCCGTGGTTGTCACAGATGAATATAATCAGCTATTGTGCCCGCGACAGACAGACTGATGTGGCTGAAGGATAAAGCCGGAGATGTAAATCTGCTCTTACCTGCTGTTGAAGCTTAAAGCAGGAAGGAGGAACAGGAGGTAAACGGCTCCGATGAATTTCATTGCTTTGTCTTGCTCTCATGCACTCGGTGTCTCTTTGCTCCTTTTTCTCTCGATCGCTCGCTTTTCCCTTCTCCCTTTCTGTCTCTCTCTCCTCACTGGCTCACTCACCCTCTCTCTCTCTCTCTCTCTCTCTCTCTCTCTTGCGTTAACGCAGGCACACGCCGCGGCAGACAGATGCAACGCTGCAAGCGGTCTGTGTATGTGAAAGTGCGGGGCTCTTCGGCTTCAAATAGCAGGGACAGGGAGACGGACGGATTTATTAATGGCAAGAAAGCAGGGGGGGGGGTATCCGAAGAGGAAGACTGGAGAATGATTTGAGGTGGTGAGGTGATGTCAGCATCAATACAGCCAGTGGCTCCCCGTCTTTCTCTTCTACGTTCCACGGCGAGATGAATACCTGCTGGTGTGTCCCACATGATATCCATCTGTCTGCATTATTACCGGCAGCCTTGGAACGGGGCAGGGCGATTATCTGGGCTCGAGGCGAGCAGGGTTACTCCAGAAAGACCAAATTAATCAATTTTCGTGGAGATTACACTTTGATGGCAGGGTTCATTAGTTTGACATTTTGTTCTCTGTTGTCCGTCAAAGTAATTGATGAGACATTTCCCTGCTCACCGTCTCATATTGTGAGATTAAGAGGGTAAACCGATGATGATGAATTTAACAGTCATGCAGTCGCTTCGCTTTACCTTTTCGGCCGCGTTGCATCTGATGTCTCCATTCGCCCACCAAACCGGCGTTCAAATTCTGGACAGAAGGAAACAAAACATCAAAAAGGTACAAGAAAACATCAACATCAAACTAAATGATGAAATTTTCCATTGATTAATATTTCAAGTCGCCATGAGACAAATTTTCTACATGCATGTTATTGATCTTATTGTGAACGATTCATCCATGCATATTTCGGTTTTTGTTTTTTAAATCGACCTGAGGTACACTATACATAGATTTCTCCAAATTTTCATTTTTCAACAACCGATAGACTGAACCATTTCACGCTGAAGATCTGTCGCTACTTCACGACTTTAAAATACTTTCTCTAAAAATGCTTAAAATTATAGTTGATATAGGTTTGTCTGAGTACCCTGACCAACTCAACTCAACCAAAGAAATATTTTGGGTGGGACAATCTGTTAGAATCCAACAATTCATAGTTGGATCACGTGACGTCATTATTACGCCCTCCTGGAAGGCCTCCTTTCATCCATTGCCTGCCAGTCATTTTCATTTTCAGTATTATAGTAGTAAGACAGCTTATTGAGGAAGCATACTACGTACAGACAAGCAGAGGAACTCAGAATATAAATGCAACATGCAGTTTCTCATTAAGCATTTTTCCGTTGAAAATTGTTTTGAAGAAAATGCTTAAACGCTGCATTTATACTCTGTTTGAATGTATACAGTATGAATCATCAATAAGGTGTATACTGAATTTGATCACTGCTTTAGTACATTAACGCACTTTAACTCTTTCCCCATCATTGGTGGAATTTTCCCACAATCCATTGTTAAATCTGAAAAAGTACAGAATCTCTGGATCATAACAGAGGTGAAGAAGCAGCAAAACAAGTGATAGAAGCATCGCTTACGCACATGCAAGCTAACGCACTCAAACATTCAGAAGCATATCAATCAAAACTGCCTACTGAATGAAATGTCGAACACATTAAAAGGCACAGGACTGTGCAAACTTTGAGCTATGCTGTATTTTGATCATCCGACCCGTACGTGGTCTTTGACAAAAATGCGATTTTCTCAGCTTTTTGTTCAAAATGTTGCTTTTTTATGAAACTTGCATTCAAGTGTTGATATAAAAGAACGCATGAAGCTGGAATAAAAAGCAGCGGCTCTGTTCTTTCGTTTGATTTATTGTACGTTTAGATATTCATACAACAAAATATTCTGGGGGCCATGAAAGTTTTGTGAAATTGATCAAAAATGCTGGCGCTGGCTGGTAACTTTAAAAAAAGCAAAAGCAAAAAAAAAAAAAAAAAACACTGGCGGGGAAACGGTTGTGTTCTTCGTGTTAAAAGTTTTACAATGTTCTGCTCTTTCTAGAGACTGAAATACCATGGATCACAAGTGCCCTAAACTAGCATTTTGTTCACAATTGTTTGTTTTTCTTCTTCTGAGGTGGAAAACTGACAGGCCTGTGCTGCAGTTCTAAGATTGATTTGCCCTCCAGGTCATGTGACTGAAAACTAATGGAGTATTGTTCAGAAAACCTGTTTGAAAACAATTATTTGTGTAATAGCATGTGTTAACTACTGTATATAGTAACACAGACGTTTAACCCTTTAAAGAGGAAATTTTGTCAATTTACTCACACATCATTACAAAGTATATAACTATTTCTACTTTCTATTGCGTGAAAGACAATCGTTTTTTTACAGGATTACAATGAATCTGAACTGAAGTGTTTAAGATTCACTATTCCAAGAGTTTTATGTGAGGAAAAGAATAAAATTTAAATAATTTTTTACTCATAATCTCCTCCTTTTTTACCATCGAACTGAACTTGAGAACCGGATAGATTTGATTCACGAATAAATCATTCCGACCATTACTGTAAACTGGAGCGACTAATTCATTTACAAGATCTGAAGCTCAAAAAAAATGACTTTTTGAGCACCAAGAAAAGTTTCAGTGAATACGTTTTGGTTCGTTTCATACACAAAGTAAAATCTTAAACACTCATTTATTGTAATTTCACGGAAAAAAGAAAAGAAAGCCTTCAAAACTTCTCCTTTCTTCTGCAGAAGAAAGTCATACAACATTTTCTCTTTTAGGTGAGCTGTCCTTTTAAAACGAATACTTTGTTAATTCTGAAATGTTGTGAAATACGCTGAAAAAGGCAACTTCTAAAACAAAATGCTTTAATATGAGGGATAGAGCAGAATCAAAACAACCAAAACTCATTAGGAAACTGAAAAATGGAGGGCCTGAAGTACCCATCCCTCTTTTCACCTGTCTCTCTCGCACTATTTTTGTCTTCAAAAGGAATAAAAGATTTAGGGATAGCCATTGCTTTTAGCCATGGAAGGCTGACTGATTCAAGTTCTATGATCAGAACAGCAGAAATGGAAGAAAGATGTGTCGGCGGTAGAGGTCGTGTTATAAAAGAATGATGAATGGTTTCCATTAGACCACTAATGGAGTTTGGAGTCTATTGTCCCTTAGTTCTACTCCCTGCTCCTAATTCCGCACCTATTTGATTTGCGTCTAATTAGAGCGTCATGGGTTGCATAGGCACTCGGGGAGTAGTCACAGATGAGTGGGGTCCTGGCCCTCGGGACCGCAACACGTATCTTTAGTAATCTGCTCTTATTTGTCTTAGTCACACCTCCAGCAGTCTGTGTCACAGTAGACAAGGTGAAGGAAAACATGTCTCCTGTCAGATTTAAGAGAAATGAAGAGTGCTTTTAGATGAACAATGTGAAGGCAAAAGAAGGATGGTCTGGGGGAGGATGGGGTGATCTTGTTTTCTGGTAAAAAACAAACAAACATCTAAACCACCTTATAAAATAAAAGTGTTTAAGATCATTTAACTGGATTTCAAATAAATATTGAATTAACTTGTTTCTTGTTTTAAGCATCAATCTCATTACCCTTCCTCATCCATTATGCTTAAATCAAGGGGGAAATTGACAATGTGGTAAGCTTAATTCAAGATATATTTCCTGAAAATGGCTCTTAATATCTTAAGAATTTCTCAAGTAAATGTATCTCAAGGATGTTAATATATTTTTTAATAAATTAAGACAAATAACTCATTAAGAAAATGATTTTAGCAATGTGCATAAATTATAGTGCATGTTTATTAAGGCATTGAAAGTGAATATGTTAAATATGATTACAAGAACCTGAAACTAAGCAACTTTACAAAGTAAAGCACAAAGTATTGTGTATATGGGTCAAATCAAAGCCTGATTCCTGCTGTGTTAGTGTTGAAACATGGAGGAAAAGAAATACACTAATGACTAAATCCATTTTTATACAGCATACTCCGTTTTCGCTCTGTGTCTTTCATAAAAAGTAATTAATAAATATTTGGTCTGTTTGATCAATAGTGGAATAAAACTAAATGTTTTTTTTATTGACATGCACTTTTTATTTGTGTGTTCAGTTTCTTGTAGGCGAATTTATGTGAAGATGGCGAGTATATGTCAGTGAATGAGTAAAAGGAAATGTGGACTTTAATGGAGATTTTTAAGACGTTCTGTGATTGAGAGATTTGCATCTCTTCCAAACGAACAAATCCTGAAATGAAAAATATTTCAATACACAAAGACATAAGACGCTGTCCAATTACTATCTACTGCAGTGACTCTCCAGGGCCCTCCACTGGCCCCACGACTTTTCCCAGTCGTTCATGATTTATTGGATTAAGGACAAAGACTTTTCAAAGACAAAGAATTTCTACCTGATCAAATATTTTAAAGCTTGACATAACATTTTAGGCCTAAAAGGTCTGGACCAAGTCACACCAAGAACGATAACTATAAAGATAACTATAACTGCATTAGTGACCATACCAGTGGACAATATTGTTCTATTTATTCTGTGCAGTTTGCCTCTTTAAATGCTTGAGATCTACTGATTGGCTGTCAATGTTGTTGTTTTTGATTAGCTGGAAAAAAACTGTTAAACTGTTAAAGTAATTCCAAAGATAATGTTTCTCAGTGCCATTACTGTTATTGTTGTGATGTTGACTCTGCTATTCTCTTACATTTACAAAAAAAAAATATATATATATATATAGATCCTTTATCTAGGGGTTCAAATAGACTGTTGGGTTGGAATTCTGGTTCTTTATATATATATATATATATATATATATATATATATATATATATATATATATATATATTCAGACAACGATACAGTCAGTCACAGGAGATCCACACTCCAATCCAGAAGGCGGCATGAGGTAATGCAATGCTGTTTGCTAACCAATATAACATGAAAAAGTGCAGAACAGATGACCTACGCTTAGATATGCTTACATGTAACCCCTCAAACAGTGTTTCAATCACGGAAAGACATCAATAAAACAGTTTGAGGATAATATCTCTCGTAGCATTAAATTTACCTCAGGCAAGTCATTTATTGTCCACAGCATGTTGTTTCACTAGAGAAATGAACTCTAGAGGGAGCATTTCACTAAATATATGCACTATATTAGCTTATATAGTCATTATATTTACTTTACCTGCTAGTAATGTCTTAATTATTCAATATGTTTAAATACATTTGTCATGAAAACATTATGACAGTGTGTAAATGATTATATGTCAAAATTGGATATAATTGAAAAATAAATTTATAATTAGATTTAAAAGTTAAATGTGCAATTTACATGATTTAATTTATTTGAGTGTTGATTTCTACTGAATTTAATAGTTTGGACTCTGTTATTAACATTTAATATTATAGTACTGTGTAAGTAAGGGCTCCCTGTATATAGTTTACACCATTAGCTGCGATCCGTAAGAAAATGTTAATTATAATTGAATTTATTTAAAGAGAGAGACACAATTTGTTCAATACAACACTGTTTAATAAAAAAAAAAAATCTCTCCACAGCTGTACCAAATCTACCGAACCGTTATATTTGTGTACCGCTAATATATATATATATATATATATATATATATATATATATATATATATAAACAAACATTTGTAAAGAAGTTGAATTAAAATAAGAAATATTTAGCTTATTTTAATGCTTGTTTTGTCTTGTATTTGAGTAAATTATCTTTTCGGTCCCCTGGTTGAGAACCACTGGTCAAAAAAAAAAAATGCACAAATGTAGCATGAATATGGTGGAATTTAAAAACTGTTTCCACAAAGAGATGTCCTTCACATCTACACGTCTCTGCTTATTCTCTTCTCATCTGGTCTCCTCTCCAAATGTGTCAGCAACGATAAACTCTGAAGGTATCTAAACTGGCTCCCTCACTGCACTTTCTGCAGGCAAATAAAAAAATCCCTGTGACTTCACACTGTTTCAGGCCCATCTTCAGACCTGCATGTGTCACAGATCATCAGACATGGGTCACCTCAATCAGACCCCCCAAAAAAGTGGCACATGGCACATCCAAAAGAAAAAAACTGGACATGCCCTGAGGGATAGGAAAGCAGCATGACTAAGACATGAGTAAGAGGACAGCTGAAAGCTGCTCGGCCACAAAAGCTTGTAACAGAGGAACTGTGAAGGCTGTCAAAACAAATCCAAGAAGGGAAAAATGCCAATATGCAGAAACAATCCAAAAAAGATAAGCAGGAAATAAATAAACATATGTTGTTAAACTGTTCCAGATCTCCTTCATATTAATTATCATGAACAAGCACCAATCACGGGCCAATTACTCCTCTGGCTGCTCAATTCCAAATTATATTTTTATTGCTCGCTATTAGGCAGTAAAATTACATCCATCCTTGTCCACGGGAGAATTAATAATTCATTGGAAAGAAAGAGTCAATGATCCTTGCAGAGGGAATTCACATGACCATTAAAGAATATGACTACCGCCACAGCTGCTGGCAAAAGTGTTACTACAACCTTTGTTGAGAGTTATACTGCCTGAACACTTCCCACAAATCCCTTTCACAATAAAGATGATCACTTAATAAGTGTGGGTATTGAAAACAGGTATAATATTGGGTCAATGACGAGTAATAGTGTCAACGACAAAGAAAAGAAAAAATATTTTAGCTACTGAAAAATTCAATAACTGTTCTTAGACAAGTACTTGTTGTACATGTCGGCTTTATATGGTTTTGAAAAACCTTTATACCGTTTTCAAGAAAAGCTACATATACACCCCTTCATTTTTTAAATGAAATCTTTCAATGCAAAAATGTAACAAATAATTAATTATGCATTATAGTCATTATGTTTTGGGTCTATAAACAGTGTTGGGGTAAAGCATTACAACTAACTTGAGTTACGTAATCAGATTACTTTTTCAAGTAACTAGTAAAGTAACGCATTTCTTTTTCAATTTACTACAAAAGCTCTAAGTTACTTTTTCACATTTGACAGCTTTTCACTCCCATGTTGAGAGAAATAAAGTACAGAGGTGTTGTGTGCGCTGTGAGAACATAATAGTTATTTTAGTTTTAGACTAAACATGCATTTACTCATCTCACATGCACATAAAAATATCAATATTCCTCAAAATGCACAAAAATGCAATCAATTTTATGCAAATCTGTAATAATTCACTATATTAAATTACACAAATGTACTTCATGTATTTAATCTCACTTTATTCTCCAATGTCTTTGCTGCTGACCTTCAATGATCTAAGCAAAAATGACTTTAGATTAGATTTAGAAATCAGAGTGTTGAACTTCTAATTCTTCTTTAATTCAGAATGGCAACACATCTGAAAGGTGTGTTTGGCCTGCGTCCGCTAGTGTACAGGCATAAATATGCATTTCCTTCAGCCTGAGGCTTATTCATGTCACTTTTGGTGTAAATAGGGAGAACACCTGGCTATTGATCTATTGCAGGACAATTGATTTTGATTTTGCGGGACAATGAGGGACACGAGTGAGACAGATAAATGTACTACTATTATGCTATGTAAATATTGATTTACATTCATTGGCAAACTTGGCATAGCGCGCCGATTAATGTTTCTGCCGGTGGGTGCCCACACTATAATCTCGATCTTCAATCCTGGAGAGAAGAGAATTCTAGATTCACTAGTGCACATGCAGTTGGAGCACGAGCATGTAGCCTATAACATCAGAGTGCACGTCCAGTTTTGCACAAGAAGAGAATCCACCTGCGATTCCTGCTTGTGCATTTGATGCGCTTTCGACATTTGTCATAATAATACCATAGAAACCGCCTAAATGAACGATTAACGTGAGAAGAAAGTCATGTCTGAAAGTTATAATACATTTTTTATAGGTTAAAATGAATGGATCTCGTGTTTTTCCGTAGGTTCTCGACCATTTCCGTGGGTGGCACTGAGCATCCACGGGATTGGCACATGATCGTTGGAAATACTTGTCATCAGGACAGATGATTACATGCTTTAAATCATCAAATTGGGCAGCTTTGAGCAGCTCTTGAGACCAGGAAATTGATTTTTAAATGCCAGTTACAGTTTTTATTATATACAGCTATTGTAATTTCAGAAATGAAAAAATAATAATAATAATACAGACATAACTGAAATGCGGGACACAACTTACGTCTTGCGGGATATTTCGGGAGCTTCAAATGCGGGATGGGTGGTCACCCTTGGTGTGAGAGGACCTTAACATTTGCCAAAAATAAAAATTTTTTGTTGTTATTAAAAAAAAAACCAAACAAGCCCTCCCAGGTGAGAAAAAGTACAGCAAAAGTAATGTAATGCACTACTTTTCATAAAAAGTAACTAAGTAAAGCAATTAGTTACTTTTTTAGGGAGTAACGCAATATTGTAATGCATTTCTTTTAAAAGTAACTGCCCAACACTGAAATGAAAAATGAGCATCACGTAAATGACCCTAATATTAACAGCAAGTAAGCCATATGCAGCCGCTTACGGTCTAACTATCTATAGATCGCAAGAATCTGTAATAAGCTGCAGGGTTGCAAGCGAAGCCAATAGCACCTCATTCTTTCGGGACGTGTGCCTAAAACGGGCTGGCCTCTCCTACCACAATTACTCATATTTCCCTCACAATCCTCAGAGACGGCGGAAGACAGCAGCCATCCATTCTACCTGCAGAAAACAAGTGCTGTGCACTCAGAAGCTCTGCTCACCCACTCCTCTGGGGTGTAAGAGGTTTAAGATGGGCATGAAATGCAGTGATTATGACAGCAATAGAAGATGATGGGTTGATTGTGTTAAATCTGGCATTATCAGACACTACCCAATCAAAGAGGTTATCTGGCATTTAGGGAGATCCGTGCAACAAAATGACACCAGATGAAAAGAACTCTAATCCTTGCAAGAGAATTAAACAGCTCTGAAAAGGGTAACATGTCATCGCATGGCTGACGAATGAAAGAATGTTCTCAAAATAAAACAAACAAAACTTCTGTGAAGAAGATGTCAGGGAAGCAGGATCTCTGTCAAATGTAAGCGGTTCTGTCGCTCAGTAGGGGTTCTAGAAAAAAGGAATAGGCCTCTTTCTAACGCTCGCCTTAAAATAAGCTCGAATTTAAATTAAAAGTCGTGATTGCAGTTTATTCCTTTGCCCTTTTCACTTGACTGCAACTTTCTGCAACTAAATGACAAGAGCAGACAGGGGGAAAAAAACTCAAATGTTCCTTGTGAGATGGAGTCTCTGGACTCCTGTGCAATTAAAACAACCGAGATATTAGGGTGCACAATGAATAGCATGTTAAAAAAAAAATCATGCAAATTAATTATGGATTTAATGTCAGTGAAAAGAGCATCTTGGGATGCAGCAAGCAAAACAGCTCAATAATCCTCTTTTCACACTAAAACCTTTCGACCTTCCGGTTCTCCTTCCCAAACTCACCGAGCTAATGGTGAAAGCCCCACAGAGTAATACATTAACCCGTTTGTTTGCCCCTGAGATATGTGACCTTGACTCATGAGGCAAAGGCTTGTGGCATTAAACTCAGTCCCTGACTGCCACAGCCATCTGCGCCCTGAGGAGGAGGTCTCTCTGTGACTTCTCTCACTTCATCCAAAATATGAGCCGGAGCCGCTTCGATCCATCTCACTTTCCCCAGGATAGTTTTTTAATTTTTGTTTATTTATTTTTTTTTTTACGGGCAAAAGGGTCACTTTTGAGGCATGTAAACACCTTGTGAAAAAAGACTGAAGAATAGAAGTGTGAACTGAATGTACTGTAATGTTTTCGGACACTGTAAATGCATGCTATTTACAGTTGAATTTACAGTGTAAATTTATATTAAAGGCGCACAATATTATATTTTTGCGCACAAAAAGTATTTTTGTCGCTTCGTAACATCAAGGTTGATCCACTGTTGTCACGTTGACTATTTTAACGATATTTTTACTACTTTTCTGACCTTGAATGTGGTAATTACGTTGCTTTCTATGGGGGATAAAAAAAACTCTCGGATTTCATCAAAAATATCTTCATTTGTGTTCTGAAGATGAATGAAGGTCTTACGGGTTTGGAACGACATGAGAGTACGTAATTAATGACAAAAATTTCATTTTTGGGTGAACTGACCCTTTAAATCCAGTTAGCTGACCTTCAGAGGCTTCAAGTACATCTTTATATGTAATTTTATAATTACATCTATTTTCTTTGGTTAAAGGGATCATGACATGAGAAATTTTTTCCCTATAAAAACACTGCAAGTTTTATAGTCCTCTTCAGAACAAAAAGGGCTGCACAATTTATCGTGTTTAAATCGTGCTTCTCATGTCTGGAAAGATGTTGCTTTTTCAAATGTACATTATAAGCGAACTTACAGTGCTTTCAGATGGATTAGCATTTGGAGCCGTACTTCACTGACAATATAAAAAAAAAAATAATCGCAGCCTTTGCAATTTCATAATCGCACTAAGAATCGCGTTTAAGCGATAATCTCGTTCAAGTTCGATGTTATTTTTCGTATCGTGCGATTAAATCGTGCCATGTTAAATCCATGTTATGACCCCTTTAAAGTGCACTGCTGAGTGTACTGTACTGACAAGCATTGATGTTAAACTAAATTATCCTTTAAAGGTGCAGTAAGTAATATTGACAGCTAGTGGTTGAAATGGGTACTGCAGTCCAAATTCAAAATAATGGAGAGAGTTGTGTCCACACCCCCTCCTCCTCAGACGTCATGCTCATTTGGGTTGCCAGATTGAAGATACGCAACAGGAACGAGTGCAAGTGAAAATGGAAGGCAATGTACCTTACAGTGTAAGATGATGAGTTGATTTTTCCATGTTTTAATACGCCTCTGGTCATAGAGATTTTTAGATGGATGCCGAGGCTTTTTAGGTCATGTGCGATCTCTGACATATAGCTTGGCTTCCATGTTTGCAAACGCGTTTTTTTCCCGCCAACTGGCAACCCAGGGTGTCGAAATACTATTGGGAAAATTGGCTGTGGGCAGGATCACACAGACTAAAACAAAACGAAATGGCCGTAGCAGTGTTTTTCCAAGAAAGAAGTATGTGAACTTAGCATGTTTCCTAAATGTCTGCAAAAATATGATTTAGAAAATGCATACGGCACATTTAATGTGATTTCTATTGAAACTAGTATGTCATGTATTTAAATAGATGTGTAATTACGTTTTAAATAATTACTTATAATGGAATACTTCACAAGTCAAAACATCAAAACGTAAAAAGCGTAACAAAAGATGATTAAAACAATGATTTAAAACGCTCTTTAAATTAAAACTTACTTTTTTTAAAAGTGTGTTAAGAAATGAAAGTGTCATGACTATTTAATTACACTTGAACTGCCTTTTGTTAAAAATATACTTTTAAGATTTGAAGTACACTACAAGTGGTCACTCAATACATTTGAGCGCACTACTTTACATGAGGGGGGATTCCTGTCAAGACAATTTATTGAGAAAAAGGATTAAGTCCGTTCTGCACTGTCTGAGAACGATGAACGTGACTCTTTGTGTACGCTTTCTATTTCTGAAGCCATCTGCCGCAGCCTGATACTGAAGTACGCGACAGATTTCACTCTAACAGATACATCAACACAACCAGGCAGCCATACAAATGAAAATAATCCATTCCATCAAAATCTACTGCGGCAGACAAAGGAGATGTCATCCGTGTCAGAACAAAGTGTGAAATGTTTGTTTCATCACGCTGCAGGCCTTTCGAGTAAGACAATATACAAACATCAGGATGTAGCCGTTAGTCAGTCATGATACAGCCGCAGAGAAAAAGAACAGACAAATTACAGCTAATTGCAAGTGGAAAAATCAGGAAGAATGGGAGGGGACTGCAATTTTGTGTTCCGAACCCAGTGCATAAAAGCCTTTGAGAGGGCTGACGGATGATCACCTCTTATGGTATCGCCAACACTTTTTATGGAAAGAGGAAAGCTGTAACTATCCTATCGCTCTATTAACAACACGGAGAACGCTCGTTTCCTAGCAGCAAAGCATACGCAAAGAACACATTCAATCGCAGACAGCGGGGAGCTATTAAAACAAGTTAAATGACGGGTCCGTTTCAGACGCATTCATTTCATTCTTCATTTCAGTCTATTTTTTTTATGTGGATGGAAATACAGCATTAAACAAAGGGGAAAATACTCAATATTCAGTTGCTTCAACTTATCACATAAAGGCTGAAGGAAACTGAATGTTTATGAGTGGAAATGCAGTCCTAGGATATAGAGCTGGAAAGAGGATGAAATGAGTAAATGGTGCTTTTAAAAACAGTCCAATTTATCAGAGATATGTTTTCCCTTTGAAACTGAAATGTCATTAAATGTCCAGTGACAGCGGAATGAGAAATATATAAAGGAATCTAAATAAAGCGAACTGCTGAGGACAATAATCAGCCATGACAGGCAGGCAGATGTCTGCACAAACAAATTACAATTTATGCAAGCAAAAAATATCCTGATTTAAGCATAAAGACCCTTTCACAACAGATGCAAAATGAAAAAGTGAAACAAATCGCTGACGATTGGTCTATTCACACCGCAAGCGAAACGAATGTCTGTCGGGCGAACGCGCGAGGGTACAACAGCACCTTTCAGCGGGTCTGTCATCCGGCTCTCATGACGATGACTATAGCCCGCTCCTTGAACATGACAGTCTCGAAGAACTATAAGGCACAAGATAAGTAAGTAAGACCGAGACTAATATCTTGTGACAGTGATGCATAGTATAAATGCATTAATGATAGCAACATTTTAAGTAAAATATAAACATATGAAGCATCTCAGAGGAAACAACATTTTACTGGTTTGCTGCAAATTATAATGCTAATTTTACAACAAAAAAAAATTACTGTAAAAATGCATGTATTTTTGTTGAATATTACAAAGATTTATACTGTAAATTATATGGTAATTTATCCACCTTATTCCTGCCTTTGGAATTATGGGTGGCACTTCCGGTTTGGGGAACATCCATTCTGAAACGAATCATTTCAAATCACAAGCTTGCCCTACAAATAAAGTTTATCCCTCAGTTTGACTGAATGAGCTGTCAATTTTCCTTCGTGTTTTATTTTCAGACATCATGAGAATATCTAAGAGCTCTTTTCAGTCGCTGCTTTCTTTTCCTCATGATTATTTTCTTGTTTCCCTTTGCATTCCACTGTAATAGTATGAAAAAGGACAACATATACTGCACATTGTGGTCTGTTCTCCCGATTTAATTTACGATATATTTCATTAATAATTCACTGGAATGCAGGAAGAATCTTTTTTTTTTTTTTTTTCAAATCATCACATCTCTTTCCAAGTTTGTTTTCATAGGTACGTACAATTTATTATGTCAAAATGATGGAAATCACTTTGAAATAGTATCACGCAATGCTGAACATTTTTGATTAAGGCAACGTATGTGTAATGACGAGTCAGCGGGATGGGATCCAAGAGCGAGCTTTATTCAAAGACGTAGTCAGACAGGCAAAGGTCAACTCAACAGCAAACAGTAGTAGCAGGGAACAGGCAGGCTCGTAGTGACAATCCAGGCAAATAGTCAAAAGGCGGGCAGATAAACATCAAAACAAAGAAAACAAGAAATGAACGCTCAGAAATGTAATACAGGGATTAACAAGACTTCGCAAATGACATATGTTAGAAAGGTCTCTTAAATAGTCCAACAAATTGACTGCAGCTGAAACGCAATCAACATCAAGGTATGGGACTTATGGGAAATGTAGTGTGGTTGAGAGAGATCATGAAAAGGGAGGGCGACATCTGGTGGCAAGTGGACGGAAAACAGTCCAGATTTATTACAGTATGTTACATAAAGCATATATTACAACAGTGATATTTAACCAGTCCATTATTGCTGTGGAAAGAATCGCGCATCTGGAGTTATTCATGGTCTGTTGAAAGTACCTTGTTGATTCTTTTACACGTTTAAATGTCTTTTTAATGTTCGACAATTGAAGGGCGAATAAAGTAATGTCATCTCATTGTACCCAGTTTTTAAAAAAAAAATGTATTGCATTCATAGAGCGAAACTTTCACTGATTGTTTGCAGCTTAATGGAAGTTACGGTGCGTTGAAGTCATGTCAGAAAGATCGTATTTACGAGCTGAACGCACAGGAACGCCACCACAATGCCGTAAAAACAAGTGGGAAGTACGAGATGTGGGCGTGTCAGTGAGAAACACAGCGGAACACCACAATATTATAGGTATTAGCAGTGACGTTATACGGCTTTTATAATTACAATGAAGTAAGCTTATTTCCAGAACAAAATATGGTAGCATTACACTATAAAAACATAATATGTAATGATAAAGTTTACAGTGGCTTCATAAATTAACTAAAAACATAAAAAGCAAAACACACCTGATACGTATTCTTTGTTTTTCATTTTCTATAAGTAAAAGTGCTGTAATTTGTTTGCAATTAATTAGGAGTAGTTACTCCACCATCTTCCTCCGACTTGAACGCACCTGCCGCCAACTTCCCACCTCCTATATATGAACTTCCCAGAATTCGTGCAAGGCATCATGGGGCGAAGGAATAAGGTGGATACTTCCAAAAATACTTCCAAACACCCCAGTAAAATTACACATAATGCGATAACAAACTATTTTAATCCATCTTTTACCATATATGGTTAGGAAACTTGGCCAGTAACTTAAAGCTGCAGTACGTAACTTTTTTTTTTTGGTTAATAAAATAACAAAAAATCAGTTATTGAGCAAGTACATGAGACACCGTATCCTGATTTGAAATGGTAAGCTTATAAAAGTGATTTATTATTAGAGCTGTCGGGTTCAATTTTGCTAGAAATGTTAGTTTGATGTCTTCACATGGTTAGGTCACATCCGTAAACAGAAAGAAGAAGACCCGGCTGTTATGTCGGAGTGTTGAGGATGCAGTTGCTTAATTTAAACTTGTCATCTACATGACTGCTTTTAATCTAGAAAGGTCTAAATGGCAACCATCATTGACATCTGGGGAAATCACCTGTTGTCAACACCAAGAAACCTCAAACTGCAGAGAGCCTGTAGTACAAAAGAGAAAGCGACAGGGTCTGCGCTAAAACGAGAGTAAACGTCAGCATGGCTTTTGAGAGGTGGCAACAACTCAGAAATCTGAAGGGATTGAAGACTGACACATGGATGGCTTCCTTTCTGCTGAACAGGCAAGACATTTCAGTGACTCAATAGGTAGCTACTAGCTCATTTGGAGTGTGTGATCAGACCAGACCATCTGACTGAGCAATGGTTAGGTCTAAAAGCCAGTTTCTTATTTTAAAGTAGATAATTTACTTCAGATTCTTTCAGATATATGCCAAGTATGACATAGTTCTTATTATCATGACAATGTACAGATCTACTCTGATGTGGTGATCACAGAGCTAGACGGCCCAATCACACCCTAACCCTACATAACTTTAAAGCTAAACATAACTCCACAAATTAGGTCCACAGAGGTGGCGCTGGACTAGGTCAACTATTACGTCCAGAGAGGGGGATTTCATTCGTCTCTGCAGTGAGCACCACTTAGCAGAAGCAGAACCTACACAAAAAATAACTCTGCAAGTAACTTGCGATTTTATGTTTCAAACAGAGATGGCGATAGAGAGGCAAAAGTTCTGTACTGCAGTTACAAGGTTTTTACTATAGCATTTTTACAAATCTTAAAAAAAAGCCCCGGTATACTTCAAGTGAAATCGAAGAACGAACTGATGTGACGTAATTTCAAACAAAATCTTTTGGAGTTCGTTTTGGAAGTTCAAACAGCTTTCCGATGCAAACTTTCCGGAAAAGTAAGGCACCATTGGTCATTGAATTGCTACTAGTAAAAATGTTCATTTCTGATATCTGAAAATGAATTCCTGATATCAATATAATTTCTGATATCTAAAACGGCTTTCTTACTAGTAACAATCACATTCATGATATCAGAAATGAGCATTTTTACTAGTAAGAATTGTATTCCTGATATGTGAAACTGGAATTTCAACTAGTAAGAAATTAATTCTTGATATCAACAATTGAATTTGAATGGCAGCCTATGGCGAGATTTCACGAGTAAAAAATGAAAGTTGAAGAAAATGAAGTTGTATTTCCGATGAAACGAGACACTGACAGTGTTTTTCACGTTTAATATGGTAAAGCTGGTTGATTTTAAGCACTTTATTGTATAAAGTTCTATAACTAAACGTGACGTGACTTTACTAGAGCGCCAAATTGCAGAGCTCGTACATTTCCATGCTGCTGTGATGCTCAGATGCTTTTCTTATGCCTTATTAAAACAATCTTGCCGTTTTCTCAATTTTGTTGTGTGTTTATTTTGTTAGTGGGAGGAAAGCACGCGGCACATATTTACATATTCATCTATCCATCACTCTCAGCGGCGTCGGATGTTCGCTAACGGTATATTACTGCTCGCATACCTCGAACTTACCGCTTAACGAAGAATGAAAACGAACTCCGCTCTAAGAATCCACTACCAAGAGCTATCCTGTTTGTAATGAACATTCGTGCTTGGTGTGAATAAACCATAAAGGACGCTAGGCTCCACGAAAGTCTTTAATCTCCAACTGTGAGGTGATACTTCCCTGGATTTTCTGAGGCACAATACTAGTTCAGGTTTCCAACCTTTGAGCACCACTAATGGAGAGAGATGTATTTTTCTCACAAATCCCATTTTTCAGCATGGCACAATTTTGATCGGTGGGAAAAGAACAGTTCAAGCTGAGCAGTAGAGGTTGTGGTAAGCAGAAAGGTCAAAAAGCGAGGCTGAAGTGAAGAGCACAATGCCTATATGTGTCTTTATCAGCAAGCAACTGATGTCCCAAATACTGTAATGACTGCAATGATGACTAATGAATCATTAGGCAAATTTATAACCTTGAAATCTTTCTTCTTCTAAGCAGCGCGAGAGTGTCAGTGATGCAGGGACAGCAGAGGCAGCAGAATGTTAAGTGTTGCGTGAGGGCATGCAGAGGAGGAGGTGAAGAACGCCCCTGAGAGAGACCAAACAGCTGGTGCTGCAAAATGAAGAGGGGAGCATTACGAGGTTTTGTTATGAAAGGCACAACAGTAAAATGCAGTTGCGGTGCATGAGTTATGTGATATCAAAGAGTTTTAGATTAACATCTCAGAGGTAAATTTACTAAACAATTGCACAATATTGCCGTGCAAATAGCAACGTCTTATTCTCTAACCGGCTGCAATCCAGTTTAACCGAATGCTAAATGGACTGAAATAGCGTGGGACTGCGAACATTGAAATTCCATTTTATTCTACGAGGCTGTTGAATCCTTGATTCTGTCGGGTTGAAGAACATTCTAAAGAGTGCAAATGCCTTTGCAGGAGAAGCACAGCTACAGTAGAGAGGTTTTGGCCACATTACACATCCATTTCACCTGAAATAACTGAAATCGTTTGGCGAAAGATCCTACAACAGCAAAGGAAACAAAACCCACAAAGACACTGACGAGCAAATAAACAATAGGATAAAAATGAGTGAATGTGCACAATTTTGTTTTTACCATGCTGTTAGTTAATGTTTTCATGTTACTCATTAAAACTTGAGAAGTTTTATGAAATTTAAAATGTTACAACTACAGCAAAAAACAGTGCGATGCAAGAAAATATATATTTTTCTCAATATTTATGATAAATATTTTTTTATTTTTATATTTACTACGGCCTTAAATGTCATACACATTATGAATTCAGGATCAATGTAAAGTATTTAATGTATATAATAAATAAATAAATTAATTAATTAATTAAAAATCTGAACTTAAAACTTTTGAAACAAATCAGTATTTTATTTAAATTAAAAACACTTTTATTTAGCAGAGATGGATGAAATTGATCAAAAGTGATAGTAAAAACCATTTACAATGTTACAAATAAATTTTATTCGGTTACACTTTATTTTAAGGTGTCAGTATTACAGTGTAATTATACATTTAAGTACTGAGCAATGACAATTAACTACATGTACTTACTATAGGGATAGGGTTAGGATGAGGGTTTGGTTTAGGTTTAATTGCATGTAATTATGCATAATTTATAGTTATTACTATAGTAAATACATGTAACATATGTAACAATGATACTGTAAAATAAAGTGTTACCTTTTATTCTTTTAAACTTTCTATTATTCAAGGATCATGTTTCCACAATAACATTAAAAACGGTTTTCAACACCAATAATAATAAGATATGGTTCTTAAATCAGCATATTAGAATCATGTGACACTGAATTTTTAAAGACTTTCAAAGCATTGTTCATATTTTAATTTCCACTCGTCTGGATCATTGGAATGGCCTCTATATGTATTGGTCAGGCCTCTCTCTCCAGACTGCGGCACGGATACAGGAAAGCGGGAACACATTTCCACTGTTCTCGCCTCTCTTCGCTGGTTACCTGTCCATTTTAAGATTTCGGTATTTGTTTTTAAATCTCTTAATGTTTAAGCACCTAAATATCTTTCTGACTTGATCAAGGTGTATGCTCTGCTAGGTCTGCTGACCGTTTACTTTTAGTTGGTAAAGTTGAAGAGCAGGGGTGACCGAGCATTTGCAGCGGCGGCCCCGTAGGAATAGTTGTCCCCTCTACATCAGACAGGCTCAAACACTTGCTGTTTTTAAATCTAGCCTAAAAACTTATTTTTATAGTCAGGCATTTGATGCTATGTGAGAGCTGCTTTTTTGTGTGTGTGTGTCTTTTTGTCTTCTTTTGTTTTGACTGTTTGTATCATTGATATTTTTATTCTTTTATGTATGTACAGCACTTGCTGTTTTTAAAAAGTACTTTATAAATAAACTTTGACTTGACTGAGTAATTTCAGCTTTGATCACAGGAATAAATTACATTTGAAAATGTATTCAAATAGAACAGTTAGGCCTATTTTAAACCGTACATGTTTGGGGTCAGTAAGATTTATTTTTTTAAAAAAGTACCATTATTTTACCTTTGATTTGTCTTGCAGGGTTTCTTTGAATTGTAAGCTTGTGAAAAATTAGCCAAATTTCCCTAAGGTTACACTTAATTCAACATTAACAAGCACTAATAATGATCATATAAAGCTTAGTTTCGATAATACTTAAAAAGATAATTTAATGTTCAGACGACGTTGTGTATAATATACACAGTATACTCGGAAGGAGCACAAACAACAGCTTCTCTTTGAAATAATTATATCACAATTACAACAGCAGCTTCAGAGATGAGTCACATTAATTATTTTAGGTTCATTTGCAAATTAGAAGTATGTGTCAGCTATAAAAAAAAAAAAAAAAAAGTGTCACAATTAACACTTTGATATGCAAGTTTTCAAAGCCTCATGAGGCAACTATCAAACTTCTTAAGAGGTCGCACAATCTGTGTCTGGAGTACCGCTTATTTCTCTGATAAATAAAGCAGTTTCATAAATAATGACGTCCTATTTCAGCCAAATCCATTTTATTTGTATAGAGCCTTTTGTAATGCGCATTGTTTCAAAGCAGCTTTACAGAAAATCATCCCTTAATGCCTCCAGCGAGAGAGCCAAACATGGAGAGGCAGCAGTGGTGAAAGGCAGCAGCGCTGGCTATCCAAAGCTCATCAATACAGACAGACAGGCGCTTCACAGGCTGGTTGCTAAGTGCCACAAAAGAACAGCCTCAAAAATGACCACGGGAATAAATAAGCTCCTCTGTGACTCAATCGCCACAAAAACTGTACACTGAGCTTCACAAAACTGACATTTATGGCAGGGCTGCCACTCAGAAATCACTTGTATCCATGGCAACGAACAAAGACCTATAACTTGCTGCAAGAAGCTCACAACATGGACCCCAGAGCGAAGCAACGGTGTCGTGGGTAACCCTATTTGATGCATGTACACTCAGGAAAAACAGAAGGGTTCAATACAGGACCCTAGGGTTCTTGACTCAAAGTTTAAAGAAATCATTGACAAAGCCTTATTAAATTCAGTTTTTTGTTTGTTTGGTTTTTTTTAAATGCTTTCCCGAGTCATTAAACAGATTTCCTTCATCGTTTACTCGACGTTTTACTTTCTCTTCTGAGGAACACAAAATATATAATTTTTTTTTTTTTTTAAATGTCTCCACACAATGAAAGTCATCGTGGTCGAACACACGACACACTTGAAACATTCTTCCGAATATCTTTTGTGTTTTTCAGAAGAATGAAAGTCATACAGGTTTGGAACAACATGACAATGCAGTTTAGTCTCTGAAAGAAATGCGTTTTCTTTCTGTTTATGAACAATAGTGTAGAAAAAGCAGAAACTTTTCTGAATCTTCTGCTGGCTGACTTTAATAAATTGTTAGTATATACTTTGTTTTCCTGTGTACATTGTTACTTCCAGCTGCATTATTGATTTTAAACACTTGGTATGTATGAGTAATTTAAAAACACTAAACTATTTTTCGTTCGGGAGCTCATGCCTGCTTGGGGGTCTAAGTTATGCTTTGTTAAGTTGAGGGTAATCACATATTGATCACTGGCTATGTAGCATTTCATTAAAATTGTACTTGACACTGCTATTAACCCTGGATCCCTCAGCAATTTGTGTAAATAGGCTGGTGTAGGTAGTGTACTTCTGTTGAGTGGCATTAGGCACAGATAGATACAGTATGTTTTCTGATTTTTGTTCAAGTAGGTAAACTGCTGCACTGGTGAGGAAATAAATGAGATCGTATAATTGTGTACTTTACTCTTAAAAGGGACGGTACACCGGAAAAAGAAAAAATAAATAAATTTAGACATCATTCGCTCAGCATTTTCATCTGTGGAGCTCAAAAGAAAGGGGTCAATGGGGTCCAGAAAGTCAATGTCGTTCACTAATAACTTCTCACGATTTCAAGATTACATTTCTATTTATAAAAATTCGTCTTAATATATTTAAGGCCTCCCAATGCTTATTAAAAATGATTTATCTGTGCATATAATTTTTTTTTTACTCATGTGCACTCGTAATCTTTAAAGGGGTCCTTGATTATGATTTCACTTTTTTAACTTTAGTTAGTGTGTAATGTTGCTGTTTGAGCATTAACAACATCTGCAAAGTTACAACGCTCAAAGTTCAATGCAAAGAGAGATATTTTCTTTTACAGAAATCGCTTTTTAAGGACTACAACAAATGACTCCTTCTTCCTGGGTTGGTGACATCACAAACCCAAAAATTTACATAAACCCCGCCCCCGAGAATGTGCAACAGAGGGGATGAGGGCATGTTGGGCTGCTTCAGAGAAGAGCAAAAGTTTTTCCTGGATTTGCACAAAAGATGAACATGACGACACATGCTAGTGATGAGTTGATCAACTCCACAGCAATTACATAAATTTATCCACTAACCGTTCAGAAACGTCTAAAAGTTTAAAACTTCTTCCTGAGTCTCTCCATCAGTGTCGACTCCGGTTTGAACAATGTAAGGATGAACACTTTCCTCATTTTGTCTGTGTGAGATTCTCCAGCTTTGTTGTTGTTGAGCTGTTAAAGCTCCGCCCTCTTTTAGAAAATGAGTCGGGAGCAGCAGCTCATTTGCATTTAAAGGGACACACACAAAAACTACGTATTTTTGCTCACACCCAAATAGGGGCAAATTTGACAAGCTTTAATAAATGATCTGTGGGGTATTTTGAGCTGAAACTTCAAACAAATTCTGAGGACACCAGAGACTTCTATTACATCCTGTAAAAGGGACATAATAGGTCCCCTTTAAATCAAAATAACTTCCCCTCCCTCTTGCAGCGACTTTTCTCTGATGGTGTGTTTTTCGGCAGACAGGAACAACCTGTCACTCACATGAGATCAACCAATAGCAAACCACAACCATCCAACAATCCAATTAATTCCCAACTGGACAAAATCATGTCTCGCCCTGCATTTTGTCTTGTTCAAGAATCAATTTCACTCAGTTAAAAAAAGACTATTGCAACTTCAATCCCAAGCCAACTTTAAGTAGAAATCAAAGAGCAAACAAGACACAGCAAGCTTTGTCCTCAGTTGATTTTCTGATGATGAAACATGAACACTTTACAATAATATCATGTTTCATCTTGTAACTAATTACCCTAACTTGGCCAAACTGGGTTATAAATACTGAGCTGTTTACGGAGGAGGGAGATAAAGTTCTAATGGTGGCAGTAAAAAAGGCAGGCAGAGTGGGCAGAAGAAACAGATGGTTAGTGCTTTGGAGAGTTGGAGAGGAAGGTTGGCATGTCTGAATCTAATGCCATGCAGTAGAGAGAGGCGGCGCGTCAATGATTTAATGAAGTCCTCTCCTCACCTCCTCTAGAGAGCTGCTTTAATCTAAAGCCATCGCTGCACAGCTCTTCTCTGACAGGTGCAGGAAATGCAATCAGCATTACATGCTGCCCCGAGAGTGCTCCACTAGAGTAAAGCCATGAATTAAACGCCTTTTCCACTGTTTCCATCTGAGGCCTTTACCCGTCTCTCAAACTCAACATACATGGCAGATTGCAGTAAAATAACATGACATCCTGAATAATTAATTTCCTGAAAGTAACAATTATTTCGAGTGCTTTTTCAAGAACATGACAGCTAGAATGGGAAGGGTGGGGTAATAATCTATCCCAGCTGCGAGCGCGACTCATTTGGCAGTGTTGATATTTCGGCAGTTTGAATAAATATTTTGCATGAATGTATGCATTGACTGAAACAAAGACAAATAATGTGCCATTATGCTTAATGCAATGCTTGCGATTTACTAATGGGTGAGAATCATAATAGAATAAATGACTCAGTTAGTCATTAATTTGTTTCGAAACAGTCTGTAAGGAGGAAGTCAGATGGACTCTCCCCTCTTGGATTTACTGATCACAGCTATAAATACAATCTTTTTGGCTGTAATTGGCCGAAGGCAAGATTTATGTGGCCGAAATCAATGCATGGTGTCATCTGTGCTGGACAGCGGAGTGAGTTGCCAAATAAGGGTCCCCCAAAATAACAAGGCATTTTTCCATTAAAGTTGTTACATATTAATGTTTTCTGTCCTCCTCGGTTATGAATTATGGATGTTTCCTTTTGAGTTCCATTTCAGTAATATTTCTATTAATGTTGTTTCATATTACCTGTTAATATAAAAAATGTATGCATAAAACGTTATTTATTTATGTCCGTTCATGGGCCGGTGATTCTCTCTTGATTGTACAATTTGTCTTCTCAAAGAGAAACACTTACTTTCTCAAAGTAAAAAAGGTTCTGTTAGTGTAACCGCTTGTGAGATTTAACAGCTACCTTCACCCGTACAGAGAACGATCATCCTTCACGCTAAACATGTTGAATTACTCAAGGGAGCATGAAAATCGGCAAAAATCTGGGGATTCGGTGGCCCAATGTAAACCTCAGTTATGCTATCTTTCATTGCTTTAAAGGTTCTGAAATGCATGAAATATAAATTGTATTGGAGTCAGAGATACACACGATGGAAGGCCATAACAGTCAGGGCTATTCAACTGAAAACCCAGAGGAAGATAGAGACAGGGATAAAGCAGATCACAGGAAGAGCTCTCTCCAAACAAGTGCACTGAAATCCCATTATCCAGTGTAGATGGTAACCAGTAGCAACACATTTACTTGGTTGTAAAACAGTATTTGCATAGGATACAGCGAACACATTCCACGAAAAAGTACAAAATAGGGCCTGAAACTGATAAAAAATTTGATCAGTGCTTTTCAAAAAATTCCAACTTCAAGAGGTTCATTCAAGAGTAATAAAAGATAGTAAATAATTACAAGATTTTTAAACAAAAAACACCGAAAACTGTTTCAATAATAGATTGTGCCTAAATTATAATATTAATTATTTTATTTCAAGTCAAATTTATCTAATAGGTCTCAAAATAATGGAACTCATTTAAAATGGGTATTAAGTACCATATTTGCCATCTGACCTCTGGTACTTTGGCCCAAACTGGGCTTTAATAATTGGTCATTGCGATTTAAGAGAATCTCTCTTTATATCTGAGCCTTTGAAAGTTCCCCATTTTGTTTGAGTCCATCAGTTTCAGTCAATAAATCAACGTCAAACTGAGATTTGTTTGCCCCAGGAGAATGGGACACCACTGACGTCCCATGAATCGAATGAAAATAAATCCACAGCATGTCAGAATTTTGCACAAAAATGGCATGCCATCATATTTTCAAACACATTTTCGAGCATCATACAAAGACAATTTAATATGATTCATTTATGAGTCATTAAGTTTGATCAATTATTCAACTATATTTCACATTTTCCACTTCATTCATAAAATATGTGACCCTTATTAGTCGCAATGATGCATTGCATGAAATTGTCTGCCACTTTACATGAATAACATGGACTAATAATTGTATTTGGGTCGAGGTCTGGTCACTGTAGGCCTTCCTGAGGTCAAGAAGGTGTTTAAATTTCACTGCTCAGTCAAATAACGTAGAGCACACTATATGGTTGATTACAAAAAGCTCAGCTCGATGCGGGATTGTTTGTGCCATGTCAGCTTTGAAGAGGAAGTTTAATTATATCCCAGAGGAACGCTCGCTGTATCTCCAATACAGTGAGGTCAGTTCCTGCGTCTTCCTGTTATACTTGAGGTAAAAGATCATTAGCATTCGACTCAGCACAAAGCAGAGGCTCATTTGGCCAATCTGTCGTATTCTTTTGAGCAAGACTCAAGATAGTGAGATATTCATCTGCGATTGTGCGAGTTCTGAGAAAACAATTGTGTGAGATACACAGTACAAACATTAGATTTGGTATTTTATCCCAAATGTCAGAGCAAACATATTTATGCTATCAAAATTCTCTTGCAAGAGCTGACATGCTGCAATCAACTCTCTCAGAGAAGTGTATGTCGCAGAGCATCAGTTACGACTGCTAAAGCGAGACATATTTCAAAGACGTCTGAGTCACTTCTGTAGCGCTGGGACTTGCAGCATTCGTTCGGCTAGGGTCAATTGGAAAATCGTGTTAGGTTTACGTCTAGATCTGAATGGCCCTGCTTACCGTGTCCTTGCAGCACCCTCGCTTTATTTATCCGTAGTATAATGTCTCCTCCTCCCCCACATGGTAGTTAGAGAACTTTTGTTTATGTGAAGTTAGAGGATCTAAAAGAATCTCGCAGGTGCTAATCAAACAGTCTGAGAGGCAGAGAGAGAGGTTGCGATACCTACATATGAAACTGTATCAAAGCACGAGTCCGTGTCTCTGTTCTTCAAAAAGATCACTAGCTACCAACTGCGTCTCATCAGCCAATATATATAGCGGCGTTGTACACATCAGTTCACATTTAGGTATTTTAATTAACAGCATCGCTGTCAATTAATTTCTCATTCTCTAATTAGCACAAAGGAACTGCATAGGATTCATCACATTTGACAAATTTGTCAAAAAGCCTATAAGGTTGTGCCATGTATGGAGGAGTGGGTGGAAATCCTCTTTTTCCAATGGATCTAACATAAAAAATACAATAATAAAAACAGTCTGTTTTGCACCTTTTTCTGTTGCTGTGTTTTAATGAGAGCCTGCTGGAGATTATGAAAAATGTAACTGATTAGGCCCACACAGAGACTGTGAAATCTAAGCATTCAATGTTTTATTTTTTTACACATCCTCTGCATACACATCCCCTCCTTGAATGTTTGTTCATGACATTTTTAGCCAATTTTATTATGCTTTCAACAATCAATAAGAGTGGAGTTCTCTCTAGGGATGCTCAATATATCAGCACCATATCAGTTAGAATTATTTCCATCCATTTTGAGGTTTAGTTGGCTTTTTCCAATATCTAGCAGTACATTAAAAGCATTGTGAGACATTATAGCAAAGATTTAACCCTTTAAGGCAGTGGCTCTCAACCTTTTGGACTCGTAGGCTCTCCGTTGTCCACAACAATATTCAAAGGCCCTCGTGTCTTTTCTAGTTGTTTGATTCTCTGTTTAAGAATTAAGGGTAAAAAAAATTAAAAATGTTTGTATTCACAGTTTCTGCCCTAAAAAATGTTTCCGAGCTTTGCATAAACAGAAAAATATATACTCATAAAATGGCTCCCTGCTGTAAGAGTTTCCTTCTTTAAAGGGACAGTTATCCCAAAAATGGGGATGGGTGGGTGTACTCCATATAGTAAAAGTCAAAAAAGTCCAAAGAAGAAAGATAGGCATACAGGTTTGGAACAATATGAGGGTGAGTAAATGATGACAGAATTTTCATTTTCGGACAGTTAACCATTTAAGAGCTCATGTCGACATGAGTTGCCACACACATGTAGTGATAGCAGAGCTTTGTGCATAACAAAGTTCATGTCTTGAAAATAAAAAAGTACATCAACCTAATGAAACGGTTTCAGAACACACACACACACACACACAAATTCTAATACCTAACTATTCAAACTCTCTGAGCTCTATCAAGGACTCCAACCAGCATTCCAGAGCTTTTTCCAATATTATCATAAGCACTTTACCATTTACCACTTATTCATCTTCTGAACTCAAATGAAGATATTTTTTGATGAAATCCGAGAGGTTTTTTTTAGATCCTCCATTAAAAGCAACGAAATTACCGTCATTCAAAGTCCAGAAAAGTAGTAAAAACATTGTTAAAATAGTCAACGTGACTACAGTGAATCAACCTTAATATTATAAAGCGACGAGAACACGAGAAAAACAAAACAAAAATAACGACTTCATTCAACAAATTCGTCTTTCTCCTGTCATTCTCATACGCTATTCACGTTGCAGAGCTTTCATGTTTACATCCAAACGTCGACAAAAACTCTGATTAACGTGGAAAAGAAACCTTTTATCGCGTATGCTAAAGAATATTGTTTTCATAAACACTCCTAAAGTGTAGCCTTCTCATTCTTCCCAAGGCTGGGCCTGCTGATTATCTGCACACGTCATGAATTACTCGCATTTATGAACAGAACTACTTCGGATGAACAATTACGTGGAGTTGACAATGTCATGAGTTTCCTAACTCAAACTTGTGACTCATCTGCACCTATGACGGACTACGTCCCTTGAGAGTTTCACAAAGACACAATGTAATTTTGTACACATCATTAGGCTACCCAAGCAAACCTCCTCAACAATAAACTTTGCTCCACTGTCATTACAATCTTCCATTTCGTCCCCCTCCACGCAGGAGAGCACACCCATTCCCTGTGCATTTCAAAACAGATGGCGAGAGACGGATATTGAAACAGTCATGCGAACTGACTCATCATGAAAGTCATTTATCTTAATTGAGAACGGAACCTTCCCGGGGTGAAAAATGACATTAATTTACTATATGATTAAGTGAATAACCGACTAAGGTGGAATGAAGATCAAGAGCCACGGATGTGAGCCGTGAATATCATTTTTAAAAAAACCTACTATGTAATGTAGGCCACAAATTTGCTTTCCACAATCACTCTCTTATAGATTCCTCTAAAGTTCTGCCAACCAGCAAAGTTCTCTGATAGAGCATCATAAAACTGCATGTAGATTAAAAAGGAAACTTAATTACGGCGCCTGCCAAGCTACATTCCCTTGTGCTAGAATCACTCTGGTGTTCAATGCAACTCAAAGCCTGTTCAAACGGTCAGTTGGACAGCCAGAAAAGTGCAGAGGCAAATTGCACTGGGCAATACTGGCAGTGCAGGAGAGGGACTAGAACATGGCCTTCCATTTACGAAGCCTGACCCTACTTTGTAAGCTGACTGGCTGTGTATGAAGGGAACGATGTGAGGTCGGTGTTGTTTTTGTATGGAATAATAATGAGAGGAGCTGTGACCGCTACTGCTGATCCTGCATGTGTGGCTAGCATTTGGGAGGAACAGTAATAAATAGAACACAGGTGTGCGTTCGTGTATGTAAGCGGCCATGTCCGCCGCCCTTTACCTTGGCAAATGGTTTGCGATTGTTTCATTGTCCGGAATAATCAGGATTCACGCCGTGATGCGCTGCGGGTCTGAAATCTATTTCTAGAGGCTAACAAATAACTAACACGGAATAAAAGCACAGCCAGACTGTTTAAGAGGCCTGACCCATTTCGAGAGGACTTAACAATGCACATGCTCCCTGTGTCTCGCTCTTCCTCCACCCACTGCTAACACTGCAGGTCTAATGTAGCATGAGTCAAACGTTACAGTCAGTGCTCTAGGGCAGGAGAGCTCCAGCCCATTAAGTTAACACAGAGCCACACATCAAGATGAGGGGTGATAGAAAGTATAAAATGTTGGACAATTTGTCGAAACGACCATACGACGTATACGCCATGACAATGCTACAGAGATTTCTCATCAGAATCACAAGCAACTGCTGTATTGGTGTTAAATGGTGCTGAAATTTGTGTTTGTTTATTTATGCGCTACTTAAACAACAGTCCATTGACCAAAGTGCTGTACATTTTAAGAACCACAATCAACCATAAAAACGTAATAAAACTACAGATAACATGAAATAAATAAACCCCACAGATGGAATATGCAACCGGTTATGATTACCCTGCCACATCAGATGCTAATGCGAGGAGATTTTCTTTTAACTTGCGCTTAAAGGTGCTTAGCGTGGGTGCCGATCCAATGTAAAGAGGCAAGTAAGTTTAGGAGCTGCCACTGCAAATGCTCTTACTCATTTTTCGTCTGGTCTTGGGAATCGTTAAGTTGAAAGTATACTTCATATTCGAACGCACAGCTTGGCAAAGCATACTCCATTTGACTCGCACACCTACACAGGCGTTCAACGCATCGTTTCGAGTAATCTCTCGCCACGAGTTACAACCCATGTAAATCTCTTTGTATTCTTTCATGCTCGAGTTGTACAAATGATGTACTTTCTAAGCTCTTCGCACAATCTCTCGTCTATGTACGCCTCCATTGTCGCGGTAGCTTGCATGTGTTCCGGTCTGTTCTGTTTATACAGTTTTTCCTTCAACTACCTTGTGAATCGATGCCCCCAGGGCACGCCTGCCACCTTGTGGATAAACTAATCACTGCAAAAAAATAATTAAAAATTTAAATGCGCATGTGTGTAAAATCCAGAGCTGTACGTACTCTGATGAGGAAATTCGTGTCACGTACACTGTGCGCTGACCCTCGCCTATGCATAAAAAGTATACTTTGGCCTTAAAAGTCATCTATCTGGTCAACTTTGGCCTTAAAGGTCATCTGGTCAGACCGTTTCAGCTTATATTTCTAAATTCCACCAAATACAGTGCAGCTAAGTTAGTGATTTATGGACAAAAATCAAAAGTTTAAAATCGATTCTACAAACGAATCGGCAGCCAATGTAAGGAAGTCAAGGCTGTATACTTCTTCTGCGTTCCGCTCTGTCTCGCGCACAGTTGAGCGTGCAAGCCTTTCAAAGTATACTCCTTTTGCCGTGAGTGTAGAAGGACACGTTCGGCACATTCGCACTTAGGAATCGTTAAGTTAAAAGTATACTTCATATTCGAACGCACAGCCTTGCAAAGCATACTTCATTTGACGCGTGCACGTACACAGGCGTTCGACGCATCGTTTCGAATAATCTCTCGCCACGAGTTTCAACCCATGTAAATATCTTTGGATTCTTTCATGCTCCAGTTGTACAAATTATGTACTTTCTAAGCTCTTCGCACAATCTCTCGTCTATGTAGGCCTCCATTGTCGCGGTAGCTTGCATGCGTTCCGGTCTGTTCTGTTTATGCAGTTTTTCCTTCAACTACCTTGTGAATCGATGCCCCCAGGGCACGCCTGCCACCTTGTGGATAAATTAATTATTGCAAAAAAATAATAAAAAATTTAAATGCGCATGTGTGTAAAATCTGGAGCTGTACGTACTTTGATGAGGAAATTCGTGTCACGCACACTGTGCGCTGACCCTCGCCTATGCATAAAAAGTGAAGTATACTTATATCTATCTGGTCAACTTTGGCCTTAAAGGTCATCTGGTCAGACCGTTTCAGCTTACATTTCTAAATTCCACCAAATACAGTGCAGCTAAGTTAGTGATTTATAGACAAAAATCAAAAGTTTAAAATCGATTCTACAAACGAATCGGCAGCCAATGTAAGGAAGTCAAGGCCGTATACTTCTTCTGCGTTCCGCTCTGTCTCGCGCACAGTTGAGCGTGCAAGCCTTTCGAAGTATACTCCTTTGGCCGTGAGTGTAGAAGGACACGTTCGGCACATTCGGACTTTCAAACGGGCCCTTCTATTGACGAAAATTACATCATGCAGACGGTGAGCAGACGTGAGTATACAGGCTTTAAGAGTACATTTTAAGAGCCTCACAGCAACATTTTTTTAACAATTTTTAGTGATTTAGTAATGATTTTATAATACCCACGTATAGTGAATTATAGTATAACCTGTTAAAAAAAAAAAAAAAAGCATGAATGACTTTCTAAATCACGTTTGGACAAAAATGGTTTTACTTTCACTATTAATCGCAAGTAATAAAAACATTGTCATCAAAGAACCCCCCCAGATTCTACAAACTGGCTTGCAAAAGGGAGCTAAGATGCCCAGGTTAGAAAAATTGCTTACTCCTGGTTCTCCAAATCATACTACTTTTAATCAAAAAAAATAAAAAACTACCCACACAAACACAATAAAATGTCACACATGAGCAGAAAGGCAACACTCGTCTCTTGTCTGACAAAGCGAACTGTCATTTGGCAAAAGGGTCAGACTATTTTCCTACCAATTTCCAAGTGAAATCACTCTTCAGCAGAGTGGGTATTTGAAATGCACTGCGGTCCTTTCCTGGAGAGCAGAATTCCAAGTCACTTGAATTTTACTTGCAAGCCAAGTGCCATATTTGCACAGTGACACTTCAAAAGCTTCTCTGTTTTATTGTAAGACACCAGATCTTTTGGGAGAGTCTTTGATATTCTCATTGAAGCCATCGACACCTCTCTCAGCTCCAGATGATGAATTCTAAGGCACTGATATGAGAGTTTGTTCCTTTCATCCAATCATGTCAAGTCATGAAGAGTAAAACTTAATTTAAAGGGTTAAATAAAGAAACCAAGTACATCTTGTTGTGAATTTGTAGGTTTACACTTTTTTTTTTGAAGCTCATCCAGTTCCTCCAACATGATAAAACCTCCTCCATCCTTGGGAATCAAATGCATGATTTCAAATCCCAGAGAATACACAAAATGATCAAAATGCACCTTATTGCAATGGCATTTTAGTGCGTTGTCATGCAAGAAGCACATTCACAACATGACTTGCACGTTCTGACCAACATGTAATATTTACTTTGCGCAGATGCTAGCTCTAATATCACTTTCTATGTTGTGTAAAGGCCTATAGTTGATAACTTCATCTCATAAGATGTTTCTAATAACCTGTTAGCAAAGCATTTCAGGTTACTGGTTTTCATGACATGTTTACTGCTCATTGCCAGATTTTTTTCACTGCCTGCTGATTAAGCAATCCAGATAAGAGGACACACAGTAGCCTAAAATCAATTACCTCAAATAGTCAATCATGGGTTGGCACAAACTGGCTCTTGTATATTGAGTTTGACTTGTTTGAGGAATTGCTTGGGAAAGCAGAAGTGGTGTACTTTAAAAGAACACCAAACAGAACAGCAAATGCATGATGGGAAGACAGACCTGTAGGCACACAAAAGAAGTCCATTAAAGACAGAGACACCATTTAGCAAGAAGAGCTCTACAGTGCTAAAAAAAAAAAAAAAATGTAGATGCTTAAAATGAACATCCTTGGTTCTGTGAACACACATCAAACATCAACACACTTTCTGATGCCTGTACTAATATAGCACAAACATACACATCAGCATTATACACATCAGCATTCAAAATCAAACAGTATTGAAAATATAGAAAAATAAAAACTAAGCAAATATCAGAGGGTGTAACGATACATAGATATGGACTATGAAATATTTGATAACTTTTTTACAGTTCTTTTTTTTGTATAAATGTATTTTCTTTTGGAACTGGAATATACTTAAAAAAGGTACACTATTGTAACTTTTTAAAAAACAAAACTGCGTGCATTTTGAGGAACAACGTTGTTTTGGTTATGCTTCGTGACTGCATAACAGAACAGACCGGAACGCATGCAAGCTACAGCGACAATGGAGGCCTACATAGATGAGAGATTGTGAGCTTAGAAAGTACATCATTTGAACAGCTGAAGATGTTACTGTAACTTTACCTAATAATAGACACTGTAATTCCTTGAAAAAAAGCACAGCGACAACTATAATGAAACGACTCTTCACAATAGATAACGCTTTACAACAAACTGTTAGAGAGCTACACGTGCCAATTTATCTGTTCAATAAAATACCTTAAGCCCTATTCGAACAGGACTAGTTTTTCCTTGAAACATTTGAGTTACATTTCTTTTAAATCACTCAACATCTGTGATTTCATTTACCGATTCGCACGGGACTAACATCTGTGTTTATTACAGAAGTGGGAGAGTGTGTTTTCTAGAAGTGGGCGTTACAGAGGGTCATGCTATGCTTGCGTGCATATGACGTATGTCTTTTAACGTATTATTTGTCAATATAATTTAAATTTATTATAAAAACCCTATTTAAGTAAACTTCACGAGTTTATAAAAGTGCATAAGTGAACAGCGAAATCTAAACAAGCATCTTACTTTTATCTGACACTGATGATAAAATGGGTCTTTTTTTTCAATTTGGCTTTATTAATTTTATAATTCCATTTTTTTATCAGATACCATCCATATTAAAATGAAATCAAGCTAAAGATTGGCGTGCAAACGGTCAAAACACAGCGTTAGGATAATAAAACATCAGCAATTGCAAACATTTGTAATTTTTACAGATCTTTTTACAGAAGGTAAAAGTTGCAGTGATCTTTACTGACATTGTCCGTAATGATTACTAAGATGGCACATTCGGACGGGACTAAAATCACTGAGAAGTTCTGGTAATAGTTAATTTACCCCATCTCTGCATGTAAAACTAATCCAGTCCGAAAAGTGCTTTACTTCCCTGTTGAGTAATAAAAACGCCATCTTTACAATATTTCAAATCCCTCAGTTCTCGCCACCTCCCAAAAGCCAAGCCAATGTTGGTTCTTGTTTTAGTACGAGCTCTGTCACGTTGTCTTTTTGCCAGCAGACTATCGAATCATTATTTAAATGTAGTTCATTTAAATAAAAAAAAATAATAGGCCTAAATAGTGTATCTTTAATTTTGTTTTGTATGCATGTCCTATTGGGGATAATAGATTTGCACATTTTTTAGAGCACAGAAGACGACTGAAAGTGTGTGTGTGTGTGTGTGTGTACTGTATCTCTTAAGAAAAGCTTGGGGGAAAACAGTGTTTGTCACATCAACCATGGAAATCAAATCAGAATCCATAAATCTCACTCATAACAACACAGGATCCACACAAGCGCACACACACAGACATAAAGATGCACGGCCTCCTCTCAGGACCTATAAATCAAAGCCGAGCTGAAGCAGTACTCCTCCTCTATCCATCTGTATTGTGAAGTTCTTGCCGGCCGTTTGGCCCCACAGTCTTGTCAGCACTTCACACAGAAGTATGCCTACTCCTGCGACTGCTCAGACCCACATGTATATATTCATTCCGATCACAAAGGCTTATGCCTTATTTATACGCCTGCACAGACGGCACCTTTAGCATCTGTGTGGGGTGTTTAGTTGTAAATTGCTACAGCCATGCAACATCACAGAAGTTATGGAAATATGGGTTGATGCCTGCACCTTAAAGCGCCGGAGTGTTACTGCAGGGACACGCCACACTTTTTGATCTTCGGTGTATTAGTAAAGTATGTCAGTTCAGAGACGTATACCTTCCCACTAAACTCTCTTTGGTTCCAAATGTTTAAGAAAATGTTTGACGGCCTTTATTCTATTCATTTATATAAGGAATATTTCTGAACTTCCGAGGTGCATGACGATCATATCTCACTATAGTTAATAAATACAAAAAAAATGGCATTAAATAAATTCATCACATATAATTTACCCACAAAAAAAAACATTTTAGGATTTTGAACATTACTAAAAATGTTATGACATGAAATATTAATTACATCATTTGGTGATGTAAAAAATGAAACTAATATAAATCTTGAATTGAGAAATCAACTTTTTCTTGAGCTTTTGGTATATTAGAGTTCATCATACTATAATAATATCCTTCCTTATGAGTCCAGTAAAAGCTTTTATTGACACAAGGGCGCAGCGAACGACTCGTCCTGGAATTATCGTGCTTATCTATGATAGAGAGGTGAAACACCGCCTCCGCAGAAGAAATCAACGCCTACTTCATCACTGCGACATTAGCCCCGCCCACTGGCGTATTAGTGAGATGAGGAGGACAGAAGAGCGATTCGGGACAAAAATAGCATTACATTATGCTAGGAATATGGTTATTTATTTTCAACAATGTTGAGCTATTTCACTGTGGACTCTTTGGTAAATCAATCTCATTTACAGCACAGGCTTTGCAAAGAGACTTTTCCAATAAGGATTCGACAGTAATGCAACAACATGTAAGTAGCTGTGTTAATTCTAATGCCTGATCTGATATGTAATGATTCCTGTACAGTCAGATGTGTCAGTAAATCAAACCAGTGACTAAACGGTCAATTTCATGTTGTTTCTCTTAGCGGGATGAAAATCTGTTATTTAAACGGTGATTAAATTATATATATGAAGCGATGAAAGAACGCTCCCTTTACAATCACTGGAGCTGTCAATCAAACAGCGCAAGGTTGTCAGTGACTGAGTTCTGGACTCTGACAATGACGAGATCACTGCTTTCATGCACTCAACAACATGTCTGTGATCGGCTACAATGTTCATCACTGCAACCTTTCATGCCACGATCTAAATATAATGCCATAGATCTAAATGTAACGCTTTTCACGATTAGTTAACCTTGAGAGCAGTAATAGTAAAAATGTGCTAAAAGTTTTTGAGAGAGTAATATTTACCTATTTCAAAGGCAAAGATGTCAGCCAATCACAGCAGTGGGCGTTTACACTGGAGTCTCACAGCAGACACGCCCCTTAAAACAGAGCGTTCAAATAAGAGGGCTAAAATCAGGGCAGAAAAAATGCCTTTTATTTCCAAATTATGACAATTTTTATGTAAAAAGCATGCATGTACTAACATTATATGTGTTTGTGTTTGTAATTTGTGAGGACACAAATTTGTGTAATGGCATGGGTATTACACTGGTATTATGACGAAACCATGAAATATGAGGACATTTCCTGAGTCCTCATATTTAAAATAGCTTTAAAAACATACTAAACAATGTTTTATTAAAAATGTAAAAATGCAGAATGTTTTCTGCGATGGGCAGGTTTAGGAGTAGAGTTAGTGTATGGGAATTTACAGTATGTACAGTATAAAAACCATTACGCCTATGGAATATCCTCACTAAGATAGCAAAACAAACCTGTGTGTGTGTGTGTATGTGAGAGTGTGTGTGTGTGTGTGTGTGTGTGTGTGTGTGTGTGTGTGTGTGTGTGTGTGTGTGAGAGAGAGAGAGAGAGAAATAAGGCTGCAATTATTTGATCAAAAATACAGTAAAACTGCAATATTTTGTATAATTTCTAGAAGTTTAAGAATCAATATCGGTTCATTAACATGAAATTCAATTAAAAATCAATATTTTTAAACCAGCCCTATTGCATATTTATACTATGAAACGACTACCGAATTGCAATAAAAATATATAAAATTTAAAATATGCAAAACATTTTTACTAGTGGTCTCAGATTTTATATGGCAGTATTTATTGTATTCATACATTTCCAAGCACAGGAACAGCCAGTTTAATTATGTTGCTCAAATGTCTTTGTTGTTTCGTAGATTAAATCTACGAAAACTACCAGATGGCTCTATTGACTATATCTTTAGATAAGGTTCTTTAAACAGCAGCTGTTTTCAGGAAGTTATGAGAACAACATATGCTCAGGGTTAGTCAAGGTGATGAACAAATAAGAACGGTGACACTGACCTAGATGACACCGTTTTTCAGTATTAAAGAAGCAGTATCTGAAATTATCGACTTTTCTAAATCCAGATATAAAAGAACTGGGCGGTCTGCACTTAATGAAGCTAATTTTCCTGACAATACCTAGAAAATAAGGCCTAATTAATTCATTAACAAGAACTCAGGAAAATCCATCCACAGTTGGCATATACGTCAAAAAATAAACAGCATGCTGTGAATTTAATTAAAAAAAAATAATAATAAAATCCTTAAGCATCTTCCCAACTAACATACCAGGTCTAATTCTTTATAGCTGTAAGAAAGTTAGAAATGCTAAAGTGTGACTGATCACAAAACAACTTCAGAGGTTTGGACAGAACAAATGCCAAACAAAACAGAAATGCAAGTAAACAACAACAACAACAACACAGCAAACGTCAACAGCCTGACAGCTACAGCGGTCCTGTTGTCCTTCTCACAATGAAACATCTGACACAATTTGGCAGTGATATGATCACAGATACAAAGATTAATTAATTGATTCGTTTATGTATTAAAATAGTAACTTAATTATCGTATATGTCTTTGTGTTCAGCACTGTTGGAAGAACACTGACTCAAAAGCACTTGATAATGTTTAGGAAAGGGTTGTAGCATCCCATTGGTAGACTTTTAGTGCCATCTAATGGATAGATATAGACATTGCAAAGGGTTAGAAAATCTTAATACTTAAAGCCAAGAATGTGTAGTCGATACTGTAAAGACGTGATTTACAGCTAACCATACAACAGCAATCTATTTCTAACCTAATATATATATATATATATACAGCTCTGAAAAAAATTAAGAGACCACTGCATATTTTTTGTTATTTTGACCAGTTGTTGCTTTTGGCAAATAAATGTTCTAAATTACAATATTTTTATTTGGAATTTGGGAAAAATGTCAGTAGTTTATAGAATAAAACAAAAATGTTAATTTTACCCAAACACATACCTATAAATAGTAAACCCAGAGAAACTGATAATTTTGCAGTGGTCTCTTAATTTTTTCCAGAGCTGTATATATATAATATATAATATATATTATATATATATTTTTTTTAATCAAAATGTAATTATGAGCGTCACAAACAAAAATAAGGACTCATTCCTTACTTCAAATGCCTAAATATCAAGGTATTAAACGTACGCTATACACTCTTATATATTATTAAGGAAAGATATAGGCATTTAGGAGACTGAGAGGAAAGATAATGAGGGAATGGACAAAATATCTGTGAAAAATATTGAAAGGAAGGTGTGCAAACAATTAAGTCAGGTGATTAGGATTTTTAAAATGGCGTCGAACTCACCGTCTTTCTCTAAAAGTAACTTGATACGTGGAGATATAAACTGTGAAATGAGAATCGATTATTTATTTGAGGCCAATTAATTTCCGTTATGTTTGTACCCGTTTGCCTGTATATATTTGTTCCGTCTGGGATGTTTAAACCCACAAACACAACCAAGATAACTGTCGAGTGATAATAGTCGTTGTGATGGTTTGAATGACACTCAATTTGGAGCTGCGTAACGGTCGACTAGTAAACGCCACGTACCTCTTCTAACAAGCGTACTTGCCACGTTACCATGGAAACTTTTGACAGACAGATTACACGCCCAATGGCAGACCAACGCTCCAAACTCAGAGGAAAAAGCGCGACGGATTCTCCAATCACTAGAGCGAGGGGCGTGGCTATACAGCAGAAAGCGGGGTTTACATTAAGGAACTGCGTTTAGCAAATCTCAGGTAAAACAAGTTGAAAATGACCTGTCAGAGCGATTATCTGAAGGCTTGACCGAGGCGAAGACAGCTACAACGAGTCTGTAAATACTACTCTCAGGGGATCTTTTAGGGTAGGTGCTCGCTTGCTGCGGCTTACAATCGTCAGCTGCTGTATTCTGTTTAACTGATGCTTAAAAACATATGGTGGAGAAATACAGTTGTGTCTTCAAAGACATTAAGAAATACGCGTCATTTCGTACCTAATGTTTGCCGATATGATTTCAGTCTGAACACATCATTTGGATTTATTTGCTCGTAATTATTGAAAATTATTGTTTACAGGGAATGTCAAGGTTCATCTTACACGTGCTAGTGACGTCACGCTGTGGTTGTAGGAAGTTCCATTTAAAAACAAGTGTATGGCTGGAATGATAATAATGAAATGACGTGAATGTTTTTTTTTTGTGTGTGTTTATGTAATTGTTCATGTAGTTACTTAAATCAGTTAAATTCACTTTAGTAATGAGGATGATTGGCCGTTAGTGATGACACCTGCTGTTAATGAGACGCAAATTTATTAATTATATATATCTGTGTAAAATAAAAATGTGATCTGTATATGTGTGTGTGTACAGGTCAAATTTTTATTTTACACTGAAATATTTTTTTAAAAAAAAATTTTATATATATAAATTCTAAAAAATTGTGTGTATATATATATATATATATATATATATATATATACAGATCTAATTTTTATTTTACACAGAAATATTAAAAAAATAAATAATATATATATATATATAAATTGTAAAAATTGTGTATATATGTATATATATATTTACAGATCTAATTTTTATTTTACACAGAAATATTAATATATATATATATATATATATATATATATTGTAAAAATTGTATGTATATATACACAGATCAAGTTTTTATTTTACAGATATTTTTAAAATTTTATATATATATATATATATAATTGTAAAAATTGTGTATATATATATATATATATATATATATATATATATATATATATATAAGCGTATTATTATCCATAGATCTTGATGATTTGAGATATAATTCTATCATAAAATAATATATTAATAACTAAACAATAATAAATTATTTATAACATACTCCTATCTCAAACATGTAGTAATTCAGTCTATAAAGTTAACATCAAAAATGACAGTGGTGTCCTTGTCCTTTCACAGATGTGGGGACCGTCACACTGCTGTTTGATATTGTGTCTGTGGGCTGGTTTGGATGCCCTGCCAGTTGCTGTGGATAAAACCAAAGTGAGCCCTCCAGTAGAGGAACTGGAGCCACCTAAAAGTGAAGTAAGTAATGATTTAATATATTATTTTATTTGTATTATGATTTTTTGTTGAAAGGAGTGTTTAACTCTATACTAGTATACAGGTCTTTATACCTCTGTGAGACAAGCTAGTCTAGTGTTAGAATGGGTGTGACGCTCCTCACTCATACGAAAACCTCAGACAGGTTTGGTAAGCATGCATTACATGTCATGTGGAAGGAGTGTTCAGCCTACACAGACTGGCTTTATTGCCCAGTCTTTTTTCAGACATCCATTACCATGCAAGTTTAAAAAGATTTAGTTCCCCCTTTTACTTCAATGTGTTCATCAAAGTTTAATTCATTTAGGACACTGGATTGCACTATGATCGATATCTCAGAGAGGTTATTGATTTCCTGGAAAAGGACCCACATTTCAGAGAGAAACTTCATAACACAGACATGGAAGACATCAAGGTATCGCAGCACTTTATTTCTCAATTTGACTTTGCAGAGGTTTAATTAGATCATCTAAACACCTCGTTGCTTACCTCTCATTCCCTATTTGGGGAAAACAGCAAGGGAAGCTGGCTAAAGAGTTGGACTTTGTCAGCCATCATGTGAGAACTAAACTTGATGAGCTGAAGAGGCAGGAGGTGAACAGACTGCGCACCCTAATCAAAGCCAAACAAGACGTGACTGGAGAAAAAGGTGCGAAATTGTTTTTGTAGCGTGTCGTGAATTCATTTACGGTCGGCAGGCTCGGAGAGCGCAGATGTGGAAGGATAGAGAATGTATCTGAGAGTGTCATTCATCAAATTCTCCCGTGTACTTTATAAACCAGTAACTCTAGCCTGCTGCAAAGACAAGAACCATATGAAAAATGAGATGCTTTCAATTTCCCTCAAGGTATGACAATGGACCACCAAATCCTTCTGAAACAGTTTGAGCATCTGAATCACATGAATCCACACACCTTCGAGGTGGAAGACTTGGATCGCCTCATTAAATCGGTAGGGTCTAAATCTGACTTCCTGTTGGTTTCATTCTACACTCACTAATAATAATTTGTGCTCGGGGCATAAAATTACATTTTTGGCAGGTGAAAATTCACTGGTCATAAATATTTATTACCAGATTATATATTTAAAAAGTAAACAAAATATTGTTTTCCCGTATGACAAAGGGATTTTATTGGTTCCGCTGTTTCTCCTTCTGTATTTGTGATTTATCTCGAGCAGCAATTATACGTGAAGAGCCAGTGAAACTGCACATTTTAATATTGTTCCTATAGCTCAAACAATACTGCATGATGCTAGCAACACCAAGGTTATGGGTTTGAATTCCATCGAATGCATGAACTGATCATATGTATACAACCTGAATACAGTGGAAGTTGCTTTGGATTTGTAAATGTAAAATCTAAATGTACATTTTCACTTTGGTGGCTAAATGCAGTAAGTGTAAACTTTTTGAATTTGGATATCAAGGTAAATTGTTGTTATGACTCAAGTATATTCTGTAGCTTCCGAAGGGCAGTATTAAATAAAAAAAAAAACAAAATAAGAAAAGTTTACACATCTTTATCCCGTTCAAAAGTTTTCACCCCCAACTCTTAAAGGTGCAGTGTGTAAATTTTAGCGGCGAGGTTGCGAATTGACCTTTCGTCGGCAGTTTGATTGACAGGCGATCTGACCAATCATAACCATGAATCCGCCATTTTGTCCGACAAAGCAGTCAGAGGAGTTAGTAGATTAACGTTGGTGAACTTGAACTTGAAAAATTGTGTGTCCTCACGTCTTTCCGCGCTTGAAACACGAGCCGATTGAAGGAGCGACAGCGATCTGTCACGACACATTAAAGAGACACTATACGCTATTTATTGTTTAAACCGTTTCATATCAAAAGTATCCTGCTCTGTCTTGTCTGTCGACGTGTATTTTTCGACGGGTCTTTGCGAAGGGTCAATTGCAACCAACGGCTCAGTCCACCGCTCACCCCTCCGTTTCGAAGCGCATTGAGAAGCTACGGTGGCCGTCACAGGACAAAGATGTCGTCGTCTGAGACAGCAAAGAGTAGCCAGGCAAGCAGAGGTGCTCTGTAGAGTTTGTCCGTTTAGGGCTACTGTAGAAACATGGCGAGAGAGCCTCCTAAATATCACACACTGGACCTACCTATAATGCATTGTGTTTCCTTCTGAAGCATCAGTGAGTGTTTGAATCTTTTGTCAAAGTTGTTTGTACGTTTCAGTTTCAATCAGACAATGTTACAGATGTTAAGTCAAGTAGCAAGTTTTATTTGCCAAGTCCAGTTTTGGATGGAGATCTACACAGTGAGCTGTTGGTCTCCACATCACACATTTAAATTTTTCCTTTCTGCTTGTTTCCTTTTTTTGTCAAGGCCACTAATGACCTGGAAAACTTTGACAAGGAACGACACGAAGAGTTCAAGAAGTACGAGATGATGAAGGAACTCGATCGGAGGGAGCATCTTAAGACTCTGGATGAGGAAGCACGGAAAAAAGAGGAGGAACACTACGAAGAGATGAAGAAGAAACATGCAGACCATCCCAAAATCAATCACCCTGTAAGCTAAAGGCACACTCCTTGAACTACGGTTAGAATCAAATAAGCCGGTTTGTGATATTGCTTATTTAGAAAGCTTCATTGTATTATTATGTTTTATTCTATTATAAATGGAAGCATTATCACTAGTTGTCCATATTTTTGGAACCCTCTCTGTTTGTTGAAGTCTCAAAAAGTGGAAATTTGCATCATCTGTTTTCTAAAAGCATTTTATTGATTTTAGAAATCCACTTTCACTTGTGGAATCAAATGCAGTTTCTAACAAGTGACTAAATGGGATTACAGAGGTTTTCTGGGACATTTAACATCATTAGCTGAACATTGTAATCACGCTCTTACAAACTATTATAACTCCAACTTTCAGGGACAATGTTTTGAACAAAGACTGAAAGAGTTGTTGAAACCTTAGCGATGATGATGATGTTGAAGTCATGTGACCGTGGTGTAGTTTGTTTATAGCCTACGTTTAGCTTTTGACCTCTGCCTTAAATTTACAGTTCAAAATTCATAAAAGTTCATTTGTGAAGATTATCATGTAATAATTATAAACTTTTGTTAGTCACAGACCCTTTTTTCTGCAATAATCCAAAAGCTAATGGAAAAAATCATATTACACCCCCACTGTATTGTGAATGATTCATTCATTTTTTTTTCTTTTTTTTTTAATTTTTTTTTTTTGAGCTTGTAATTTTTTTATCAAAATGTGACATTATGCAGGTCTTCTCCAATCATTTTGTCTGCATAAACCCCTCCTTTCTTACAATCGACTGCATGTTCGTATTTTGATCTGCCTCCATCCAATCAAAAACCGATGTAACACTTTATGGCAACACTTTATTTTACTGTATTAATAACTATAAATTATGCATAATTACATGCAATTAACCCTAAACCAAACCCTCATCCTAACCCTATAATAAGTACGTGTCATTAATTATTATTACTCAATACTTAAATGTATAAATACATTGTAACACGGACACCTTAAAATAAAGTGTAACCCACTTTATTTTACAGTGTCCTTGTTACAAATGTTACATGTAGTTAGTAATAACTATTAATATGCATAATTACGTGTAACTAAACCAAACTTAATCCTAACGCTATAGTACATGTAGTTAATTCTCAGTACTATCTCTTAATACTCGCTACATAAAAGTATATTTACACTTTAACAAAGACACTATAAAATAAAGGGTTACACTTTATTTTAAGATATCTTTGTTACACTGTAATTATACATTTAAGTACTGAATAATATTGTAATTATAAATAAATGTATTGTAAAATAATGTAATTATGCATAATTTCTAGTTATTACTATAGTAACTGCATGTAACATGTAACAATGACACTGTAAAATAAAGTGTAACCAAAACCAATGTATAGAACCAAGACGTTTTTTGTTTCTATAATCAATTTCACTTAATCACAGCTTGATCGCTTTTATGTTACACCCCATTTTTAAATGTTGGATAATTATAGGTTTTGAGCAAATTACATTTGAATCATAAATTCAAACATGTAAAATATGTCATTGATGAGGATTTGGTCTGTGTTAATAGGGTAGTCAAGACCAGCTGAAAGAGGTCTGGGAGGAAACCGATGGTTTGGATCCCAATGATTTTGACCCAAAGACGTTCTTCAACCTACATGGTGAGCCTCTTAGTTCTGAACACAGTCGATTATACCACATCACGACTCTGACATCTGTTTGCTCTCACAGACACTAATGGAGATGGCTACTTTGATGAGCAAGAGCTCGAGGCGCTGTTTACTAAAGAGGTTCCACTTAAAAACCTTTCCATTTAGAGCGATCACAATACTGAATCTCTGAGAATGACGTGGCTTTATGGGGTGCTAAATCTGATGTTTGTCTCCACCACGTTCAGCTAGAGAAGATCTATGATCCCACACGTGAAGAGGATGATATGCTGCAAATGGAGGAGGACAGACTTCGTATGAGAGAGCATGTGATGAACGAGGTGGGAGCATCATCGAAGGGGATTGAATGTGCTAATGATGTTATTTCAAAGATGTTTCGCTTGTAATTATTTATTATGTTTTGTCTGTCCATAGATTGACACTAACAGAGACAGGCTTGTTTCGCGAGATGAATTTATCGCTGCCACAGATAAGAAAGAATTTGCAGAGCCAGATGGATGGGAGGTAATTTTTTAGTAACATTTTTAGTCATTATGAAATTAAAATCGACACTATTTGTGAAATGCATTTCATGATGTCTCATGATGGGGTCAGTAATTTTTTTTTTTTTTTTAAATAATGCTTTTAAATATTAATTTAAAAAAAAAATAATACTTTTATTAAATAAGGACATAAATTAATTAAAGACTTTTATAATTTACAATTGAGTCATACCTCGAATAAGTGTTATTTTGAACTTTCTATTCATTAAAGAATCCTACATTTTTTTATTATTATTGCTTCCACAAATGTTTTAATCAGCACAGCTGTTTTCAGTATTGATAATAATTAGAATTGTTTCATATTAAGATATCAGAATGATTTCTGAAGGATCGTGACACTGAAAACAACTTGGTTTTGCCATCAGAGGAATAAATTACATTTTAAAATGCAATACAATAGAATATCTTTTAAATTATAATTCTATTTCAGAATATTACCATTCTTACTGTAGTTTTAGCCAAATAAATGTAGCCGTGGTGAGCATAAAACAAACTTTTGAGTGGTAGTGTAAAATTGTCTTCTTTACATAAATGTCCTTTGTCTGCTTCCTCTCGAGACTCTGGATCAGAATCCAATCTACACTGAAGAAGAGTTGAGAGAGTTTGAGGAGCATCTCGCTCGAGAGGAGCACAACCTGAACCTGAGGACAAACGACCTGCTGAAACAGCGGGAGGAGCTGGAGAAACAACAGGAACAGCTTAACGCCCAGAAAATGGAACTACAGCAGGTAGGAGAGCAACAGAAACTAAAAAATATTACTTTGCACCCAGACACTGAGTGAGAGATACAGGTTCCCACAGTCCTGAAAACCTTGTGAAAAGTGTGATTTCCAGGCCTGGAAAAGTCATAGGTGGATTTTTCACTGGATAGTTATATTTTCCTGGTTGCATTTACACCGAGAGTAGGAACTCTGCTGCATAAGCTGACTGACAGCGACGTCATTTAAGCGCGGCATTCAACATAAGCAACTCCGTAGCATAAATGTTGAGAAGTGCCTGAACTTCGTAAACTGTGTGTTTAAGCGTTTGTATATGGATGAGTGTGACAAGCAGGGCGGGCGAGAGCCGTGAGGGAACGGCGCAAGGCCGGTGACGCGAGTGATAATGAGCGTCAGCTGCTCGGCACACCGGTCTCGTATCTCTCGCGTAGGAGCTCCGGAAGCATAAAAGAGGAGCAACGACAGTGAAGGACGAGAGAGGACCAGGCCTGGACTTTATGTTGTGCTTTTATTATGTTTGTGTGGGCGGCAGTCACCGTGAGGAATTGCCGCCATTTTATTTTCGTTTTGTTTATTTATTTGATAAAAGTTACGTTGAATGTTCGCCGGTTCCCGCCTCCTTCTTCCCGTTCTCATTCAACCCCTTTACAATGAGTTTCAATTGTGATGTGTTAAGCCCAAAGTACACTTCACTTTTTATGCTTACTCGAGGGTCAGTGTACAGTGCGCATGGCGCGAATTTTGTCCTCAGAAGAGTATGTGCATAATGTATGCGCATCGCCAGATTTTTTTAACCAGGTTGCACATGCGCATTTAATTTTTTTTGCAGTAATTAGTTTATCCACAAGGTGGCAGGCGTGCCCTGGGGGCATCGATTCACAAGGTAGTCGAAGAAAAACTGCATAAACAGAACAGACCGGAACACATGCAAGCCACAGCGACAATGGAGGCGTACATAGACGAGAGATTGTGCGAAGAGCTTAGAAAGTACATCATTTGTTCAACTCGAGCATGAAAGAATCCAAAGATATTTACATGTGTTGAAACTCGTAGCAAGAGATTGCTCAAAACTGCACATGCGTTGAATGAAAATGAAGTATACTTTCCAAGGCTGTACGTTTAACTTTGGGCTTTAGACCATACTCTGTAGTAGGAGCTAATTTAGTCCCCCAAAAGATGTTCCTCTAACTAAAATCATTCCCAGTTCGTGCTGTGCGAACACACCAGGCACTTCCACCAGTGGTTATTGGAACTATGAAAATATTCCTCCGGTGCGAAAAACCCTATGGAAATTATTAAAAGGTCACGGAAATGTCAATATTGTGTATGTTTTTCTTGTTCATTTCAGTTCTGATTTGAAACATACAAATGGAAATTAATCTGTCAGAAAATGTAGGAACCACTAAGGGTCCGTTAACACAACATGCAAGATTAAACCGCACTTGATTTGGCAAAGGCTCAGCCCTAATTCTGAGCCTGTATATTATTTAATGCGCATGTTGCACTGCATTTATCTTATGCTGATATTCTTGTCACTAAATTATTCCCTTTTTAAAACGTATTTGAAATGTCTTTAAGTTAGTTCTGCCTCACCACAAAACTTTCTAACATATTAATCTCATTCTATTGATTATTCACCTATTCAACCTATTTGTTTTCTTTAGGCGGTAGAGCACATGGAGCAGTTGAAAACACAGAAAACAGTGCCACTAGTGCAGGCCAAAGGTTGGTGCAGTTCTTTTACATTTTTGGGGTCAAAGGCATAAGCCCTGTCATAAGGAACAAAATATTGATTTTTTCTATCATAATTGTTTGTTTTTTGACATGCAGTACCTTCCGCTGTGGAGATTCTACCTGGGGACACTCAGCCGATGTCACAAGGTCACCAGCAAGACCTTCCCACACATTCTTAGCAGCTCAAGCTCTTCTCAGTGTCTGTATTGTGTATATCTGATGTATGTAATGTCAAATATTTCCATCCTCACATTCAAAAGAACCACTTCCTGTCGTCTAAGCAAAGACCTTGGCATTCCTTATTATCAAACACAAAACAATATTCACCAACCTTTAGTTATGGTATCCCAAAGGATGTGATCAGTTAACAGAATTCACACTTTTGCCTACATTTTCTTAGCAAATGTGCAGATAGTTAGTGAGGACAGGGATTGTACTTGAAACTTGTGTTTAGAGAAGTTTACTGTTTTTATTGTAAATTGTATCTGATTTGCTCAAACTAGGTCATATTAGTCACATTAAATGATCAGCATTCCTACTATGACACTTCCAATACAAAAATATAGGTGTAAAATAAATGTGTAGAGAATAAAAAACAGATTTATATCCCAACACACGATAGCTAAAACGATGCCAATTTGGCCTGTATTTATTTATTTATTTATTTTTCATCATTTAGCAGACGCTTTTATCCAAAGCGACTTACAAGGGGAGCAATTAGGGGTTAGGTGTCTTGCTCAAGGGCACTTTAGTCATGGTATCGAAGGTGGAGAGAGTGCTGTTCATTCACAATCCCCACTTTCAACTCCTGCCGGCGTGGGAATCGAACCGGCAACCTTCAGATTACAAGCCCGACTCCCTCACCACTAGGCCACGACTACCCAATATTTAATTCACTGACAGGTTAAAAATGTACAAAAATCCAATTAATCATAATTTTCCACTTCCATTTAAACCAAAGTCGGTTTTTTGCCGTAGGTATCATTGAACCTTGACGTAAAGTAATCCTCTGTCTTAATAGGAGGATATTTATCGGATCCATCACAGCATTTAATGATGGACTCATCCTCTGGTTGTACAAAGAAGGCCAAAGACTGACGTGTTTTAGAGTGACCTGCAGGGGGCAGCAACACCCTGTGAACCTGAGGGTTTAATAAAAGAAGAGAATTAAACAAGCATTGTCGGTGCAATAAAGTGCATTAGTGCCTGTCCACTTTTTCAGCTGCGTTGGTTCTGGAATTACTTTTTCTTTTCATTTTTCCTCTTAAGGATTTTTAGGAAGTCTTTGTTAAAGCATTTTAAGCCATGAAACAAACCAACCAGCAATGAGGTGAATCACAACATTACAAACTTTGATTTAAAGCAAAAGAGTATTTGAAAATTTGACAAAAAGTACTTAAAAATGTACTTAACGGCTTTAGTGAGGGAAAGATCTACAATCCCATGAAGCATTGCGAATGACAATCAATGAAAAAATGATAGTGAAATATGAAACTATTGAATTAAAGGGCACCTATTATGCCCCTTTACACAAGATGCAATACAAGTCTCTGGTGTCTCCAGAATACGTCTGAAGTTTCGGGTCAAAATACCCCACTACTACCAGAACCGACTGTGGCACTATTTAATAAAATGCCATATTAAGTAAAGAAACTTACCACAGACACGTACACATCGCTGGTCCACCTTTGCATCAGGTCTGCTATGTTAACCAGAACTGTTCCAGGAATGCATGGGGCCGAAACGAATTCTCCAGCCCGGTTCTGAAGCTGGAGAACACATACGGTCACATGCATACTCAATGATAGAGGACCATATTAAACACGCTAAAATTCTTTTTTCCTTCTGTCCTATATTGGTGTTCACCTGCAGTCCATCCTCTGAGCTTTGGAAGAGCAGAGTGATGCTCCCATAGTCAGAGTGTTCACCACAGCGCACTTGATTCTCCTTCACACGTGTGCTGTCCACCGGAGGATAGTAGAGACTCCGTAGAGTGGTTCCGTTCTCAAAACCTTAAAACAAACCACATCATAAAGGTCTTGCAGGCCTTCCAGCCACTGACTCACTGACAGGAAGAAGTAGTGCATATAGCTGTACGTACTTCCAATATGCTTATGCTCGTCGACGAAGGTTTCTGGTTCCAGGCCCAACCCAATAGCCATCAGTCGGAGCACTTTGAGAGCGAGATCCTTACAGCGCAGGAAAAATGATACCTGGGCATCTCGAAAATCTTCTACTTCTTCTGTAGGCCAATTCTGAGAACATTGAGAGTGGAGGAATATAGTTTACAGTCACAGATGCTATAGGGTTACAGTAAAGTTCTTAAAGTTAAAGCTAAATATATTTTTTCATCATAATGCTGTCCCTTACTTCCCTACCATATAGTAGTATGTCAGAATTCACAGGTAGGTTACATGGCGAATGTTGTAAGTTCGGATTGCATTCATTCTACACATATTCATGCTATACAAAAAATTTTTTTAGCAATTCCAAAGTATTTGAATTTGTGTACTTATGCACTATTCAATGGTGCGAGTAGAGTGTTCACACTTAAAATTCCAAAATGAGAATATACATTTTAAATACCCGGATGATGTACTTAATTACATAGCAGAGGGGAGGGACTTCATACACTACACGGTTGAGTAGACATACATAGTGCTTAAGTACAAAATGAATAAGTGCATCATTTGGGACAACTTCTGTACCAGAAGGTACTGGGTGGAGCTTACATGTAGCTCTCCCTAGACGTCCAGCGAGGAGGAGTATGTACAACAACACCCTAACCCCACCCACTCCATCTCTCCACCCCACTGGACGTCCAGAGAGGAGGAGTATGTACAACAACACCCTAACCCCACCCACTCCATCTCTCCACCCCACTGGACGTCCAGAGAGGAGGAGTATGTACAACAACACCCTAACCCCACCCACTCCATCTCTCCACCCCACTGGACGTCCAGAGAGGCGGAGGTAGCCGTCATAGACTCTGCAGTGAGTACCACTTGAAATCTTTGGGAGACAGAAAGGAGATAAAGAAGTTGGTATTTACAATATCTTCTCTCAAAGACGTGGTATTAAAGGCCTCCTTCAGATCCCCGGGGCGGCGAGGATTCAAACTGTGAAATGACAGGATTTAAATTCATTAAAATGTTTCTCCATCATTCGTGAGTTTTACAGTCTGAATGTAGAGACGGACGTGCCTTTCAGTTTCCAAAGAAACCCAGCCATGGTTTACATTACATGTGTAATTTCCCCTGCTGAAAGGCTTCTTCTTGCTCTCTGGCAAAGAGAAGAACTTCTTCGAAATGTGCATGACCTTTTCCACCTAAAACAGAAATAACAGACAGTCAGATAAACAACTATATGACTAAGTGCAAAGAATAAACTGCTTATAGTCTTACAAGTTAACTCATCTATTTTTTTCTCCAATGCAGCCAAAATCTCGTCAAAAGCATCAGCTATCAATAGGATCTGGCATTTCAAATTATTATTATCAAGCTACTTTTATTATTAAATTATTATGACAATTCATTTGCCCCGCAATAACCTCATAACCGACGCGTAGCGAGGATAAAATATTACTCCTCATTTAAAAAACAATTTGTTTAGCACGAAATACTCATTTTTTACAACATACTATGAGTCACAAGAGAAATAGATGAAGATATGAGTGTTTTCAGGGTACGTGCGGCGCATGCGGTTACTGCGGCGTCAAATGGCGGACGGTTTTTACTTTCACTTTCTGTGGTGAATAAATGACTGGGGTTTGAGGCTTCTTCACTCTAGAATGAAGTTACGCAGTGCTTGTGTGATGTCCACAGGCTCGCTTTTATTGTTTAAAACGGAAATGTTGCGACGAAATATTTTCTTTATCGACAGATGATCGTAAAATGGACAATATTCACATTTCACGCGCGTCATTTCAATAAATAAAGGAGTAAATAAACAATTAGGCCAACACGAATCCCTATATTGCCTACGTCAGTAACGGACACTGCGGCGGTTTAGGAAACTGGCAGCAGATTTAAAAAATAAATAAATAAATAAAAATTCACAAACCTCTTCCTGATTTATCCCGGTGTTTTTCAGATAAACAAATCCCACCTCGGTAAAGGCCCTTCTCAATTCATTAATTAATTTTTCCAAGTCAGCAACCGATACATTATCCTTTCCCAGTTGGTAGACACTGAAATCCAAGACAGGTATCTCCATACTTTCCCAAAATTATTTCGAAAATAATCCAAAGATCGTCGCTTCTATAAACACACAGCCCGTTAAATAGGCGCGTTTATGACGTCATCCAAGCAAATTTCCGTAGAATTTGCCGTAATTCTCCTCCAAGCTCAATGTAGAATTCTCTCTAATAGGTGGAGAGATAGGGTTATGGGTGTGGTTGGGGATACAGCGCGACCCATCATACCCATATTAGGTCAAGAGAGGGAGGAGCTGGAGATCCAGAGGGGAGGAGCTGGAGGTGATGGCTCTGCAGTGAGTAATTCTTGAGCAATTCAGGATCATAACGGTCCACCAAAATCATCAAGATCATACAGCCTATTTCATACTGTTTTGGAAAGTAGCTACTGTTTAAACTGTGTTAAATAATACTGTTATATTTATAACTATTTACACTATCAATTTCAAATACGATTGCTTCTTCATATGTAGAAAAATGTGGATTTCTTCAGTGCTTCTTGTAACTCATGAGTCATGAGGTTTAGTCAGCGATCCAGTCTTGTCCAGCTGTGTCCGTTATTTCAACACACACTAGCTTTGTCCAAAATGTTGGGGACATAGCAATGTTAATCATGTAATCAACAATCATGTTAGTTATGATTAATTAAAAATTTCCGTCACAATGTTAATCTCATTCTATTGATTATTCGCCCATTTCAATTTGTTTTCTTTAGGCGGTAGAAGCAGTTGAAAACACAGAAAACTGAATATACACAACAAAGGTCACAAGGTCACCAGCAAGACCTTCCCACACATTCTTAGCAGCTCAAGCTCTTCTCAGTGTCTGTATTGTGTATATCTGATGTATGTAATGTCAAATATTTCCATCCTCACATTCAAAAGAACCACTTCCTGTCGTCTAAGCAAAGACCTTGGCATTCCTTATTATCAAACACAAAACGATATTCACCAACCTTTAGTTAACAGAAGTTAATTCACACTTTTGTCTACATTTTCTTAGCAAATGTGCAGATAGTTAGTGAGGACAGGGATTGTGTTTAGAGAGATTGTTTTTATTTACCTTGTAAATTTTGTGTCTGATTTGCACGGCTTATGATAAATCTCTTCATATTTAGCCGTATTAAATGCTCCACAATTTAGCATTCTGATTGTACAGCACTTCCAATACTAGGTGTAAAATAAAGGTGTATAGAATTAAAAAAACGGATTTATATCCCAAAACAGGATAATAACAACATCATCACATATTGCAAATTACGAAACAATGCCAATTTGTATTTAATTCATTGATAGGTGTATGTTCGTTACCTTCAGTTCAAATCGTAGATGTATAAATTTTCTTAAAATTATGATGAATAACTACTAGAAGTGTCATGGTTTTCACCCAGTATTCTGCTGTATAAAAGTGTACACATTTATAGAGATGAAAAGATATCCAATTAATCATAAAATAAGCCATTTTTGTCTTATTTGAGTATCCTTTGTGATTTCAAGAGTAAATGTGCTTTACATTTCTTTAACAAATTATCTCAAGTTCACCAGTTATGTGCTCTGATGACTATTAGATACCTCATAAATGTTTTTACAAATAATTATAAAATTACACTTAAACCAGAGTCGGTTTTTTGCCGTAGGTATCACTAAACCTTGACAAAAGGTAATCAACTGACTTAATAGGAGGATATTTATCGGATCCATCGCAGCATGTAATGATGGACTCATCATCTGGTTGTACAAAGAAGGCCAAAGACTGACGTGTTCTGGAGTGACCAGCAGGGGGCAGCAAAACCTTGTGAATCTGAGGGTTTAATAAAAGAAGAGAATAAGTTATGAATTGAATATATATTGAGGGTGACCAACTCAGATCCATTATTCAGGGTGCTTTATGGGAGTAACTCTGCCATAGTCTGTCCAAAGCCAGGTTGAGAAAGGAGGAAGGTTGGGTGAGGCAACCCCTCACTTTAAAAAAAAAAAAAAAAAAACTTTGGCTACAGAAACACTGAAGGGGTGGATTCTGGAATCCACTGCCGCTTCAATATATATATCTTGAGCGATTTATCACAAAATTATCTTTCTAAATATTGAATTATTTAGAATGACTAACTTCAACTTATGTTAAAGCCTTTAATTTCCTTTTCATTTACAAACACTAGAAAATACTGATGTATATTGTCTGTACCTCTGACTGAGAGAAAAGTACAACTTATCAGTATGTTTTGGAAAAGTTTCCTGTTCAGTGTAGAGCTCAGATTAACTTCAGCCGTGAAGAAGCTGTGAATCATGTGTATCTATGTATGTGCGCTCAGTGTTCTGTACAGGTCTGTTATGGGTACTGGTGGACTGTTGTCATCTGGACTGGAGACCTGAAGGCGCCTAGGCCTGACCTAGAGGGACATTCTGTAACTAACTTCAGGGTCCGATCGTCAGCATCATAATGGAAGGAGATATGCTTTGACTATCTATCCATGTGTGGAAAATTACCAGTTTTGTCTAGTGTTCTTAACCAATCAGTATCTTAGTAATGACGTAGTTAGTGGACTCTGTTAGAGTATAATTGTTCTGGAAATGTGAATGTACGAGAGAGAGAGAGAGAGAGAGAGAGAGAGAGAGGGGGAGAGAGAGAGCGGCCTACGAACTCCTTGTGAGACTTGAAGCTGGCTTCTGCTGATGAAACTGCAAACTAGTCTTTATTAAAATTTTCTTCAAATTATTTTTTTCAACTCTGACTCCAGGTCTTCATTTACATTTTTTTTTTTTTCATCATTTAGCAGACGCTTTTATCCAAAGCGACTTACAAGGGGAGCAATTAGGGGTTAGGTGTCTTGCTCAAGGGCACTTTAATCATGGTATCGAAGGTGGATATAGTGCTGTTCATTCACAATCCCCACTTTCAAATCCTGCCGGCGTGGGAATCGAACCAGCAACCTTCAGATTACAAGCCCGACTTCCTCACCACTAGGCCACGACTACCCCCTATTTGGGGGTCTTCATTTATCATATCTGGTCTTTTGGGTCTTTAACTGTAAAATCCCCTACAACACCAAGAGGCAAAATTACAGACACCACGGCCCCGGAAGAGGACGGACCTCAAAATGGAAGGTGTATGACACCGGGCAGTGAATGCCAGAGACACCAGGATCACCACCACCATTGGAACATGGAATGTAAGAACCGTGTATGAGACCGGCAAAACAGCACAAGTGGCCGCAGAGATGAGGAGATTTAACATCACCAGTCAAAAATGGGTTGGTTCTGGCCAGAGAAGGCTTGACCGATGGAGAGTTGCTGCTGTTCGCAGGACATGAGCAAGACAGCGCTCCGCACATTCAAGGTGTAGTCCCGGTGGAGCCCAGGGAGCGTTACTTGGGTAGGAGGTGCATGGGAGCCTCCTTCCGCACAAAGAAGAGGAAGATCAACTTGGATGTGATTCAGTGCTATGCCTCAACGGAGAAGGACGATTTCTACAGCAGACTGCTGACCATCATCCCAGACTGACCCAAAGAAAACATCATCGTCGTATTGGGTGACTTAAATGCCAAGATTGGCAGAGACAACAGGGGCTATGAGGAGATCATGGGGCAGCAGGGTTTAGGTGAGAAGAATGACAACGGGGAGAGATTTGCAGACCTGTGTGCCACAAGCAACCTGATCATAGGGATCTTCTTCCATCATAGAGCTGCTTTCCTCCAACTGAAGAACGTCTGAGACAGGAATCAACACCAAGATCAGGGTCTCCAACACCACATTGTGAATCCTATCTTGCTGTATGGAGTGGAGACCCGGAGAACCACCACCACTACCATGAAGAGAATCCAGGTTTTCATTAACACCTGCCTCGGAAGGATCCTCAAGATCCATTAGCCACACAAGATCAGCAACGAAGAACTGTGGCAACGAATGAAACAGCAACCTGTGGAAGATGACATCCTCCAAAGACACTGGAGGTGGATTAGACATACCCTCCACAGGCCTGCAGACACAAGGCAAGGCAAGCCCTCGCCTGGCAAGGGAGGAGAACAACCAAGAAACACCTGGCGCCGTGATCTGGAGGTAGATCTGGGAAGGATGAGCCACATGTGGGGGCAGCTGGAAGGATTGGCCCAGAGACCGAGACATCTGGAGAAAGCTTGTTGGTGGCCTATGCCTCTGACAGGGCCACAGGCTGAAGAAGAAGAAGAAAGCTTCATGGGAGTGTAATTTTCTGTACAGCATCATGGGCTGTAGAGCATTTTTCACCAAGAATTTCACCGTTAAACAATTATTTAAAAATACGAAATTAAGTGAATAAAGTAAATATGGCTTCAACAAAAACATATACCATCGATTAACAACTTCGGAGCTCACAACAGGTCCGTCTTTAAATGTTTATGGGTTATCGTCAAAAATCTTCCCTATGGAGAAAATGAGTTTTTACTTCCAGAACCGACTGTGGCACTATTTAATAAAATGCCATATTAAGTAAAGAAACTTACCACAGACACATACACATCGCTGGTCCACCTTTGCATCAGGTCTGCTATGTTAATCAGAACTGTTCCAGGAATGCATGGGGCCGAAACGAATTCACCAGACCGGTTCTGAACCTGGAGAACATACAGAGCCAAACATACGGTCACATGCATACTCAATGATAGAGGACCATATTAAACACGCTAATAATTCTTTTTTCCTTCTGTCCTATATTGGTATTCACCTGCAGTCCATCCACTGAGCTTTGGAAGAGCAGAGTGATGCTCCCATAGTCAGAGTGTTCACCACAGCGCACTTGATTCTCCTTCACACGTGTGCTGTCCACCGGAGGATAGTAGAGACTCCGTAGAGTGGTTCCGTTCTCAAAACCTTAAAACAAGCCACATCATAAAGGTCTTGCAGGCCTTCCAGCCATTTACTCACTGACAGGAAGAAGTAGTGCATACTTAGTGGTCGACCGACATTGTTTTTTTTTTATGGCATATGCCGATATCTCAGAGAGCATGGTGGCCAATGGCCGATATAATGCCAATATTCATTCATTCATTCATTCATTCATTTTCTGCCACTTATCCGGGGCCGGGTCGCGGGGGCAGCAGTCTAAGCAGAGATTCCCAGACTTCCCTCTCCCCAGACACTTCCTCCAGCTCTTCCGGGGGGACACCGAGGCGTTCCCAGGCCAGCCGAGAGACATAATCTCTCCAGCGTGTCCTAGGTCTTCCCCGGGGCCTTCTCCCGGTGGGGCATGCCTGGAACACCTCCCTAGGGAGGCGTCCAGGAGGCATCCGAAACAGATGCCCGAGCCACCTCAGCTGACTCCTCTCGATGTGAAGGAGCAACGGATCTACTTTGAGCTCCACCCGAGTGACCGAGCTCCTCACCCTATCTCTAAGGGAGCGCCCTGCCTCCCTGCGGAGAAAGCCCATTTCGGCCGCCTGTATCCGGGATCTCATTCTTTCGGTCATGACCCAAAGCTCATGACCATAGGTGAGAGTAGGAACGTAGATTGACCAGTAAATCGAGAGCTTCGCCTTGCAGCTCAGCTCCTTCTTCACTACGACAGACCGGTACATCGACCGCATTACTGCAGAAGCTGCACCGATCCGTCTGTCAACCTCACGCTCCTTCCTTCCCTCACTCGTGAACAAAACCCCAAGATACTTGAACTCCTCCACTTGAGGCAGGAGCTCTCCACCAACCTGAAGAGGACAATGCCAATATATGGGACGAATTCAGGATGACTGGGACACTTTTCCCCAGTCATCTCAATGGCAAAAAGTGTTCAAATCAACCTGAATTCACCCCTATATAGCCTATATGTGAATATATATATATTTATTTGAATTAATATTTAATAAATTGGATAAAACTATTGCATAGTTTGAAAACGGAAAAATGTATCAGCCGATGCTGATATTTAAAAAATGCCAAATATTGGTCAACCACTACTTACTTCCAATATGCTTATGTTCGTTGACGAAGACCTCTGATTCCAGGCCCAAACCAAGAGCCATCAGTCGGAGCACTTTGAGAGCGAGATCCTTACAGCGATGGAAAAATTTTAACTGGGAATCTCGAAAATCTTCTGAAGGCCAATTCTGACAACATTGAGAGTGGAGGAATATAAAGTTTACAGTCACAAATGTTACATTACATTTCTTAATGTTAAAGCTAAATATATTTTTTCCTCCCATTTCCTTTTTTTCACCATCATGCCGTCCCTTTATACGCTCTGTATGAAACGAATATACAAAACCACGGCTGCATCCAAAATCACATGCTTCACTACTACATAGTAGTATGTCCGAATTCACGGTACTCATAAGAGTAGGCAAAATGCATATGGATGCTTTGCTACCCCACGAGGCCATGAAAGGGGATTAGTGAATGGCAGTGAAGCGACGCAACTGACGCTGGTAGGTCACATGAGTTCAGAGTACATTCATACTACACATATTCGTACTATAGAGAACATACTTTTTTAGCAGCTGCAAAGTAAAGGTGCATCCGAATTTGTGTACTTATGCAATATTCAATGGTGCAAGTAGTGTGTTCACACAAAAAAAAGGAGATGAGGGAGATGAAGAAGTTGGTATTTTACGATATCTTCTCTCAAAGACGTGGTATTGAACGCCTCCTTCAGATCCCCGGGGCGGCGAGGATTCAAACTGTGAAATGACATGATTTAAATTCATTAAAATGTTTCTCCATCATTCGTGAGTTTTACAGTCTGAATGTAGAGACGGACGTGCCTTTCAGTTTCAACCGAAACCCAGCCATGGTTTACATTACATGAGAAACTTCCCCTGCTGAAAGGCTTCTTCTTGTTCTCTGGCAAAGAGAAGAACTTCTTCGAAATGTGCATGACTTTTTCCACCTAAAACAGTGAACAGAGAAATAACAGACAGTCAGATAAACAACTATAGGTCTTATCTTAAGTACATCGAGCATTGGCCGGTTGCATAAACTGCTTAGACTAGTCTTACGTGTTAAATCATCTCTATTTTTTCTTCAAGACGGGTCATAAAGTTAAACGATAACCAGAAAATCCGAGCATATCACACCAGTCCTCAAGTCTTTACCCTGGCTTCCATTTACATTTAGAATTGATTTTAAAGTATAATTACTTATTTATAAATCACTCAATGGCCTAGGACCTCAATATATTGCAGATATACTCATTGAAGATCATCGGGATACCAAGGGTTCGATCTAAACAAACAGAGTCTGCTTTTAGCTACTATGCCAGCCGCTTCCAGAAGAGATCAGATGTGCTCCAACAGTAGTAGTTTAGCGGTGCCTTTACTGAATGAGTTCTGTGCAACTATACATCCTTTATCTTATCCATGCATCACCTATTTTAGTCTTTTAATAGCTGTTTTACTTAAAGCAGCAGTCCATAAGTTTTGTCTCTTTGTCGCCATCTCTGTTTGAAACATGCAATTGCAGTTATTTGTGGAATTATCATCTTTACGTGGGTTGTGCATCAGTGTGGCTCCTCAGCGAGGATGAGTCTAAATGTTTTGAGGAGAATGTGTGGCGGCACCGGTGGATACTGTAGTTCGGAATCACAGATTGTATTCTTGGAAGTATGAGCAAAATAAGAATTTTCACCGGAAAAAGTCATCTGAGCAAGTAAGTAATGAATCGACCACTTTTGTTCTGCCCAACTGAGAAAACAAGCATTATGATAAATCACACTACCAATAAATCTAATGATCGCTTAGCTCAAACCGTGCAAATTGTTATACTTTGTTATCAAATTTTTGCGTGATAATGCGTATTTAGTGTATAAGCGTTATCTTTAAATTTAAATTTGTGTACAGTCTAATCTCTAACGGTAATTTGTCATACCGGTAACACTTTACAATAAGTATGTATTAACTAACATGAACTAACCATGAGCAATATATTTGTTGCTGTTTTTACTAATGTTCGTTAACGTCAGTTAATGAAAATACAGTTGTTCATGTTAGTTCACAGAGCATTAACTAATGTTAACAAGATTTTAATAATGTATTTGTAAATGTTGAAATTACCATTAACAAAGATTAATAAATGCTGTATAAGTGCAGTTCATTATTAGATCATAGTTAACTAATGTTAATGAACTTTATTGTAAAGTGTTACCATCATACCTTACAATCCGCCATCAAAATGGTTTAATTATTCCAGCTGTTGTGAGAAATTTATATAAATAATCCACCGCAATATAGCCTAGCTGGGACTCGTTTATGTAAACAGACGTGACGTAATGAAGCAAAAACGAACGGCGGCATGCTCGAATTTCCTGCTGAAACCTACCAGTCCCACTCGAATTAGCAAACATTATTACAAGCTTACCGTTGTGACTCAGGCTAAGGTAGGGATATAGTTTTGAAAACTGGCTTGGTTACGTACTTGATCAAAAATTGATTTTGGATCATTTTTAACTAAAAAAGTTACGAACTGCAGCTTTAAATCATTTTTATTTTCTGCTTTTATTGTTATTTTTATTTCGTATGCATCTGTGATCAGATTATGATGCAAAACATTTTCAATTACCATTGTGAATGAAATGAAATAATGAAATAAATTAACAGTTGGTCAGTTTTTACTTCCACTCTCTATTGTGAACAATTGATTGGGGTTTGAGACATCTTCACTGTAGTGTAAAGTTAGCACAAAGCTTGTGTGATGTCCACTCGCTTTTATAGTTTAAAACAGAAATATTTCCAATATTGCCACAAATTCACAAACCTCTTCCTGATTTATCCCGGTGTTTTTCAGATAAACGAATCCCACCTCGGTAAAGGCCCTTCTCAGTTCTTCACTTAACTTTTCCAAGTCAGACACCGATACATTTTCCTTTCCCAGTTGGTAGACACTGAAATCCAAGACAGGTATCTCCATACTTTCCCTGGAGTCAACAAATTCGTCAGAAAATAATATTCACTTCTACGATCAACGCAGCTCAGCCCGTTAGAGGCGCTTTTCACATGACCCCACTTCCGTTTTGACTCAAAGCGGTGTCGTTCAGCAATGAAGGTTCATGTAAATGTCCACCCAAAATATAGCAGTACAAAGAGCACTGTAGCCTGTTCAACGTGTCTGTTTTGCAACTGTTTAAACTTTGTAATATGAATTAGCCTATTGTAAAGTGCAGTGTAGGCTCTTTTCCAGTGGGACAAAGGTTCAGGAATGATATGTGCAGTATTAAACGGTTGTATGTGTGGCACTCTTGAGTAAGGCCAGGAGGATATCAGACCAATTTATCAAAGAGGATCCACCTCCGGCAAAAACCTGTGAAAAAGGTGAAATGTCTCATTACATATTTTTTCTCCAATACGATTGCTTCTTAAATAACAATAAAAGCAGAGAATATCCTTTTCTGGATGGAAGAGTCAGAGTTTCAGTCAGAATATTTGTCAGGTAGCTGTGTGTTTAAACAGTATCCTTGAATGGGAATAGCCAGAAAAATCCAGCCCTGGATCATTGGCATCACCACCCATCGACGCCTAAATAATAATCGAGCTCTAGGACTGACCCTCCAATTTGGTCCTCGACCTCGGGTTTACTCAAACCCACTACTCAAATCTCAACCACACTGGCTTAGCACAGAGCTTTTCTCAAATCTTCTAATCAATTCTATTGATTATTCGCCTATTCAACCCATTTGTGTTCTTCAGGCGGTAGAGCACATGGAGCAGTTGAAAACAGAGCTTCTATTGCAGGTCCAAGGTCAGTGCAAGGATATGCCCTGTCATGAGGAACAAAATGTTGATTTTCTATCATAATTGTTTGTTTTTTGACAAATGCAGTACCTTCCGCTGTGGAGATTCTACCTGGGGACACTCAGCCGATGTCACAAGGTCACCAGCAAGACCTTCCCACACATTCTTAACAGCTCAAGCTCTTCTCAGTGTCTGTATTGTGTACATCTGATATTCTTATTATAAACACAAAACAATATTCATCAACCCTTTTTTTTTATAGTATCCCAAGGTATGTAATGTCATAATTATGTTCTGTTTAGTCGTTTCTGTCATGTATGTATGATTTCTCATTAGTTACTATAGCTTCTGATTAGTTCATCTTTGTCCAGCAGTTCCTGTTTACTATGTGTATTTATACCCCCTGTCCTCTTCAGTCCTTTGACGGTTATTGTTTTGTGTATGTGGAGTTCTTCATGTGAGTCACCAGTAAAGTCTATTTTGATATGTGATCCAGGGTTTATCTTGTTCATTCCTCGAGTAGGCGTTACAGGATAACTGACCTCTCAAAAACGAGACAAAGAAAATGGACTCACCAGTGCTGTGACTCCTTCTCCTCCCCGAGAATCGAAAGTGGAGTACTTGGCCTGGATGCTCCGGAACAGAGGCCTCTCTCTCACAGCCAGCGAACTTGAGGCTGAGGTCATCCAGGAACCAGAGCCGGATAACATCAAAGTCCCAGAGTCAACCAGGTGAGGAGCGGAGATCTGTAGTCCGCGGATCCAGTTCCCACCCAAATCCCCACCCTCGAGTCTTTGTCTTCATCGCCGGTCCCATCCGGTAATGACCTTCTTATGCCTTTATCCTTGCCTGACTTCCTGATCCCGCCTCCATCGCTGGTCACGGCCAGTTCCCTGGCTCCGTCGGCACCATTGGTGATTTCCAGCTCCTTGGCTCTGCCTCCGTGGCTCATCTTCCTCGCCTCGGGCTTCTCCTCCACCAACTAGGTGTGAGGCTGAGTCCCCAGCAGCACCTCGGGCCTCTAAACCAATGTCTCCACCTCGGCCTGTGAGCCCATCGTCCCCTCATCGCCTCTGGAGGTCGGTCTCCAGCGGTAGATGCCCAGCTTCAGCCACAGACTTCCAGGATTCTGGCTGTGCCTACACCCTGCACCCCTACGGCTTCATCGGGCTCCTCCCTTCCTCTGACCTCCCTGTCATCCTCGCTCACCCCAGTCACACGAGTCCCCGTCCCCGCATCAGTCCCTCGAGCAAGTAGCTCAGCCCCACACTTCCAGGCCTTTGATATCAACCAGGTCCGTCAGCCTCTTTGCTCCGAAAGTGCCTCCTCTCACCATGGTTCCGCCTCCGCCAATTGGTCCCAGGGTTCCGTCTGCCCCTTCAGACAGGACTCCGCCCTGGATCCTCCCACCATCAGCCCCACCATGGTGCCTGTGCCTACTTACTCCAGGCTCCTATACATCACCAGCCTCCACCTTCTTTCCCCGTCCCAGAATTTTTCAATCACCACAAGAGGTCGTGCCTTCATGAATTATGTCACAATTCTCAATTCATGTGAATTCTTGTGAGTCACCAGTGAAGTCTAATTTGATCTGTGATCCAGTGTTTATCTTCCTCATTCCTGGACAAATGTTACATGTAATCAGTTTTCACACTCAATCACACTTTTCACAATTACACTTTTGTCTAAATTCTCTTAGCAAATGTGCAGATAGTTTGTGAGCACAGGGGTTGTTCTTGAAACTTGTGTTTAGAGAAGTTAACTATTTGAATTTTCCTGGTAAATTTTGTGTCTGCTTTGCACAAACGTAGCCTATCCTCAGTGTAAATCACTCTTCATATTTAAATGCTCCACAATTCAGCATTCCTACTGTAGAGCATTTCCAATACTAAAAATATAGGTGTGAAATAAATGTGCACATCCAAAAACATGGAATCTCAATCTTAATAATGATAGGACTTTTATTTTCCCAATTATGGCCAAAATTTAGAGCAAAATCCATTTGGATACATAAGCAAATAAACTTAAATGTTTTTTTCCTTCTGCGCTGATCTTTCCTTGATGCATGACGGTGTTTGAATCCTACTGTCGAGGACTTTACCTGGTCTAATAGAACGTTACCTCTTAGGTCAAGGATTGACTTTTTTCTAACTTCATCCTCTATCCTTAGCTTTGTAAAAGATGTTTCTCACATTTCCTCCCTCTTATCAGATCATAAATTAGTATAAAGATGAGCAGTGATAACCCAAGATTGAGCGGCTGATGGAAACTTAATGCCATGTTAAAAGATGTCAAATTTAATGACAGTATCTTGCCAAAGAATTATTTACTGGATTGAGCAAAGATTATGAAAAAAAAAAAAAAAAAAAAATGGGGAAAAGCTAGATATATTGCTGTTAAAAGAACTTAAAGGGACAGTTCACCCAAAAATGAAAATGTTGTCCGTAACACTTTACAATAAGGTCTCATTTGTTAACATTAGTTAATGTATTAACTAACATGAACTAACAATGAGCAATACATGTTTCTGTATTTAGTTATTTTTTTGTATATATTAATGTTAGTTAATGACAATCCAGCTGTTCATTGTTTGTTCATGTTAGTTCACAATGCATTAACTAATGTTAACAAGATTTTAGTATTGTATTAGTAAATGTTGAAATTAACATTAACTAAGATTAATAAATGTGGTAGATGTTAATTCTTAGTTCATGTTAACTAAAGTAGTTAACTAATTAAACCTTATTGTAAAGCGTTACCGTTTCGTCATCACTTACTCACCCACGAGTTGCTCTAAACTTGAGTTTCTTTCTGTTGAACACATGATCTAAGGAGTAGCGCTACTTCATCATCCACAAACTTCACAAGCTGTGGAATATTAAGGTGTGAACTGTGACAAAATTATTATGAAGCTGGAGCTACCATCAAACTCAATAGACAAATTTACATAGGCTTTATATATAAAAAATGGTTTATCTTATTCATGTTTACAATGTTTGTTAAGCTTGTGTTTATATAAAATGAACATGCAGTGTTTATTAAGGCCTAAAAATGGCATTGACTGATCCTGACGAGGATCAAACGCAAGATGCAGACGGACGGTAACGGTGAAGTCGACCAATCAGTTAAAAAAAACAAAAAAAAAACACAAGGTTCAGCTTACTAAAAAAGGGTTGTTGCTTAAACTTGATATGTTTCTACTGAATGATCTTATGATTATGATTCACTCTTTCTGTTCCTCTCTATTGGAATGAGATGCCAACCTCCACCCGAACTGTTGAGAACATCACATGTTTTAAAAAGCAACTGAAGAAGCACCGCTTCCGCAAACGACCTCACTTTTAAACCAATGAACTTACACACACACACACACACACACACACGTCAGGTTCACTATCCTTGTAAGGACTCTCCATAAGCATAATGATTTTTACAGTGTACAAACTGTATTTTCTATCCCCTCACCCTACCCATCACAGAAAACTTTCTGCATTTTTACATTTTCAAAAAAAAACATCATTTAGTATGTTTATAAATCCATTGAACTGCTGGCTGGTCCCTACAATGTAGGTGATCTCAGGTTTTACTATCCTTGTGAGGACATTTTGTACTATAAACCTGTACACACACACCTCTGCATTTTTACTCTTATCTATCTGGTTTCTACGGTGGCCGAGAGAGTTCAAAGCGCTGCGAATAAGAAAACACATGCAAATAAAAAAAAAAAACGTGATCATCAGTTTGACAACACATGTGCTGCAAATCCTCACAACACATGCAAACACAAAAACGCGCTGCATATACAAAAACGCGCTACATTTACAAAAAGCGCTGCAAAGAGCACAAACCACAACGGAAATGTTTCAAGGGGGACTCCAAAAAGTGACGGATCCTACTAGGACGTGCGTCCAAAATCAGTTCAACTCACCCTTCACTTATTCACTAATCCCTATATAGTGTACGGCATTTGAGTGCACAATGTGTTCACAATCATGAAATACTATAAAAACTGCAAACAAAAATAAACAACTGTACATTATTTCATGTATTTATTATTTTTAATAAAGTGTTTTTCAGTTTTCTAGAAGCTCACGTTCACAGATGACGCGGGCGAGCGCCCTCAGGCGGCCGTTACGATTACGTCACATTAGTACGCTACAGATGTTTGACGAATATTTAACTAAATATCCACTAAATTATCATCTCTTAAAGTTTAATGAGTGAACAACAATGCCACATATTAAAACACTTTTCTGTTAGTGAAACACATTACATGGAGTTAATGCCTACATAATATATTTTAATATTTTTTAGTTTTTGCTGTTGTCTAGTAGGGTCCGTCACTTTTTGGGGTCCCTTTGAAACATTTCTGTTGTGGTTTGTGCTCTTTGCAGCGCTTTTTGTAAATGTAGCGCGTTTTTGTGTATGCATGTGTTGTGAGGATTCGCAGCACATGTGTTGTCAAACTGATGATCACGGTTTTTTTATTTGCATGTGCTTTTTTTTATTTGCATGTGTTTTCTTATTTGCAGCGCTTTGAGCTCTCTCGGCCACCGTAGGTTTCCTATTCTAGTCTAATAAACCTGGGATTGTGTACTACGATTGTCGGCTCTTTGACGAATGCTTTGTTCCTCTTTTGTATGTGGCTTTGGATAATAGTGTCTGCTAAATGCAAAAATGTAAATAATTAGTGTTGACTTTGAAAAGGAGGTTAAAAGCACCTTTGATCAATTTAAAATCCAACGCAAAGAGGCAAAAGTGTCTTTACTACCCAATGAAGAGAGAGATTAAAACAATGAACAGTTTAAAACCAAATCGCTGTGGGTTGAGGAGTTTTCTGCCCTAACATATAGTATTTCCAACATTGAAACTCACAGTCATGTCAAGATGACATAGTACATCTGGCTCAATGCGTGGCTCAATTCAGGTGGAGGAAGAAAGAGCCGTTCTTGTTGCCAACACAGAATTTATATATAAAAAGAAAAGCATGATCTTGAGGAACAAGTGAAAAAATTGAGGAAACGAGAAGATCTTGATCCTAAAATAGCAGCTTTGTCTGCAAGGTTATCTGTCCTCAAAATGTCTGGGCGACAACCATCTGAGTATGATATCAGAATAAAAATTCCAGTATTTGAAGATCTTTTGCAATTCAGTTCATTTATGATATCTTTTCAGTTTTGTGTGGAAGACAAGACGAACAACAAAGGACATTTCTGTCTAAAGCGGTATGCTAAAGGGCGTCCCAAAGACATCGTTTTGACAATCTCTTTATATGATGAACACACTGAATTTACGCTTTTATTCACATATAAACACTGATCAGAGAACATAAACAGAAGCTCAGACGTGTTGCGTAACACGAGAATGAACCTCATTGGTTCTCACACATCAAGCAAACACGCTTGAGCTTCTACAATACATCAAATACATTCCCGTTTTGTATACGGGTCAATGACGTAATGGGTATTTTTTTTTTTTGTCCAAAGGCCTTAATAATAATAAAAAAACAAAGATATGACATCCGAAGGATGTAAGGCAGTACAATTAGATCTCTTTTATTGAATCCAAAAGATTTTAATTATATTTTGCTGCTGTTTTAAAGATTTTGAAGTGTCAAAAGGTCATTCGGTTTAACCGGCCAAAAGTCAATGCAGGCATTTCATTTGTGATTAAAATATCTTAAAATGTCATAAATGTATATATTTTTTTTTATTCTGGCATGATTTTATAACATCATATATCAAGATATTGAAAAATGGTATTACAATTATGTGTAGAATTTGTTGCTTTGTTATGAGAAAGAATGTTTGGCAAAATGAATTTCGTTGATGTCATTCGGAGTAACCAATATAAAGGGACCATTTTGGATCAAGTCATGTTGTCAATATCATGTGACAGGATGTGACATCATTCAGACACCTGCAAAGGACCACACGGTCATGAAGCAAAGTAACTAACTCTCTCTTAACTATTTAAAAAATTCATGTTTTCACTTGCTCATACGAGTGTCCTGAAACATCAGGTCATTTGGTACAACCGCTGTAAAACGTGGAGAATGTTTTAAAAACTGGTACTAAATATAAAATGTTTGATTGCCCTGTTGCTAGCTAGATTACAGCCTGTTAGCATTGTTTGAAAATACGTCAGTTGGTATAACCAGAAGTATCATTCTGTAAAACCGAAATTTTGATTAAACCGAATTACTTTGTTGGTGACAAATTTTGCCCATCTTGTAAAAAAAAAAAGTGACAAAAGCAGTGTTAACTGATTATAAAAACCACATAATCTTATCGTTGACACTTAATAAAACTTAATTATATCTCCATTGTGTTTTTTTACACTTTTAAAATTCGTCAATGACTCATAACATTGTTTAACATAATACTGATGAGTTGTGTGTGGAAGTTTTTGAGAAGAAAGATGAGTGCCAACACGGACGACTAATAGTTGAGCGGATCGAGAATAGAGCATTAGGATGCTATAAGTGAATATATGTAAATGAATAAGGCCTGAATGTGATAAATATGTCATGTATTTAAAGAGTATATATATTAGATATATGATGTTTTAAACTGATATATGATAAATTGAGCTCCCTCTTATATCAATTAATTTGAGTTGACGGTTCTAACGGTTTATTTTCAAATCTTCAGCCTTCAGAGACGATAGTAGAGTCAATATGTTTAAATGTCTTTATTCAAATCACTTAATTATAATCTCAAATTATTCAGATGAATTATTCATGACTCTGACAAGACATGATTATACATTGCCTTTATTTGTAAAAGAGTACAGCCGGAGAAGAGAATTGTAAAGATGCACTTTTATTGTTGTTATTTCTATTACACAAGTATTTGTATACATTTTGTATATCCAACAACGTCGTCAATTATAAAATCCTTCATAAAATCCACCAATTCCACTCTGATATTGACATGCTCATTATGTGGTCATGGAAGAAACAGCTTTGATTTATTTTGTGATTGAAGGACGACCAATAAAGTTTGGGTTGATTTAAGCTCTTACATTTTTAGCTCCACAAATATGATCCACAGTTTCGTCCTCAAAGATATTATTTTTTTTATTATGAAAACCCAAAACTGTTATCTCTTGAATATGCTGTTAAATTGTTTTTTTAATCTTGTATGCAAAATACTTTTTTCCACAAACAAAAATGGTTTCCTTCGTCTTCCACTTTTCCTTGTTGAATTCAACTCCTTTATTTCATCTGTCAGACTTATAAAGAACAAAAAAAGTACAAAATTTTATAAAAAAAAAAAAAAATTTATGAATACTTATTTTAAGATGATTTTACCTTAATATTGCTTTTCTATATCTGCGTGTGTAAATCCATGTTTATGCTTTTCTGTTATATTGTAAATGTTTCTTATAAGAGATACAACCTTGTATTTTTTTGTTTTTCACTGATCAAAAAAAATTCAATGGTTCACCGCTGGGGAGAAAGGAAGGTTGTTTCAATCATTGAATAAATAAATTTAAAAGATATTGCGACTTTTTACCTCACAATTGCGAGATATAAACTTACAATTGCGACAAAATAAAGTCTGAATTGTGAGATAAAAATTTTCATTTCTGACTTCTTTTCTTTAGCGAGTTCTAAAGTCCAATTCTCATGGAAAAAAGACTTTTTTCTCAGAATTTTTACTCACAATTTTGACTTTATAACTTGCAATTGCGAGTTTAAATCACAATTCTGAGAAAAAAAGTCAGTATTGCAAGATAAAAAGTCCAAATTAACTTTTTTTAATCAGTGGCGGAAACAAACTTCCATAGTGGGGCGTGAACCCACGAGTCATGCGGTTTCACTGAGAGCGCCCCCAGTGGTGAACCACAGAACGAGTGTCTATGGTTTTTACCTGAGATCTGATTAGTTTTAAACATCTGTAGATGTTTTACTGTGACATTAGTAAAATTAAAAAGAATAATAGTAGTTAATAGTCTCTTACTGGCCTGTTTAGCAAAGCAATCCATAAAACAAACAAAACAAGCTGTGAAAATTGATAAGAGAACACAGGCACTTAATATTTAATGGTGATAATTAGTTAATTGCACATAATAGATTATTCTTCCAAAAAGCTGTTTTTGTGCACGTTTGGCGTGAATTTTGTTGCATTTTGGCCAGCAGGCGTCACTAGCGTATCAAACGTTTCGAAACAGTGAATCATTTTGCGAAGCAAATGCTTCATTTGATTAGAAGCTTAAGCTTAGTTTCTCCCATAACTAGCCACCATATATCATATAAGTGATCAAGAGCGTTCACAGGTCAGATTGCTTTTTCCCCTCTCTTCCACAACCACTACATCACCTTTCTTAAAAAGCTCAATTCCTGCCACACAAATGAATCTAAATCCTTAACAATAATAAGCTGATGTACACATTCAAATACTAATAAAAAAGCAAACATTTTAAACAACATAGTGACTCTTACAAAAGGTTCCATATTCAATAATCATACAATCGCAACAACAAAATCATATTATAGCACGATATAACTAGCCTACTTACAGGAAGCACTTGCATATAAATGCTCCCGTAGTGAGATCTACACACACAGTTGTCAAATACAAAGACGTGAAGAGAAGACAACACTAACACTAAATAAATGAAAATTAAAAAACAAGAAGGAGGCTATGTATAGTGATTATTGGGAAAGATGCGAGTAGCTGCACTTCTAATATGGATAACTGATAGATGAAATATATAGACATTTGTTCTCTCAGCAGCACTAGAATTAAATCGGTGCACAGAACTATATATATACATATATATAAATGCATGTTATAGTTTCAATTAAACACTTTTGTGTATATATAAGTTCCAAACAACACTCAATTATACCATGTAGGAAACAAATGTTCCACAGTGAATATAAAGTGGTTTCACAATTTTTAAAACTCATAGTCCAAAGGCAGAAATGCCGGCAGTGACGGTGTAATACGTCCCGTGACAGATAATATGAATTCAGGTTGATTGGGACACTTTTTGCCATTGATTTGTGACTTGGTAAAAAGTGTTACCCACTATCTTTTCGCTTCAGCTTCAGTTGAAGTCAGTCCTGTTTCTTAAAATCTGGATGAATTACTACTCCAACACCAGTGATTTATTTCAACTTTTTAACATGAATCATTTTTAGTGTTGCACAGTATAGACTCAAAATACTGTATACTTTTTCAACGGTGTTACCGTAAGAAATGTCGTACTTGTGGCAGTTTCACGCTTTAAAATGTTGAATTAACGCATTCCTGCAAAAACATTAAAAAAAAAAAAGATTTTCGAATACAGTTGCCTTTCTGCTGTGGCTTGAGTTGTAAATGCTGTGTAGAATTTGACCTTGGTGAGTGTTTTCACTTCATTTAATAGTTCATGGCTACCCACTGCTCCTGGTGTGTGTGTGTGTGTGTGTGTGTGTGTTTGTTTACTACTCACTAACGCTACTCCTAATGTGTATGCACTAACTAGACAGGTTATATGCAGAGGACAAATTCAGACCATACTTGGTCTTCATGTCACGTTCACCTTCACTCTTTTTTTGCGATGAGATGAAGTTGCGTTTGCGGGTCATGGTTCGAGCTGCAGCTAATCTGGAGAAAGGGTCTGAAATGATTTTAAAAATAGCAGCTTAAGCATCAACGTAAAATGTTTATATGAGAATGTGTTCTCGCGGTTTTTCCGTTGCTCATTTGACCACTTCTGGAAAAAGTGTAATAGTTTTCTTCTAGAAACATCTATGCGAAGACGATTCAGACAAATGCAATTCCATTCATCAATATAGCGGCTTTGCACTCGGTTCTTATCGATCATTGTATTATGTCATTATAAATGAGTATCCTGATAGTTCGACAATGTACCAGTTTTTGAACATATCGGGCGAATCACTGATCCACTAATAAAAATTAATAAAAGCAGTTATTTGCTTTGTTCCTGAATAAATCAACCATTTTGAATGAATCAGTCGAAGGATTCAATGACTCAGTCATTAACACTTGCTGCCACCTACTGGCGGCTTCAGTTTCCCTTTTAAAAATAGGCCTATTATTTAATTTTCATATTTCTTTCTAGTTCTACATTTAAAATAGTGTTGTCAATCGATTAAAAAAATAAAAAATTAATTTTTTTGTAATTAACCCTTGTGCATTGTTCAAATTCACTACCCTTTCGTTATGTTCGTGGCTGAAAACAGCCACGATCTTAACTGCTTTAAAAATGTATCAGATAAATATTTTTTTCAAATTTTTTTGCTTAAATCTATTAATCAACCTCAGTCCTGATCAAAACTACTAAATTTAAAAAAAAAATTCAGGATTTTAACTCTTTAAAACGTTAAAATCTGATGCTGCACAAAAACTAACAACGCATCAAAGCCAATGTTGTTTCTAATCTTTGACACGTTTTTCCCAAATCAGTGACATCATTTATGAATTTGGCAATTAAAGAGTTAAAATCCTGATTTTTTTTTTTAAATTTAGTAGTTTTGATCAGGACTGAGGTTGATTAATAGATTTAAGCAAAAAAATGTGAAAAAAATATTTATCTGATACATTTTTAAAGCAGTTAAAATCGTGGCTGAAAACAGAAAGGGTAGTGAATTTGCCCACAGAGTACTGTTGAGTTTTTGAAAATTTTCAAAGCATTTTCCCAGAATATGTGTCAAAATAAGATTTGTCACCAAAAATCATTCCATTTGCTGAAACACGGAGAAAGTTATGGCCAAATTAAGACTCAAAAATTCCCCATAGTGGATGAAAACATCCCGAACAGCACATAAGGGTTAATGGCACCTAACATTAAAGTTTGTAATGTATTTTTATATTATAATCATTACATGTTTAATCTACAAATAATGTAAAAACAACATAAAGACAGTATATTTGAAATATTTGATGTAACAGGTAGAAATATCCAGAATCAAAGCAGTTATCAAACACTACACTATCACTGCATAACTTAAGACAAATGATATTCAATTAAGAGCACTTAGTGATTTTGTTTTTCTTTTGTATTTTGATTAACATTAATGGCAGACCGTAGCTGGTTCACATGGCTGCTGTAACTCACACCTGCCGCACACGATGCGGATCTGAATTTAAAAACATTAACGCAATTGTAATTGCCGTAAAAATGCATTAATGCCACACCTAAATGTCACTTCATGTCTTTCTGTGCTACTGTTCAGTGCCGAGATGAAATCAGGTTTCATTTGATTGGTAACAATAGGCAGTTTTTCATTCTCATTAATGAAGTATTCAGAGGAAAGTCTCAAGTTTGGTTCATTTTGTAGATTTGAATTATAAATTAACATGATAATGCATATCATGATAATTTAGGTGGTATAGAATCGTAAGACATTATGGTGTTGTGACAACCCTATTCATTATAGTATCATGAATTTAAACCGGTATTTCACTATAAAAAATTTTTATCCATTTATAAAAATGTACAGAAAACGTACAGAAATCCAATTAAGAACAAAATCATAAAATAAATCATAAAATACATAAGGAAATTCTACCTCGTTTGAGTGTCTTCATATGTAACTGACTGAACTGATTTTTAAAGAAATGTAAAGCAGAATTATCTCAGCTCCACCAATTATGTGCTCTGATGATTATTACCAAATAAATGAGGGTTTGTTTGTTTTCGTTTTTACATAAAATTATAAAATTCCACTTAAACCAGAGTCGGTTTTTTGCCGTAGGTATCATTGAACCTTGACGTAAAGTAATCCTCTGTCTTAATAGGAGGATATTTATCGGATCCATCACAGCATTTAATGATGGACTCATCCTCTGGTTGTACAAAGAAGGCCAAAGACTGACGTGTTTTAGAGTGACCTGTAGGGGGCAGCAACACCCTGTGAACCTGAGGGTTTAATAAAAGAAGAGAATTAAACAAGCATTGTCGGTGCAATAGAGTGCATTAGTGCCTGCCCACTTTTTCAGCTGCGTTGGTTCTGGAATTACTTTTTCTTTTCATTTTTCCATATAAAGATTTTCAGGAAGTCTTTGTTAAAGCATTTTAAGCCATGAAACAAACCAACCAGCAATGAGGTGAATCACAACATTACAAACTTTGATTTAAAGCAAAAGAGTACAAAAAGTACAAGACTATGTACTTAACGGCTTTAGAGGGGGAAAGATCTACAATCCCATGAAGCATTGCGAATGACAATCAATGAAAAAATGATAGTGAAATATAAAACTATCCATTTAAAATTGTGGATTATAGCTATATGTAGATGTACTCCAATTCCTTTAAGTCCTTTAAATTAGAGTTTTTTCAATGTCTGCTTTTTGAAGTGAGTAATCTTGAGATTAAAAACAATGGAGACGTTAAAATGTTCAGTCGACTATCTATTTTAAATTTATTTCTGTTTTTAATCAAACACCGCCTGAAAAGAAATGGTTTGCCCCAATACCATGTGACCAGCATCATGTGATGTCATTTTCTTTGAACACATGGTAAATATCCTCTTAATGTTTTTTCATATTTTATCTCCAGTGACCTGTTGTCAAAGGGTATATTAATTGCCTGTCATATATTTTGGGTACATTGTTGTATGGTTTGCATATTTTTATTTCAAATGAATTTTAAAAAAAATAAAATTTGGTTGGCCAGACCAAGTCCTGCCATTTAAATTATGAACTGAATGTCTTTTGAGGGAGACTGACTCGATTCCTTTATTCATGGTGCTTCATGGGAGTGTAACTTTCTGTAGAGCATCATGGGTAATGTAGTTTTTCACCAAGAATTAAACTGTTAAACAATTATTTTAAAAATAAGAAATAGAGTGAATAAAGTAAAGATGGCTTCTATTCATTTTGGAGCTCACAACAGGTCTGTCTTTATAGGTTTATAAGTTATCATCAAAAATCAACTTCCCTATGGAGGAAATGAACTGAGTTTTTACTTCCAGAACCGACTGTGGCACTATTTAATAAAATGCCATGTTAAGTAAAGAAACTTACCGCAGACACATACACATCGCTGGTCCACCTTTGCATCAGGTCTGCTATGTTAACCAGAACTGTTCCAGGGATGCATGGGGCCGAAACGAATTCTCCAGCCCGGTTCTGAACCTGGAGAACACATACGGTCACATGCATACTCAATGATAGAGGACCATATTAAACATGCTAATAATTATTTTTTCCTTCTGTCCTATATTGGTATTCACCTGCAGTCCATCCTCTGAGCTTTGGAAGAGCAGAGTGATGCTCCCATAGTCAGAGTGTTCACCACAGCGCACTTGATTCTCCTTCACACGTGTGCTGTCCACCGGAGGATAGTAGAGACTCCGTAGAGTGGTTCCGTTCTCAAAACCTTAAAACAAACCACATCATAAAGGTCTTGCAGGCCTTCCAGCCACTGACTCACTGACAGGAAGAAGTAGTGCATATAGCTGTACGTACTTCCAATATGCTTATGCTCGTCGACAAAGGTTTCTGGTTCCAGGCCCAACCCAATAGCCATCAGTCGGAGCACTTTGAGAGCGAGATCCTTACAGCGCAGGAAAAATGATACCTGGGCATCTCGAAAATCTTCTACTCCTTCTGTAGGCCAATTCTGAGAACATTGAGAGTGGAGGAATATAAAGTTTACAATCATCCAAAACAAACATCCGAAATCATATACCTCCCAACTATAAAGATGCTATATAAACACTATGTGACAAGAGTAGTATGTCTGAATTGACAGTACTCGTAAAAGAGTCGGCAAAAGCTGCCCAACCTCTTCCGGCAAGATTCTGTAGTGCGCATACGATGGACCCTTTACTATTCCATGAGGTCACGGGAGAGGATTAGTGAATGGCAGAGAAGGTCATGTGACACGACGGATGTAGTACGGTCAGATTACACACTTTAGCGGTTGCAAAGTGAAGTATGGAATGCCAAAGCTGCCAAACACGCCACCCTTATTACCATTCAGACAAAGAAATGTGGAAATACATGCATGTATAAATAAATAAATTGATTCATTCTGCACATATTGCTTGTGTTTTTTTCCCCCTGGCTCTTATTGCCAAATAAAAGATGTGAACACAGAAACCTGTGAAGTCTGTTTCTCATATAGATATTTGAGTTATGGTACATTTAAGTAGTTGGGGTGCACACATCCTAGTTTATGTTGTACAGTCCACACTTGTATTAATATTGATTTCTTTGACTTTAAGTAACCGCTGTGGTGCAGAGGAGTGGATGGCTGGAGCTGCTGAAGGGTGGTTAGCGAGTTTCCGATTCACGGTTCGTTCGTGTTAAGGACCACCAGGCTGCTTTGACTGCTGTTTTAGTTTTGCTTCCCGCTGCTTGTGTTTAGATTTCCTTTTCTAATTTCTCTTTTTTGGTTGTTTCTTCAAGATATACATTTAATTTTTATTCAATTGGCCATTTAATTGTTCTATTTACCAATTTTGTTATTGTATTTTGAAGTTTGTGGTTTCTGCTTTCTCATGTGTTAAAGGGTTAGTTCACCCAAAAATAAAAATTCTGTCATTAATGACTCACCTTCATGTCATTCTACACTCAAACACTTTCAATTTTAGAACACAAATGAAGATCATTTTGATAAAATTTGAGAGATTTTTCCCTCCATGGACAGCTACACAACTTACACTTTGACACTTCAAAAAGTTCATACAGAGATAGTAAAACTAATCCATATGAATTGAGTAGTTTAGTGCAAATTAAGCTCAATCGCTTTACATGATGAACAGATTGAATTTTGACTTTTACTCACATATAAACATTGATCAGCAAACATAAACAGAAGCTCAACCAAATCTGATCGGTAAGCTTGAAAAAACCTTATTGGTTCTTGCGGAAGCTCAAACGTGCTGCGTAACTCAAGAACGAACCTCACCGGCTCTCGCACGCGTCAAGTGAACATGTTTCAGCTTCCTTTTACCACAACTAATGTGTGTGTTGATGAATGTTTATACGTGAATAAAAGCCGAAATTAAATCTGATCACAAAGCAATCCGGTCTCTTTCACGAGTTCACACTTACAAATAATTAGAGCAATTAGTATGCATATTTGACATGCTGTCTGAGAAAAGGGCTCTGAGCTCGGTATTTTGGCCCGAACCCAAAGTACTCCCCCCGTATTCTGGTTTAGGAAAGTAACCAGGCAAGTGTGAGAAGAGGTGGTGGTGGAGGAATGCTGAAAACTATCCAAAAACACACGCGAGTCGACTGCGTCAATAAATATAGGTCTCCGCTCATGCTGATTGGGTAGACATGATGATTGCTGATTAATGACTGCTGGTTGGAGTGATGTGATGATTAGTTAGATCATTTGAATGTATTCCTCCCAAACTTTGTTAATAAAACATCATTTAAAAAATTTGGACTATCTCATCTCATCTCATCTTCCACCGCTTATCCGGGGCCGGGTCGCGGGGGCAGCAGTCTGAGCAGAGACTCCCAGACTTCCCTCTCCCCAGACACTTCCTCCAGCTCTTCCGGGGGGACACCGAGGCGTTCCCAGGCCAGCCGAGAGACATAGTCTCTCCAGCGTGTCCTAGGTCTTCCCCGGGGCCTTCTCCCGGTGGGACATGCCCGGAACACCTCCCTAGGGAGGCGTCCAGGAGGCATCCGAAACAGATGCCCGAGCCACCTCAGCTGACTCCTCTCGATGTGAAGGAGCAACGGATCTACTTTGAGCTCCTCCCGAGTGACCGAGCTCCTCACCCTATCTCTAAGGGAGCGCCCTGCCACCCTGCGGAGAAAGCTCATTTCGGCCGCCTGTATCCGGGATCTCATTCTTTCGGTCATGACCCAAAGCTCATGACCATAGGTGAGAGTAGGAACGTAGATTGACCGGTAAATCGAGAGCTTCGCCTTGCAGCTCAGCTCCTTCTTCACTACGACAGACCGGTACATCGACCGCATTACTGCAGAAGCTGCACCGATCCGTCTGTCAACCTCACGCTCCTTCCTTCCCTCACTCGTGAACAAAACCCCAAGATACTTGAACTCCTCCACTTGAGGCAGGAGCTCTCCACCAACCTGAGGAGGACAAGCCACCCTTTTCCGACTGAGAACCATGGTCTCAGACTTGGAGGTGCTGATCCTGATCCTGTGGTGCAGAGGATCCTGCGGGAGGAACCAAAATTTGGACTAAACCACTGAAATTACCCATTGTACCCAAAGTGTCCCTGTTGTTTCAGTTGGAGGTCAGTTCAGTTCTGCCCTCCATAATAAACATTAGATTTGATCATTTGGACTTTTTTTTTTTTTTTTGGTGGAAACTATTTTTCATGGCCCTCATTCCTTGACAGCTTTGGCATTCCATAGTAAAGTCCCAATTCGTGAATACTTTTGCACTATTCTTTGCTGTTTTGTAGTATAAATAGAGTGTTCACACTGAAAATTCCAAAAAGGAAAAGAATACTTTAAATACCTGAATGATGCACTTAAATCGAATAAAAAAATTAAAAAATTAGAAGTTAAGCGTAGAATGTTGGACTCTTCATGCACTCAAACTGTCAGCTTTAATAACACAGCAGAGGCGAGGGAATCCAATGCTGAAGGACAAAATAAAATAACCTTATAAAATTCATACACTACACGGTTGAGTACATAGTGCTCAAGTACATGGTGTAGAAGTGCATCATTTGGGACACAACTTCAGTTCTTCAAATAAGTGCCGACTCAAGAGAGCATGTGATTTCGGACTTCTAAAGAAAGCAGCTTTTGTTGCACTTATGACTTTCATAACCCACTATTGTCGACGTCATGTTGTGGTTAAATCTTTGGGAGACAGAAAGGAGATGAAGAAGTTGGTATTTACAATATCCTCTCTCAAAGACGTGGTATTGAACGCCTCCTTCAGATCCCCGGGGCGGCGAGGATTCAAACTGTGAAATGACAGGATTTAAAACCATTAAAATGTTTCTCCATCATTCGTGAGTTTTACAGTCTGAATGTAGAGACGGACGTGCCTTTCAGTTTCAACCGAAACCCAGCCATGGTTTACATTACATGTGTAATTTCCCCTGCTGAAAGGCTTCTTCTTGTTTTCTGGCAAAGAGAAGAACTTCTTCGAAACACTCATGACTTTTTCCACCTAAAACAGAGAAATAACAGACAGTCAGATAAACAACTATATGACTTCTCCTTAAGCCGACCATACATTGTGTGATTTCTGAGTCGTACGACCGATGTAGCAGCATCGAACCCCGGTTGTAAGCCTAAACTTCACATTAACTGTAAAACCGTCCCTCAAATCTGAATGATTGGAATGTTGTTCCAGGATCAGCAAAGATGTGGTGTGCCGAATTCTGACCCCTGCCAGATTACTACGCCCCAGTATACACTACCGGTCAAACGTTTTTGTACAATAAGATTTTTAAAAGTTTAAAATCAGTCTCTTCTGCTCACCAAGGCTTCATTTATTTGATTTTAAAAAAAAAGGAAAAATTAAAAAGTAATATTTCGAAATAATTTAACATAACTGATTTCTATTTTATTATATTTTAAAATTTATTTCTGTGTTGACAAAGCTACATTTTCAGCATCATTACTCCAGTCTTCAGTGTCACATGACCTTTCAGAGTCACATGAACTTTCAGTGTCACATGATCCTTCAGTCACATGATCTTTCAGTCTCACATGATCTTTCAGAAATCATTATAATATGATGATTTGCTGCTCAAACATTTATTATTACTAACAAATGTTGAAAACAGTCATGTACAATTTTTTTTCAGGATTATTTGATAAGTTCAATCGAACAGCATTTATCTGAAATATAAATGCTTTTGCAATATTATAAATTACTATACTGTCACTTGATCAATTTAATGTATGCTCGCTGAATAAAAGTATTAATTTATTTAATTTCTTAAAAGGCCAAAAAGGCTTAAAAGGCCCAGTTAATAATAATAACAATAATCTTACTGACCCCAAACATTTGAATGGTAGTTCACTTTCCATTTCAGATAAAGTTGTTCTTTTGAACTTTCAATTCATCAAAAGAAAAGAAAAAGAAAAAGTACACAACTGTTCTCAACATTGATAATTAATGTTTTTGATCATCAAATCATCATATCAGAATGATTTCTGAAGGATCACGTGACACTGAAGACTGGAGTAATGATACTGAAACTTAAGCTTTGATCACAGGAATAAAATACATTTTAAAATATAGAAAACAAATAATTTAAAATCGTAAAAATATTCGATATATCAATAATTGGATGAAAGAACAAGTCATTTTTTTTTTTGTTTGGGTCCCCTGAGAAACTTTTGCTCGCAAAACTTTGTGTTCTTTTTCTGAACACAAAAAAGCACTGACGAATCATTTTTCCTCCCATCTCAACTTTTATTTTCCTTCAGGTGGTTCCAATAAGGTATTAAATTTAATGAGGAGGGCGCCAAAATTCCCGCTGAATTCTGAGGGGATTCGAAATAGAAAGTGAAAGAGAAAAACGAGCACGTGATTTAAAATCGATTATAAAAGCGTTAAATTGTACCCAACAAATATTTTAAATACGCACAATGTGATACGAATACGATAATTCCCGCCGTCGAGTCGCAGCTCGATTATCGATCCTTAACGTAACCGATAACTTTACCATAGATATATATCTATGTAGCTTTGCATCGCACAGTGAGAGGAACAAAAATACTGCATAAAACGTAGTGTATGCCCAGCTTTAAAAAAAACAATGTTTATAAATTAAACTGAAAAAAAGTTACTAACCTCTTCCTGGTTTATTCCCGTATTTTTCAGATAAACAAATCCCACCTCGGTAAAGGCCCTTCTCAATTCTTCGCTTAACTTTTCCAAGTCACCCAACGACACATTATCCTTCCCCAGTTCGTAAACACTGAAATCCAAGACGGGTATCGCCATATTTTCCCTTTAACCAACAAAAAATTGCTTGAAAATCCTTTCGGAAACCCCTCGGCTCTTTGTTTCTGTGATCACACAGCAGTCCTTACTTTATAGGCCAATTTCAAGTGACGCTACGCAACTTCCGCTTTGAGTAAAAGCGGTTTATTCTTAAAAGTCTTATTCGTAAAACTGTGCACTACGCAGTACACTGCACGTTAGAATAGGGTTTCCAACGAGAAAAAGATTCAAGAATGTTTTCTGAAAGTAATACAGAATACATGCAGTGGTATTTAATCATATTGGTTCCATGTGTGGCACTGTTGTGATCCTGAAAACAGAATGGGAACCATTTTGACACAACTTCCATAAAATATAGTCTCAAATTTAACTCACCAAGTTTAGCAAACATGGAAAAATTATTTTGAATGCAAGCTACGTGCAATAAAATTGTTTATTTTAAAGACGGCAAATTAATTTATAGTGTCCGGCTCAACTTTCAAGGAAAAAAAGAGCTCGAAACCATGGAAATATTAATATGGTAAAAAAAAAAAAACACTTTTCCCCCCGGTGAACTAACAAAAACTATGGATGGCAAAAAAGAAGATCAAACAAATTGGCATTGACTATAAAATCCTTTATCCAAACATATATTCTCATTTGGACTCAAATAAATCTATTGGCCAGAGAAACTAAAAAAGGCGACAAGCACAAATACATTTCATTCATTTTAAAGTCCATTTCTTTATGTTCTCTTTCCAAATTTGCCCTTTTTGTCCTTATTTTTCTTCATCTTCTTGCCTTGCCATGGCTCTTTCTGTTTCATGCCTTCCAATTTTCTTTTTTTATCACTGAGGGAGGGAAAAAAAAAACAAAAAGATAAAGAGCAGTTCATGATCCCAGATAAAACCTTCCCTAACCCGAGCTCCATACATCTCTGCTTACCTTTTTATGCTAACAATCGCTGCATGACCAGCTTTCTTCAACACTTGGTCCCATTCCTCATCATCTCCTCGGATCATGTACCTTCATAAAATGTCAGAATAAGAGGGGGTCAACACAGCAATGAGTGGAAAAAAGACAAAAAAAAAAAACTATATACATTTAGAAAGGGACCCCTTTTCACAAGATGTAATGTAAGTCTCTAGTGTCTCCAGAATGTGTCTGAAGTTTCAGCTCTAAATCCCCCACAGATCATTTATTATAGTTTGTCAAATTTGCCACTATTTGGGTGTGAGCAAAAACAAGCCACCTTTGTGTGTGTCCCTTTAAATGCAAATGTGCTGCTGCTCCCGCCCCCTTTCCAGAAGAGGGCGGAGCTTTAACAGCTCAACAACAACAAAGCTGGAGAATCTCACGCAGACAAAATGAGGAAAGTGTTCATCCTTACATTGTTCAAAACGGAGTCGACACTGATGGAGAGACTCAGGAAGAAGTTACAACTTTTAGACGTTTCTGAACGGTTTGTGGATAAATTTATGTAGTTGCTGTGGAGTTGATCTACTCATCACTAGCATGTGTCGTCATGTTAATATTTTGTGCAAATCCAGTATTGAATTAACCCTCGTTTGTGAAGCAGTCCGGTGTAAAATGACGGCATCAACAACACTCTACTACAACAACTCTTCCTCTTCTCTAAAGCAGCCCAACATGGCCCCGCCCCCTTTGTTGAGAGTTCTCAGGGACAGGTTAGGCAAAAATATCCCTTTACATTGAACTTAAAGCATAAATAACCTCTGCAAAGTTTCAATGCTCTAACAGTAACATTGCAAACTAACTACAGTTAAAAAAGTGAATCATAAATCAACCAACCTTCCCTCAGAGAGAAAACAAATTAAGTTCCTACACATTTTCCATTTCAAAATTTCCACATCTTACCAGACTCATATTTCCAAACCTCTCTAGATTTTTCACATCATATTTAACAAACGGTTCATACAGCATTATGTTTGGTATGTAGTACAGTCATCTGTAAATATTTTTATTTTCTCTGGGTTTTGTTTTTCCATTGGCTCTCTCAAAGAGATAACATGCATTTATATGATGAGAAGAACCTAAAACACATTATAAGCTGCATATATTCATCAGTTTGACCCTGTAAATGTGGTTTGATGTCATACGATCAGCAAACAGCAAAAAACAGTGTGATTTAGATAATCGCTTGCTCCTTTATCTGTTCCTCATTCATTTAGTGAGACTTGTTTAGAGTAAAAAAAAAGTTTTACGTAATGAAAATGTGTGCCTTGAATTAATTCAGTCGTGTTTGACAATCACATGAAAACACTGAAATTGAAAATTTTTTAAAAAATTGAAATTTATTCTAAGAAATTCTTAATTTTATAGTTTAGAAAGCTGAATAGGGGCAATAGTCAGGAAAAAAAAATTCCATACATTTCCACACTTTTCCAAACTGTGTAAGAAGCCTAAATAAAAAAATAGTTTGGACAGCATTGGGCGTACTCACTCTGAAAGATTCATGTCTTTAATCTTCTCCATGTCCTGTTTGTGTTTCTCCTGGAACTCTTTGGCTGCATCATCCTAAGGGACAAAATAATATTTTAACGTGACAAATTGTTACAAAAATGTTCCGTTTCAAATAAATGCTGTTCTTTTGAACTGGCAATTGAAGGGGTTGGATTCTGGAATCCACCGCCGCTTCAATATACATGTAGTGATTCATAATCAAGTCATGATTAACATTTATCCTTCTAAATATGAAATTATTTGAATAACTTCAACGTATGTCAAAGCATTTATTTTCATTTACAAACACTAGAAAATCATGTATATTGTCTGTACCTCTGAGAGAAAAGTACAACTTATCAGTATGTTTTGGGAAAGTTTCCAGTTCAGAGCAGAGCTCAGATCAACTTCAGCCTTGAAGAAGCTGTGAATCTTGGTGTGTGCACTCAGTGTTCTGTACAGGTGCATTATGGGTACTGGTGGACAACTGGCACTCTGCTCGAGACCTGCAGACGCCTTGTCATGACTTAACAGGACATTCCGTGCCTAAGTTCAGGGTCCGATCATCAGCAACATGATGGATGGAGATACACTTCTCACCATCTGCCCAAGTGTGGAAGATAACCCAATTTTGTCTATTTTTCTTAGCCAATCAGAATCATTCAACCTGAATGTAATGACTCCTGCTCTTTTATTCGACATATCTGGTCAAGGGTCTTACACGGTTTATCCCCAACACAATTCATCAAAGAATCCTGAGCACTGTTTTCAATAATAATAAGCGTTTCTTGAGCAGCAAAATCATCATATTAGAATGATTTCAGAAGGATCATGTGACACGGAAGACTGGAGTAATGATGCTGAAAATGCAGCTTTGATCACAGGAATATATTTTAAAACATTAAAAATACAGTCATTTTAAATTGTAAACTATTTTGCAATATTATTGCATTACTCATCAAAAGAGAGACTTTTCAAAAACATTAAAAAAAAAAAAGTATTTTCGAACACACGTGCGATTTTTTTAATTTTTTTTTTTAGATAGATTATATTCTGATTATTAACAAAATAATAATCTTGAGTCTCATACCAGATCTTCAGTTAGTGTCTGCGCAGTTGGTTCCATGCTTATGTCTTTGGTGGCCACCATCTCTGCTTCAACTGCTTTCTCCTGAAGAGTGTTGAAGAACTGCAGGAAAGATGGAATCAAACAATAACTACACACTGAAACATTACAGAGGAGTAGATCCACGCAGTGTGTTTCTCACTGTGAAAAGAAGGTTCAGTTCTAACCCTTCTACGTTGTTTTAATCAGTGCGTGTACCAGCGACGTGGAGGGAGGGCTTGTTTTGTCTCACCTGTACTACTTTGCGGATGACACGGTTGAAGAGGCCCATGAGCTGAGAAGCGGGCAGATCAATCGCCTTCTCCAGCTCATCTACACTCTTGTGTTGAAGCCCAATTCCCAACAGCAGAGCCTGATGAAAGAATCGATTATGTTATACACACAAACTCAAGATGGAAATTCAGACTCAAAGCTAAAACTCAAACTAATTAAATAACTTAATTTAGCTTTACAGTAGTGACCAAATGTATAAAGCCACTAATGAGATGGGAGGATAAACTATTTCAATGCTTGTTCTCTAGGAACATTGTGCTCAGAGGAAATGCAAATATTTTCCAAGCGAATGCAAAGTCTCTCAGGGGAAACAAACATTTTGAGAGCGAACCCACAGTTTTCTGGAGGAACGCGAAACATTTTGCAATCAAAAGCAAAGTTTCTTGAAGGAACGCAAAACATTTCCAAGAGAACGCAAAAGCACTGACAATTTTTTTTCCCTTTCATCTCATTTTTCCCTTCAACATGTCCCTTTAGGGGCTCCATACAAAAGTGATGTCTGGTAGGGATATTTGTTTTTAATAATTCAACAAGTTTGATTAAACCATCAAAATGTGAGAAAAATATTTTTTAAACAGTTGGTTACGGTATTTATCCGACTACATTAATTGGCAAACTACAGCTACAGATTTGATTTTCCTATGCAGAAAAAAAGAGAAACAGACAATAGTATACTTTAACTACAACAATCAGTTATTAATATTTGTTGGTTCTTTCTTGTTTTTGCAGGTTCATAATTTCTTTGCACGACAGCTTGGCCAAAAATGACGTTTCATTGTGTTATCACAAATAAAACAGTTGACTCCCAGCACAACTACGCAATATGCTTACAAAATCTTTAACACATTTTTAATAATATTCTAATAAAAGGTATAGATGTCAATTACATGCATCTACAGATAAACTGACTTAAAGCTCCAGTCCGTAAGTTTTGCCTCTTTGTCGCCATCTCTGTTTGAAACCTGCAAATTGCAGTTATATGTGTAATTACCATTACATGGGTTGTGCATCGGCGAGACGACTCAGTGCGGATCAATCTAATGTTTGCTGTCAGTCACCGCATCCGTGTGGATACTGAACTTCTGAATCACAGAACCTACATCTTGGAAGCGTGACCAAAATAAGAATTTTTCACAAATTTAAATTTCTGTAGCCACTCCGCAGTCCGAAGTGTTTTGCTTTTGACTACGGGTGAATATCCAGTTGTCAGCTGGATCTTTCTGGCTATAAATGATCTGCTACAAGCAGTATCCTCACATGATTTAGCTACCTTTCTGTTTACAGATGCGACGTAATGACGCAAAGACGAACGGCGGCTTGTTCGAATTTCCTGCGGAAACCCACCAGTACCGCTCTTATTATAAAACAATATTATAAGTTGTAAGGTAAGTAGGTAGTTTTGAACACTGGCTGTTTATGTACTTGCTCAAACTGATTTTGGATCATTTCTAACCAAAAAAAAAGTTACGGACTGCAGCTTTAAATAAAAATTCTTATACTTGGACAAAATTAAACGCACACACAGCTGACTTACAGACTGGGCAACAGAAAGCCCGAGGTTTCCTAACTGTTTGAGGAAATACATGCGTGCAACAACAGGGACCATATCCATGATGAGGTGATAGTCCACCATGTTTCTTGAATACATCTCCAAACGTTTCAGGTCATATGGAGTGAACGTGGCAGTGAGCTCAGCACTATTGAGAGCTGAAAAGACACAGAAGCGTGAAAGATTATCTCTTACCAACACACACATACAGCATTTAGTCTAATGAGGTGGCAGATGTTGGTCTGTACCTGCTGGGCTGTCGTCCTTAGCGCTCTTGTTCTGCAGTATGTTGAGTGCCAGGGTTGGGCTAAATTTGCTGAACTGGAAGGACAGCAGGGAGAGGAACCGCCGCCGGAAATCTGAAATGGATAAAATCAGAAATGGATAGCTGAGCGAGCATTGTATGTATTACAACAGCTCTCAGGAATAATTGATTCTGATTGGTCAAATGCAGCATTCACACTGGAATATTCTGAGAGATTCTGAATTCTCACCCTTCCAGAAAGCAGAGAGCCATTGATCCTGCTCTGTTGACTCCTCAGCGTTGAGATCCTTCAGCATAATGCAGGAGTGCTCTCCCGTCAGGTCATTCTACAGGCCACAATATAACAATACATTCCACAAAGTCACAAAAGAGAAACGGTCCTGACAATAGTGTTGTCCGAAGAAAATGCTTGATCATTGTAGCCAATCACAGACATCTGTTGAATGCGTGAACTCATTGGCCAATCAGAGGCAGGGCTCCAGACTGCGAGTAAATGTTGCATTTTGCAACCTTATTTTCTGCCAGTACGACTAAGTTTTGCTAGAGGTTGCACTGGTGCTATTACCACATTGAAGAACTGATAAGAGCTGCCATTTTTATTTCATATGAGAAACAGCAAACGAAAATGAAACAAAGCAGCGGTACTCGTTTGAGCTGTGCAGCGCGGCTCGTTTATCAGCACTGAGCAATAATAGACAACGAGCGCCGATCTCAATCGAGTGACTGTTTACTACACAGTACACACCGCTGGGAGATCCAAAATTAATAACATCGCTGCGAGATCTAGAGAAGCATTCAAATTCAGAACAGAATTCTCTGCTTTAGATCACAGATCAAATAGCGCTGAAACCAGGAGAAACACTGCGCCACAAACAAGTTAAGGCTCACCACTCCACAAATCACCAGGGATTTATTGTAGTACCGCTTACTGAAACAATGGTATTGTCGCTTTTACACGATTAATTTCTGGGTTCATTTCAACGTTTGAGAGTGAAATTCAAGCACGTTTCAAGGACTTTTTAAAAATGCTTCACAATTTCTACAGCACTTAAAAGCTCTAAATATTATCCAATTTTATTATTTTTAATGTGATGATTTGTAAGACTAAAAGTTTAAAGATGAAGGAAAACTAACACTTCGAGACAAACAAAACAAAAAAAACCAAAAAAAAACCAAAATATATATATATATATATATATATATATATATATATAATAAAAAAGACATGAAATTACCACTAGATGACGGCAGAGGAGCACTTACTGTCTCCCTAATAAATGGAAAAGTAGGAAAAACAAACACTTCAAATTGTGAATGCATTACACAAAAAGCAGGAGCACTCTTAATAATCACTGAAGCCGTCGGTCAGTTCAGTTACATTTTTTTTTACATTTAACCATTTAGCAGACGCTTTTATCCAAAGCGACTTACAAGTGAGGAAAACAAACAAGCGATTCTTCATGAATATGCACATAGACACATGAAGTGCTCGCAATTCAAGTTTCACACGTTGCTCAGTAGCATAAGCTAGAGTAGGAAGGGAAAAAGGAAAGGATAGATGGGGGTTTTTTTTTATGAAGGGGTTATTTTTTTTTAGTTCAGTACGGTACATTTAATAAGAGTAGAATATTTACATTTTTCCCTATAAAAGTGTTTGTGTATGTTACTGTTATTAACGTAATTTTATCTGCATCTCAATTCAAGCTCAGTGCTTTAGTCAAATTTCCAATGAATAAACATGTATCAGTAACTGCACTTATTACTAGTAATATGATTAGTAATATGATGTCACTGCTCTCAAATGTTAGTCTGGAGCCCTGAGAGGCGCTCAAAATCCTAGGGGGAAATGCTGGTATTGCTGGTTCAGTACCGAAGTGAAAAAAAGGCTGCATCCTTACCGGAGTCTGTCTTAAATAAACAGGAACAAATCCAGCCTTTTTCCAGAATCTGGATGGGAAAGAAAGCAGAGAGATTAAGGAGTTAAGAACACGTTAATCGCTGTAAAATCTGCTCGCACGAAGCATCTCACTTGAGTAGTTGAGGAGTGAGACCGTAAGACACTCCCAGGTAGTCCAGCCTCTCGGCTCTCCTCTCATTCAGCTTCAACAGCAGCGGCGGCAGGTCTTTCCGGGGAGACAGCACTTCCTCTAGGAGACTGACAGCCTAAACATGGACACAATCAATTCAATCAATACTTAGATTAGGTAACACTTTATTTTAAGGAGATGTAGTTACATGTTACTGCAGGTACTTACTACGGTAATAACAGAAAATGTACAAGTAAATAATCCTAAACGTTAACCATAACTTTATAGTAAAAGTACATGTAGTTAAACTTACTCAGTAATATTAATATGACTGAGCAAGTACAACGTGACTATCACCTTAAAATAATAATAATAATGGAAATATACACTTTATTTACCCGTTTTTTGGCCAGATAATATGCTGCTTTACCATTGAAGTGGCATTTATAACTACTGAATTGGATTAATGAAATTTTGAAGAATAAGTGCTGAGTGAAACAGTCAGAATAAAAAAAATCTTTAACTAGAACACAAATTGATCTAAATTGACAGTAAAGACATTTATAATGTTACAAACAATTCTATTTTCTAGCTTTTGAACATTCTATTTTATCAAAGAACACTGAAAAATGCAACAGTTTCCACAAAAATTACTGTTTAACACTGATGTTTCTTGAGCAGCAAATCATCATATCAGAATGATTTCTGCAGGATCATGTGACTGAAGACTGATGCTGAAAATTCAGCTTTAATCACAGGAATAATTTATATTTTAAAATATATTCAAACAGAAATCAGTTATTTTAACCAAACTTTTAGAAAAATACAGAACAAATCTAGTTATATATGATCAAGTCATTTTCTACACTACATGAATGAAGACAAGGATGAAAGATTTAATTTCATATTTTCTACCTACGTGGATTAATACAATACAGCCATGTTTACTAAGAGAAATGTCCACTAAAACATGAAGTGCCACACAGACTTGCTGAGCGATGACACAAACAGAGCATTACCTCACTGCTCACAGACGTGATTGCGTTGGCCGGTGTCTGTTCTTGCTCATCCAAGAGAGGAAATTGACCCTCATAATATTGCTGCAACAGTTGCAAAGCGCGGCTGCCGTAACCCATCTACAGTGGGTAATGACATAACTGGTCAAACAAGGCAATAATGAAGCTACATCTATACACAACTGGCTCAATGAACATAACTGAGGCTGCATATAAACAGAGAGCGAAAAAAGCAAGTCATTTACCCCCTGATAATCAGGGTTCACGGCAATACGGACGATCCTTCCCCCAGAGAGGCCGCCGAACTCAGAGTCTTGAAACTAAATGCAAAAACACAAGAGAATCAGAATCATTTCAAAGTCACTCACTAAAACATTTATTTGACAGTCTGGCATAAATACTCTATATACACTATTTTTCAAAAAAAAATTTTTTGAATATTAAATGTTTTTAAAGAAGTTTTACGCTCAGCAAGGCTGCATTTATTTATCAAAATACAGATAAATTGATTTTTTTTTTTTTTTTACAACTTAAATAATTTTCTATATAAAAATGTATTGAAATATAATGTATTCCTGTGATCAAAGCTGAATTTCCAGCTTCATTACTCCAGTCATCAGTGTCACATGATCCTTCAGAAATCATTCTGATATGATGATTTGATGATCAAGAAACATTTACTATTATTATCAATGTTGAAAACAGATGTGCTGCTATATCTAGTTTTGCATTTATTTGAAATAGGAATCTTTCGTAACAAATGTTTTTAATGTCACTTTTGATCAATTCAATGCAACCTAACTGACTAAAAGTGTTCATTTCTATATATATATATATAAAATGACCCCAAACTTGTGACTTCATTTTAAATTTGGATTGGTTACCTGTTCCGAAACAGTCCAGGGAATGAGATCGCCTGAAGCTTTCTTCCCTCTGGACAAGCTGCTGAGGATGGACTGGCGTGAGATCTCTCCCTCCAGACACACCTGAAATTACACGGTTTAGTTTTTTCATTAACGACATACTTCAACACAGAAATTGCAGTATTGGAATTAAGTAGCGTTGGCCATACTTGCACAACTGCTAAGACCTCTGGGAGTGAATTCTGTGTGGGTGGAACAGGGGGAAGCAGGCAAAAGAGATGGTGAGCAGGAGCATCCGAGAGCATCTGAAGATCATTGGGAGAATTCTGCGGAGGGAGAGGAGATCGAGTTAAAATTGGGACATTATGTAATGCTCTAATACAGTGGTTCTCAACCAGATGGCTGGGGTTCTCAAGATGACTAAAGTAAGTACTAAAAGGGGTCATGAGAAATTAAATTTGCCTATATCTTCTCACACAAGGGGTGTTTGTACCATTAAAACATCCTGCAAGTTTCAGAGCTTAAAACGACATCTTCATTATAAACAAAGCATTTATTTAATCAAGCTCCAAAAATGGCTTGTTTGGATATTGCGGGATCTGTGATGTCACACGGACAAACACATTTGCATGAGACTGCCTCCAGAGCAAAACATTGACGAATAGTTTTACATTATCGCTCTATCTGCCCCGCCCACTGGCATTCAGTCGACAATTGTTTTCTGTGTATTTATATATTTATTTGGGGGGGACTGTTATTAAATTGTTATTATCCGATTATTAGTATTTAGCTTTATTATGAAATGCTTAAAATGTAAAAAAAAAATGCATTAAATAACGTATTTCTTATATAATATTAAAATATAATCAAAATACTAAATAATAAAAAAAAAATATTTAAATATTAAAAACATCCCCCTCAATAACGGTTTGTTTTTAACCAAAGAACATGCAGTTCGTAACACTACCGAAATCCCACAATGAAACTTGGTTAATTAAATGCATCAATACTCCTGGTTTCTGTTAAAAAAAAAAGAAAAAAGTTTGAAACAAACAGCTTTGTCATAAATACAGCAGAAATTCTGGAAATATCCTTCGACAAAGTTGGACAACGAGATGCTTTCAGTCAAAAAGATTGAGAACCACTGCTCTAAAAAACAAAATATATATTTACCTTGTAATGTGATGCTACATAAAGTGCCATAAGACGCTGGAGGAAAGACTCTGAAGCTTTGTGATAACAAAACAACGTGTCTCGATTCACATAATAACTGGGATATGGGGTTAAAGAAATCTGATGTCTGGGTAGATGGGTGAACCTAGGCCAAATCTAAAGTAGGTGAGAATTGTCTACACACTGTTGTGTGTTTGTTTCTACAAATCTGGTAGTGATGACAGTAAATAAAATCATGTGAAAGACAGACATGCACCCAACATAAGAGAAAAAAATATTAAAAGTCAAAATTCTGACAAAATCAAAAAGAAAAAAAAAAATTGTATTATGACAGAGTCATAATGATGAGATAAAATGTCACAATTATGACCAAAAAAAAAAAAGAGGCTGTTTATGTTATAATTACTCTTTCTCTCAAAATTGACTTTTTTAACTCATGATTTAAGGCTTGTTCACACCAAGAACGATAACTATAAAGATAATAAAAATATAGTTCTAAAAATCATACTAAACATAAAAGAACAGCATTGTCCACACCACATCTATAATGACAACGATATAGAGGAACGATATCACTGGGATCACTTTCAGAACGATTTTTTTCCAAAACAAGTGACAGCCAATCAGAATCCATTCTAATTTAAACCACTTGCGCATTTAAAATGGCAAACGACATTGTGGAGAAGTTAATCGCCGAGGTCCAGAAAAAAAAAAAAAAGTCAAACCCTCTTTTTGAGGATACTTTAAAGAAAATGGACGTATGGAAAACAATCAGTCATATCCTCAGAATAAATGCTGAGAAGTATTAACAATGACATCATTACGCCAGGCTAGCAAACAGCGTAACATAAAATTACCTCAGGTTTCAACAACATTTGTCTTGCTTCCTTTGTAGTTGCAGTGAAAAAGACTAGGTGTTATTTTTATTGCACTTCGTCAGATCAATTACACTAGTGAGATTCACTCGAAACATAGCATGCTGAGGACACCTGCTGGTTAAAGTCATGTAAACGCAACAACAACAACAAAAACATGTTGTACACGCTTTAAAACCGCAGCACGTGAGTTTAGAATAAACAGACCGTTATTTGTTGGTGTGGACGCAAATATAGTTTATGTGAACGGGTCAAAATTATGACATTTTAGTCTCTATTCTTTAACAAAACATTTTTTCTCTTGTCTGGTGAAAATGGGTTTCCATAGAATGCATAATGTCACCATGAACATAAAAATCGACTTTTAGTGGATACAGGTCGCACGTCTGGGGTAAAGGGCAGCCGGAAATGATGCGTGGCACGCTCAGACAGTCCAAGCAGAGCAGTTCATTCAACCACTTCTCCACATGATCCCCCTGGCCATAGCGGATGGACTCGTGGAGAGTCACCTCATGAAGGCTTCGTGCTGCAGAGCCAATTTACACATTAAACACACTCAGGAAAAACAGTTAATCGTTGTTCATGTTTTGAATTCTGGTTTCTGAACAGATGGGCAGGCACTGCTGGAGGTTTGAGGATACCTGCTGCCAGTCTGGCTGTGCTGGTGTTTCTGTTCTCAGCCGAGAGGTTCTGCTGGCTGTCTGCGCTCTGCTGCCTCAACTGCTGAATCAGCTTAAGAGACAGAGAGCGGCCGGTGCCCTCATAGCTGCATGGTGACATGAGGGTTACTGCACTGCTTTATGCCATTGTAAAAAGATCCAAATGTAACAGCTCTTCAGATACAGACCCATTGATCGTAGACGCCATAAACACAAGGTAAGGCCCCAGTAGATTCTTCACTAAAGGCAGCGGGATAGCAGCAGCCTCGTCGATCACTAGCAGCTCTGCCTGGCCCAACTTCACCGCGTCAGCAGGGTGAATGTACTGCAGGATCAAAGCAGAGTCGAGGAAAATTATGAATGGATGATTATAATAGTTGTAAATGATGCAAAACGCACCTTTCGTTTCTAAACTTCCAAAAATACCAAGTAACTCTGAGCCAAGACAGTTTCTGAGACTCCACAAATATTTGCAAGAAAAAAAAATGAAAATCATGGAAAGAAACGCAGAGATGGTCTGAATGAAAGAGACGCAGAGATGGAAGTCTGAATACCTGAATGGTCTGTCGATGTTCCTTGAAGATGTTCACACGAACTACGGCTTTGTTAAACTCTGGGTTCAAAGACTGGATTATTTCATAGTCCAGATGTTCCTACAATTAAAAAATAAATAAATCTGGTTTGAAGTTCCCTCAGATGTATGCATAAATGTCTGAACTATGTTTTATATTTATATGATAGTAGATAACATTTACCTATAAGAATGTACACACACATATATATATATATATAAAAATATAAATATTTTAGCAAATATTAAAGAAATGATCAGGGTTTAAATCATGGGTTATCAGTTAAACTAAAACTTAATCAAAAAAAATTAAACTATCAAATAAAATAAATATATAATATAAAAATAAAACATAAAAACCAAGGCAACATTTCTCATTTACAACTGAAAATAAAAACAAAAATCTAAAAGGAACAAAAACCCGCTAACACAAAATGTATATCTATGCGTTTATCTAAATTACAACGAAAACAGAAAATACACAAAAACTAATTCAAAATATTAATAACTAATAGTATATTAATAACACTAAAATACGCCGAGTTCAACACATTGCTCAGTTTATGGAAAAAAAAAAAATACAGTAGTATTTATTTACTAACTAACAATTATTTAGACAATTATTAATTATTTTATAAAGAACTCAGGGTTAACGGATCCTGCAGGAACGCATACATTCACTCTGGACACAATAACCCGTCACTGTCATTTCTTTATATTGTAAATGTAAGAAACGTCTTACATTTATTATTCAATTATACGCAGTTATCTCTTTACAGTTACCACCCTCATAAAATACTGGAACTACATGTTGACTTTTAAACATAAATTTAATGTCCAACAACAGATATTTCAGCAATATGAATATTTTTGTGCTGAATTTTAATTGTCTCTCTCTCTCTAAAATTGTCGGTTCTACGCACATGCCCCGAAAAACTCATGAATATTCATGTATGCTCCGCCCACATAAACCAAAAATCTTGTAGCGCCGGAGCTGAGCCTGAATGCAAAATGAATTTTTACTCTTCAAGATAAGGAAATAACCGTGAAATTAAAGTTTTGCACTGAGGAAACATTGCACACATTAAACAGCACACGCATTTGTCAAATACACTACTGGGCTAAAAATAAATAATTTGCATGTTTTGGGAAGCTTTGATCAAGTACCTTTCCCACAGCAGCTCACTCCATTTCCTCCACTATTTTAGGTGCATTTTGTCCATAGAAATGCTGTAAGTTTTCTGTGTCCGGTAGGCAGACACGACTAATCAATAATTTCATTAGCAAATATTATCGTTTTTAATCAATTAGTTGTTGCACTAATGTTTTTAATTAGTGTTATTTACAGTAATACACTTTTAATCTGGCTCTGGCTAGATTATATCAAATGATGTTCGTTGATGATTACCTGATACTGGAGGGCATCAAAACCTTTAAATATGAACTCAAACAGCGTGTGCAGATTGTCTGGGCTGGGCGACGTGACAAAAATATTTGAATAGCTGAGAAGAGAAAAACAACACAAAATGCATTACGTTGTTTATATGCATAAAATCCAGTCGGGAGGCAACGCAACAAGAGAGCAAGAGCTTATTCATTATCATAACACTGTAACACATACCCAAACGCAACAGCGCCGGCTACAGCCAATCCCAGAGCAGCCGATTTACCTCGACCACGGGCAGCCGTGAGAGTCACGGTGCTCCGCAAGGTCTTCTCTGAGATGGCTTCAATGAACTTCAGCACTGCTTTGGCCTGAAGACATAAACACAGGCTAAATAAACACTAGTTGAGTCACATGAAACATATCAGCATCAAGATTTGAGAGTTATTTTGATTATACCTGGTCCATAGTTTTACAGCCGTCAACTAGAACACCAACTGGCTGCGTGTCCTGTAAAGACTCCTTCAGGTCCTTCAGCTCTTGTTCCCGTGGAGACAGTCCATCATCCTGTTCGCAAAAACAAGATTATGGAATTCATATGAAGTAATTATCAAACAGAACACAGTGCCGTTATGAACGAGGCTTACTTGTGTTTTTGGAGGGACAGGTTTGATGTTGGCAACGTGACTGGAGATTGGAAGAATGTTGAGTTGGTCATCAATCACAACACATGTCTTACAGGAGGAGAGAGACAGGATGAATCTGGGGAAAATATGACAAGCATCATTTTTGCATCTTTTTTTCTCTTACAGGACAGTTCAAGATACTGTATATGTACAAGGGATGCACCGATACCACTTTATCTAGAATGAGTCTGATACCGATTCTTTAATTTTGGTACTTGTTGATACTGAATAGTGAGTACTTGTTTCAGTCACAAAATAAATACTTAAAAAATTATTTTTTTTTCCTCGCAATTGTGAGTTTATCTCTTCTAACTCATCTCAGAATTGAGACAAACTAGCAATTGCAAGTTATTAAGTCCAATTCCGAGGGGAAAACAAAAAGACTATCTCTCAGAATTGTGAGATATAAACTCTGCGAAATAAAGTCGTCTTTTTTTCCTCAGAATTAGATTTAACATATAACACATATATAAATATACATACATACACACACACACACACAAGGGGGTTATGTAATGAATTGTCGAAAGACTGACCTTTCATTGAACCTTCCAATAACATCCTGGTGAGCCTCTGTCCTGTATCGAGAATGAACATCCTGAAAGAAAACACAAAATAATATATTCACTCTCAGATCACAGGATTCATATTGGCATAGAAGCACTTAAGAAGCCATCTACCATTGTCATTGTGTACAGCTGCTTCAGGGACTTCACAGTCCTCAGAAGAAGGACCACAATGCCTCCACCTTCAACAGTCTCAACGGTCCGAGCCAAGAGGTTAGGAGTGAGAGCCTCGAAGTCCTGTAACAGAAAGTGAGATTAACTTAAAACCATTAAAGGCTACTACATATATTTAATATGTACATTTAAATAATCAACATGATTAAAACTTTGCTGAAAAATCTCTCTCAATCTAGACCATTCCTTCTGATCTTATTGATAATGTATACTTTTTTTAATCCAATTAAAAGACCTTTAGCATAATTCTAAAAACGTGGTTCGTGTCTCCTTTTGCTGAGAAAACTGATTTATTGAAATATTTTCATTAGGAATTTTAGCACAGTCATGGATGTAATAGTTGAACACAAAATATAAATTAAATTTTCCCTGACCCTAAATCTCAACCCACCTGTGCTATCCAGCTGTAAAAGTAGGTAATGTAGAAAGGATATAAACAGCGACCAAATGTTTTCAAATAACAGTCTTGTCTATTAGGGCAGACCTAATTCTGTCCAGATGTAATGCACCGAACAATTCTGTCAGCCAAAATTTAAGAGATGCAACTTTTACTTCCAAAACAAAAGAAGTTTTTTAGCAGATATTAACCCGTATGAAACAAACTGAATTTTTGAAAGTCGCACCAATACAACAAACTCCAAATATAATAAATATAGGATCTTGTTCAATAAGCATATCCAATATATCTGAAAAACCTGTTCCAGAAACTGTGTAATTTTGGACAAAACTGATTTTTTTTTTTAGCCTCTGAATACAACTGAGTTTGAGCTCCATAATCTCACTTTATCATACTTTATGAACCATAAAAGCATGGCGTATCAAATATGATACTAAAAAACACTTTGAGCAATAAAGTAGTGACATTACCTGCAGAACACACATGCCGTAAGTGTTTCCCAGGATCTTGTGAGTTTCATTGTAGTAGCAGTAGCGGATGTTGGTTGCGGCAACGAAGAGCTCAAAAGGATCGTCCTCTTTCAGGTTCAGCGTGCCTGTTTTGATCTTCTTCTGCAACTGTCGCATCCTCTTCTTTCGATTGCTGTAAAACAACAGATTCATTTCCATCAGTGTTCCTGACGGCACACCATTTTAAACCAGCAGGAAGTGCAGTCAGATGAATAAGGGTCTGGAAATAATAGTTGATATTGTTTAGGGAGCTTTTGATCATAAAACCGAGGATTTAAAACACATTATTGGAAGATATAGAGTGACAAAAGCTTCATGAAGCAGTGTTTTGAAATCATTTGATATCGTTATTTTGGCACAAAAAAAGTATTCTCGTCTCTTTATAATATTAAGGTTGACCCACTGTACTCACATGACCTGTTTTAAATATGTTTTAGTGTCTTTCTGTTCATCTGAAAGTGTTCATTATCTTTCTGTCAATAGAGACTCACTGAACCATCGGATTTCATCAAAAATATCTTCATTTGTGTTCTGAAGATGAACGAAGGTCTTACGGGTGTAGAACGACATGAGGGCGAGGACTTAATGACACAATTTTCATTTTTAGGTAAACTAACCCTTTAATTCCACAATCTTTCCAGAACACTACGTTCAGAGAACCAAAAACTACTTGTAGTGCCTAGAACAAATGGCCGACATCGAGGCGATTCGCAGTGATGGGGCCGAGGCTGTGGAATGAGTCGCCCCAACCCACCAGGTCTGCGAAATCGCTGTCAATATTCAAGAACCTGTTGAAAGCACCTTTAACGTTGGTAGCGTAGAATGGGTAGATGTGGCGTTTTATATGCTGCTGATGTTTGTCCTTATTCTTGTATGTTTTACGAACACTTCCTATAACATCGGATGTCCTCGTTACATCAGAAGAAGATGTAAACCTTATCCCAAGGTTTACCATTTAACGTGATTGCATGGATCCGGGCCGTGTCCGGGTCGGATGGGGAACCTGCAGCGTGGCCCTGTGGTGTCGGCGGAGACTGTGTGAACCAGCTCATCTCTTGTGAGGGCCTTACCGACTCATCAGCCAGTGGCACAGATCCCAACAAACCGTCCCATACCGGCGTGATGAAAAAGATCTTAAACTAGATGGAACTGGATTAAATATTTTGACTGTCGCGATCCCAAATCGGACTTATGACCTGTAACTCTGCCTGAATCAATCAAGCAAGTGTTCACTGTTGGCCAGAGGAGAACTGCTCCCCGACTAATCCTGGTTTCTCCATATTGTTGGAGTTTTGGTTCCTTGCCGCTGTTGCCTTTGGCTTGTTTAAGTTGGGGACATTTGCTTGATATTCATCAGTGTTTTTGATATGCCTGCATTGGCGCTGTTGTATGCGAACTGAGCCGGACGATTACGTCACTGTTTTCTCCAGTGCTGATATACATAAATTAACTAGACTAATAACTATTGATCTTTGCAACAGAATGAATCAATAATATATAGAATAAGCTGGACAATGACACCATTTTCTTTAAGAGCGGCTGTACAGCCAAAAATTATTTGCCAATTATTACTGTAAAGCTGCTTTGACACAATTTGCATGGTAAAAAGCACTCTATAAGTAAAGATGACTTGACTAATGCACTTTGGTTCAACTTATCTTACATTTTTACATTTCACAGACGCTTTTATCCAAAGCGACTTACAAGTGAGGCAATTAGGGGTCAGGTGTCTTGCTCAAGGGCACTTTAGTCATGGTATTGAAGGTGGAGAGAGTGCTGTTTATTCACAATCCCCACTTTCAATTCCTGCCGGTGTGGGAATCCAACCAGCAACCTTCAGGTTACAAGCCCAACTTTTAAACAAGACAACTGATTTACTCTACTACTGTCAAGGACAATGTGAACGAGACATTTGAGCTCAGTTAGTGCCTCTGAATAAAACTGAGGTGTTTTTGTCCTCAATCAATGAGGTGTTTTGTTTGAATCATCGTACCTGCTAAAAACAAGCTCCTTTTTGTAGCACCACAGCACTGATGGCCGGGCCCGGACCGTCGCTTTAGACAGCATGTGGTGGAGAATCACAACCTGGATGTAAAATGCAAAAATAAATGAGTTCCTGCAAACGTCCCACATTATCACAGCATTATCAACCCCAGTCACGCCTCACCTGATCTCTGCCACGATCCCCAACGATCACGAACATCGACCGATGGTGCTGTGCGACACCGTTTTCTATCTGGACGCGAATGCGATTGTCCACCTTCTTCCGAAAAGTTGCCATTGCGTCAAAATTGCGCCCTGTCACCACGAACACAATAAAGTCAACACGAACAGAGAGAAATCAAACACATTGTACACAGCGCACAGACAAAACTATGATTCATACCTTAAATGATGTATCGATTAAGCAAAATAGTCCGTTCAGATATTAAATACAACGTTTGGGAAACAAAACTACAACTCATTAACAGTACAACATCATGTTCGTAAACTCACGTGGGGAAGCCTCGGCGGAAGGACCCTGGCGTGAAGGACCCCAAAACAGACATATAGCTGTCCATGATAGAGCCTGTTCAGAATTACAAAAAAAAAAAAAACCCGCGATTTTTTTTTTTTTTTTTAGTAAATTAAGGTCGGTGGTTGACGCTATTTAAAAAAAGATTGCTGTTTTTGTTAGCTTAAAACGTGAACCTGTTTTTAAAAGCAAGTTAGTACATAACATTGTCAGATTTGTCTCCCGGGAAAGTATCAATGCGAGTAGTTTCTGAAAAAATAAATAAATAAATAAAGCTTTGAAGAATTTTTTTATATATAGATGTGTTCCATGTTGTCCTCATAGTGTGTAAATATTGTTACATTCATGTTTTTTGATGTACTGAGCTTACTTATTGCATTCAAATTACTGTGGAGAAGTTTCCTGAAGACATCTTTCCTGTAAATTGTTTTTTTTAAATTGGTATTGGTTTTTTTTCAACACCAATATCAAAATAATTTTCATACTATAGACCATTAATGGTCGTGCTACCCCTACAGAACAGAAAATCCACATTTATTGTTTATGTAAATGCATCTCCAAGAGCATTTGCTTCAAAAGTTAACCGTTCATATCTGTCTCTTCTGAAATATATAACCAAATGGTAGTGCTTATAAGACATTTAAGGACGGACAGTTGTCCAATAATTGCATAATTGAATGAAATGCAATTATAACGCCAAATATACCAACATTAACCACATTTGTGATTTGACGTTTTAATTAACCCTTCACGACAGTTTGATTGACAGGTGATCTGACCAATCAGAACCCTGAATCCACCATTTTGTCCGACAAAGCAATCAGGGGAGTTAGATTGATCTCGATTAACTTGAAAAATTGTGTGTCCTCACGTCTTTCCGTGCTTGAAACAACATTCCTTCTGATGTTCATTCATGTTTATTTGATGCTATAAATGAACTAGTATGAAGAGATGATCAGTTCACGAGCCGCTTGAAGGTCTTTGCGAAAACACTACACCCAAATATAGAACAGTTAATGCAACACATCTTTATTGAATCTTCTGAAGTAATATCACTTTACAAACAGAGTCTGGGAGCATCTTTTTTTAAAAAAAGAAGAAAAAAAAAAAAACCATGTACCAAAAGAACCATTTTAGAACCTAAATGAATTAGTGTGAACAACAGTGGGGACAGAGAGAGAACTCCCAATCTTGGACCAGCTTTAGCAGGTATTTGAGTTATTTCGTACAAAAAAAAAAATAAATTAAAAGTCTTTCAAGTTCACAGGTATCTGTTAGAATCACAGGGTAGCTTTAAAATCTTGACTTTTCAGCTTGCATTCTGAATTATTTTCTCCATTTTGACATGTCAGTAGACATTGTATGACCAATTCCAAGGAGGAGAGAGGGGAATAAAAGAGGCAGGACATATGCACTTCAGTATTTGAATGTTCATTGTGGTCCAAATGTAAGATCAGTTTACAAGACTTAAGATCGCATGGCTTGAGCGTTTCCTCGACTGATCCCTCGAGTCCCTTGGCCAGCGCCGCGTTTATAGTTCTGTTGATAGCCATCCTGTTGAGAGACAAATTTAAGGATTAACAAGACAAGAAAATCTCGTGTCTCAACAGTATGGACCCCATTGACAGTTCTGGGGTTGGGAAACAACAAATTTGTCAAATGATTCAAGGACAAATTCACTCTTCTCACCGTACAAAAGCATCAAATATTGGTCTTACCCGCTGATAGTTGCCGTTGGAATAGTCGCGCGGCGTACTAAACTGGGTTTGTCCATATCCAGAGTTGGCAGGGTTTGAGAAAGGTGGCCGATAACCGTCATATCCCCCTGAAATTAATCGAAATGATTAATCCATGATCTTCTAAAGAAAAATCACTGTGTACGACAACTTTAAACAACGTTGCTCTGTACCTCTGAAACCATTGGATGGTCCTCTGTAGCCGTTGATCATCCCACGCGAGCTACGAGGACCGCGAGACATCCCTCTGCTGTTGTAGAAGGATTGAGTCTGGCGGCTGAAGCCGTTGCCCTGGCCTCCTGGCTGCTGGGACATGGGCTGGTGGCTAGTGGAGTTTGGGAGTGACTGGTCTTGAGAATGGAAGGCACCAACCACTGTTAAGACATCGATAAAACAGCTGAATCAAACTTTTTTTTATCATTATCTCTACTACAGTTAGTGTTGACAATGACATTATGCAGGCCACAGGATATAGTAAAAATTCATATTACTGCTGGCTTCCATGGGCCACATGTTGAGTAGCGCTGATATATAGAGTTGGCAATACATATTTTGGCAATACTGGTGACGAATCGATACTTTTAAAATGCTACATGTGCCTGAACAAATACTTTAGTCAGTATTCTTGGTATGCCACAAACCAGCTTCAAATTTAAGCAATTTTTTTTTGCAGAAATGTGACCATATTTGCCTTCTCTGGCGAAACACAACACCTCTCCTGACTTATTGCACGTCCTGCACAAGGCAACTGTTATTTTAGAATGCATCAACTCATTTCCATGGCGATGTGTTATGCTTCTCACGTGACACCGGAGACACAATAGTGCTGTATGACATATTTAGTTTTTTCTTTATTCCAAATATTCACAAACTTGTTAACCATATCTGATTTTCCAATTCTCAAATATGTGCACGTGAATGTGTTGTGTAATTGATTGTTGTGTTAAGAGAATCGAATCTGTCAGATTTACATCACGAAATACATGAACGCAAGTGACCTGTGAGAAAAATAGAGCAAATTATATAGTTACCTATACAATTTCTATCTAATGCGAATTATAATTGAAAGGATTATTATTGCCGCTCCCATAGACAGTGTCTTAAAGGGTTTGTTCAGCCAAAAATGAAATTTCTGTCATTACTCACCTTCCTGTTTTTCCAAACCCGTTCATCTTCAGAACACAAATTAAGTAGGGTAGACAAGAAATTGTTGTTGTCGATATTTGAGTTGCGCATAAAAAGTATTCTTGTTGCTTCATAAACTTAAGGTTGAACCACTGCAGTCACGTGGACCATTTTAACAATGTCTTTAGTACCTTTCTGGACCTTCAAAGTGGTAATTAAATTGCCGTATATGGAGGAGTCAGACAGCTCAGATTATCAAAAATATCTTTGTGTTCCAAAGATGAACCAAGGTCTTACAGTATTGGAACATGAAGGCTTTTAGGTGAACTAACCCTTTAAATTTTAGATGTTTTTTTTCTCATACTTAAGTTTATTTTAGGTTTCAGACATTTAAATACACATATGGTTGAAAACACTGCATAGTTGTGATACGTGACAAGCGCTGAGTGCTTCTGTCTCAGCGCCAGCCAAAGCGCGAAAGTGCGTTTGAATTTAGAAGTTGTGATCATGTGATGCACTGGATATTTCAATCAACAGCTCAGAAATTTAAGTGACACCGAAATCTGCGTTCTAATTCGGTCCAGTACATACCGGTTCTATAGGTATGGCACCAGGTTTCGGTACCCAACCCTACTGACATACGGGATTATTATATTGTGGGTATTAAAATAAGATCTGAGGGATTCTAAAGATTTCTCTCACCAGACTGGAGCTGCTCTGGTGGCATGTCCGTCTGCTCCACATGGTGCTGCGGCTGGCTATTAAAACCCTGGCTGTAGCTATTCTGGTATTGGCTGGCCTGCTTCATTGAGTCCGTATCATTAACTGGTGGGACGGGCGCATTAAGGTTGAACACCTGTCAAGAAGAACAAATTGAGGATAAGTGAACATATATTAGATTGTTGCCAGGTATCACAGACAAGGCTTAAGTCTAGTCCTAGACTAAAATGCATGTTTGAGCAGTCTTAACTGAAAGCAACTTGCACTGATATCTTCAAATAAGTCACTGACATTGTTTTGTCTCAAGATGCACACCACATTTATAAATGCTACTTAAATGTCCTAATTGAACCAAGACCTACTCCTGGCTTAGACTAAGCCCCGTCTGTGAAACCAGGCCTTAGAGTATCCAACACAGAGAGCTTAAGTCTTACTAATGTGATTAGCTTACAATGTTCTTCACATCTAGTAATTTTCATTCAGGCATGTTACCGTTTGCATGGACTGGAACGGGGCTGCGTTGACATTGATGCCGCTGCTATGCAAGGGTTTGGATCCAGGCTGGATCACCTGGGTCTGGGAGGCAGGAGGGAGTACAGTAGATGGAGGCGGCTGTTCTGTCAGGGGTATGGAAGCCTACAGAGGACAAATAATTTTATCCAAACTGCATGCATGTACATTAGAAAGCTCATATTCTAGCTACGTCGTAAGAAAATAAATTTCTGGAGAACTTCTTGAACTCAAGAAGCAATTGGAGGTTTGACAACTTGCCTGAATGGGATCCATGGAGTCCGTCTGTGGTCGTGGATCAGCTGTGTGAGAGGACTGGTACATTGGGGGAGGTGTAGAGAAGCTTTCTGGTGGAGAAACCATGGGGATCTGCAGAGAAAGTAAAACTGTCAAACTTGTCTTCACACAGACATAAACCCATTGATCTCATCTTCAATTTCCAGAGAGTTCAGCAAACTCATTTTCATCCAGGAAAACTTGGCTATACTCACTTGTGTGGGTTCAGGCTGAATGCCAAGAGCTGGAGGCTGCGCGAGACGAGACTCTGGGTGAGCTGTAAGTTGAGAAACCAAAAGCCCAGTGTGTTAGGGTGAATAGAAACGCTTAACCCATGAAAGCCCTGATATACTCCTGGCAAAGTTCTTTTTTCATTGTTCGCTTAGGGGTAAAAAGTTCCAGCGCTGCAGAGAGCTGGATTTCGGAGAATATGCAAATATGTGCTGCACCATATCGTTTCAATAAAATAAATGACAGCGGTGAGAAAACAACAGTTAAGCATGTTTGCACAAGCTCTGCAATTCAGCACTTCAGTAGAATTACATTATGTTTATTTATATACCACTTTATACAATACATTGCTTTAAAGCAAGCAGCTCTACAGTATTACACATGAAAGTGTTGCTTTCATTTAGAATTACAACTTAAATTACTATAGTGTGTTCATGTTTTTACTCGTGCTTAACCTCAACAGACTGAAAAAAAAAAAAAAAAGAAACTGGAGATTTACACAAAGGCGGAGAGAGAATGCCTGTGGAATGCACCACTTCTTGACACGGGCAAATTGCAATCAATGATTTTTAAAAATAAGAATACTCGAACTAAATTGAGGAATCGTGACAGTCCTACTTAAAGCAAAATCAAACTGATCAAATTTAAGCATATCAGGGCCTTAATGCAAACTGTACAACCATTAACATACCTGGTTGACACACCATCGGAGGCATCTCCATATTTGAGGCTGGCTTCATAGGTTGTGCAGATACAATAGCCGGATCAAGAGACTGTCCGTCAAAATCAAGCATGGAGTCCTGGAAAAGAAGAGGCTGTTTAGAATGCATACATGCCTATGGCAAAAGAACAAACCTGTAAAAGAAGCCACCTGCATGAAGTTGTATGGACCCTGCATCTGTGCCATGAGATCCTGAACCACCTGCTGTCTAATCACAGGGTCTGAAGGGGGTGTTGGTGTTACTGTGGTCAGTGGGTGGGGCTCTGGAACAACAGGGCTAGGGGTGGTTTGGACCGGTTGCTGCATAGAGTTAACCACCACCTGCAACAGACCCAAAAAAAAGTGTGCTCAATTACACATTAATCCAATGGTTCACAACCATGGTGCCAGAGTCCACTAAGAACATACACATTTCTTAAAACTTCCCCCAGACTTAAAAAAAATTATTTTAGTTTAGAAAAAGTTATTTTAGTTACTAATCTATGGACAATTTTTGTACAATTAAATAAAAGGAAGGGTGGGGAAGGCTTTAAATGTTGTTCTGGACTGTGGGAGACTCAAAAAGAATCGAGAACTAATAATATACTAATCTATACTCAAAATAAGTCCATGTAATTCAATTTCTAGGGCAGCTTACCTCAGTTTCCGCACTCCATTCCTCTATTTGCTCCTTATCGCCAGTACTGAATGTACTCTCCGAAACAAACTGCCTATTTACAAACTAGAGAAAAAGAAGAAAAGATCAAGAAAATTACTGGTAATCAGGAGGAAATTGAACTTTTCAACTCTACCCCTCAGAGAAAGATCATACAATTATAGGGTTCATTGATACAAATTCATTATGTCCCTGAGGCACTTACGTAAAATGTTTTTGCACCAAAAACAGCTGTAATTTAGTTTTTCACAACCAGTTTGTCCATCCTAAATCCTGGTTTATTCTTGCAGAGTCCATGAGAGCATGTAGATGAATTTGCAAAACAGTGTTATTTTAGTTTCATTAAGGGTGTTTGACTCAGAGTCTGTTCGATAAAATTCTCGAAAATTCATTTGGTACAAAAAGAGTGTGCATTAAGCATTTTAGTTTGAATCGAAGGATTAGTTCACTTTGGAATTAAAACTTCCTGATAATTTACTCACCCACAATGCCATCAAGATGTTTGTCTTTTTTTTCATCAGTCGAAAAGAAATTAAGGTTGAGGAAAACGTTCCAGGATTTCTCAACAGGTTGAAGGTCTAAATTGCGAAACGATCGGTCATTTTCTAAAGAAATTAATTTGTATACTTGTTAACCACAAATGCTCGTCTTGCACTGCTCTGCGCCACGCATTACGTGATCACATTGGAAAGGTCACATGTCGTGGGCGGAAGTACCAAGCAAGTGACTAAGTCAAACGGTCTTTACAAAAAAGGAAAAACAACGATGTCAGACGATTTTGAAGTTGGAGGACTACATGAGATGGAGTTTAAGCCCTATCGCGGTACTTCCGCCTATGTCACGTGTAAACTTTCCAACACGATTGCATCATGAGTGGCGCAGAGCAGTGTAAGACAAGCATTTGTGGTTATAAAGTATATAATTTTTAGAAAATGGCCGATTGTTTCACTAGCTAAAACTTATTCCTCGTCTGGGATCATGTAGAAACTGCAATTTGGACCTTCAACCTGTTGAACCCCAGTGAAGTTCACTTTATGGAGAAAAATCCTGGAAGGTTTGTCAACCTTTATTTCTTTACGACTGATGAAAGAAAAACATCTTGGATGACATGGAGGTGAGGAAACTATCAGGAAAGTTTAATTCTGAAGTGAACGAATCCTTCAAAACATCACCTTTTTTTTTTTTTAAAGAGAGACGCTCTAAACTCTTTTACATTGAACTGTGAAGAAAATGGCCAACCAATAAGATTTGAGCTTTTGGACACGTGTCCGAGACACTGATATTATATAAAACTATGACTTGTTAGCACTCATGAATGACAATGGGATATTATGCTAAGTGACACTGTATATCAGAGAAACGCTCTTATTTCTGAACTTTTTGTATTTGATGTCTGATATGCAACAGTGACAAAGATATGAATGGCTGTTTTGGGTCTTGCAGAGGTCAAAAGGAAGGTTGTGCAGCACTGTTTTGTGTATGGGATATTTGGGGTATCCCTAGAAGCACCACCTACTGTCAGAGAGAATTTGGTTTTTCGCATTCGTCTGAAAATTTTAGTTCATGTTGGTGTGGAAAGGCCCTTAGTTTCAATTAATGTGCTTTTTGGACTGGGAAGGAAGGTTGGAGTTCTCAAAACTACGATTTATATTTTCATAGTACAATGAGTGGCCATGTCAGAAGATTCATTAAATGATTCCTCAAATGTGATCCCTCAAAGCTTGCATTTCACAAGGCCTGCATTTAAGCAACTTATCTCACCTCGGTCGCCTCAATTGGAATGGGTTCTGCATACTCTTCTGTCACTTCAACCTCTGTTAGGAGACATAAAGGTCACTCTCTCAGAAATCAGTCTGGATCGCAGCGGTTTCAGAATCAGTCACTCGACTGAGCGACTTGAAATGAGATTTACCTGCGTCAGGAGGGTGCTCCTCTGCTTCAGATGTTTCCACCGCAGCGGTTTGCTCCTCTTCCTCCACACAAACTCCATTCTGATGAGACTGAGATTGCACTCTGTCAAAGTAGCCGCTCTGCAAAACCCGCTCCAACGTCTCATTCAGTGCTTTATCTGAGAAAAACGAAAATATTTACTCATTCAAACGTTTAGGGTCAGGAAGATTTAAGTGTTTTGAAAGAAGTCCCATGCTCAACAAGACTGCACGCACTTGATTAAAAATACAGTAAAAAAAGTGTGAAAAATTACAATTTAAAGAGAAGTTTATTTTAAAATATAATTTATTCCTATGATGGTAAACCTAAATTTTCAGCATCATTACTCCAGTCTTCAGTGTCACATGATCCTTCAGAAATCAGTCTAAAAAGCTGATTTGCTGCTCAAGAATCTTTTTCTTATCAATGTTGAGAACAGTTGTGCTGCTTAATGTCTGTGGAAACAGTAATAAATTGTTTTTTTTAGGATTCTTTGATGAATAGACAACAGTATTTGAAATAGAAATCACTTTTGATCAATTTAAAAATGAATAAAAATTAATAAAATCATAAATTCAAAGTCGAGGCACTACATTTGAAAGTAGGGTTTCTAAATAGCCTAAATTAATGTAGAGGACCATCATACTCTATTCTTCCAGCCCAGCTGGTGCACAGCAAATGGATGTATTTATAAGCCATGAGCCACATGATCTGCCACTGAAGGAAAGTGCTAGAGGCTGGAAGCTTTCTAAGGAAGGGCTTCTGTAGGTGTTAGAATATTTATGACATATTGACATTGTTTAAAATTAAGCATCCCTATGAATATAGAAACATTGTGATGTGGTTTTTAACTACCCATTAACATGTCACTAACATTAAGCTATCCAACTTATCTTGCAAAGCAATGCCTCTGTCAATGTGCGAGACTTATTCATTAGCCACTACATGTAAATAACTAGAAGAATAACTGTACAGTGCAGGAAACGGTAGAACTATTTGTGCCTCAAGCACAAACCAGTGTGTTCATGATTACAATAATTTAAATAATGACAAATTCCAGTTTGCATGTCATATCAAGCAGGAAAATAAACCGTTTTCGCTCAGGTAAAAACCTGGAAACGAATGACATGGAAGTTTCGCACATTTAACCAATGGTCACCTTATTTTTCACCTGTCTTAATGAACATTTGATCCATGCATTTCTTTAATTCATAAAGGGATCTTTCACAGTCAATGGGTCATGTACACACACACATTTATGCTTAATCTGCATACAAATGTTTTCACAAAACAAATCACGATCCAGCAATAAAATTCATCATTTGTTCATAAAATTACACACACAAAAAAAAAAAAAAGTGTAGGAACATATATTAAAAAAAAAAAAAAAACTCTTGGTGACCTTGTGTTAGGACTACATTTTATACACTGACTTTCCATCTTACATTTATTTCATCATATACAGTTAAAACAAACTGTATTCTAGTTTGAGCTGCAAGGTTTCTCTGTATAACAGATACGCATCTGTGATCTGGGTCTGTATAAAAAGATGTTTGTGTTTGAACTTGTTTTACGTATGGCATATTCGGCATTGCTCGAGGATCTTTCTGCATCGAGCGTGTCATGTTTGCTGGGAGTGATGAAAGGCTCTCAAGGAAAGGAAACTATGAGCATGCAGATGCTTATTGCAGTACTCCAAATTCTTTAACATTAAACTGAGGTTAAGAACAAATTCAAGTGCGTATGCGTTGTGAATCAGACAAAAAAATTATTTTGGAAAAGTGGGCACAAATAAAACATCCATGCAATTAGTGAATGAATGTACTTGGAGAGCTGCCTAGCACAGCTGCAGGACAGCTCCTGATGGATCATGAGTCAGGAACACCATTACGCCTGCATGCTGCAGTGGATGCCACCTTTGCTCGTATTCATTTGCTAAAAACTACTCGCAAAATGATTTATGTAACATTCTGTATCAGCATGCATGTTGTAATGCATGTGAAAGATTAAAGGGTTAGTTCACATAAAAATAAAAAACCTCATTACTCACCCTCATGTTGTTGCAAACCCGTAAGACTTTTGTTCATCTTCGGAAAACACAAATGAAGATCTTTGATGAAATCAAGAGTTTTCTGGTCCAGCTACGCAAATGACTTGCTTCAAAAAGTTCATCAAGAGATCGTAAAAGTAATCCATATGAATTGAGTTGTTTAGTCCAAATTTTCTGAAGAGATTCAGTCACTTTACATGATATACAGACTGAATTGAAGCCTTTATTCACAAATAGTCATCGATGTACACATCAGTTGTGGTAAGCGGAAGCTCAAGCGTGTTCAAATGACGTGCGAGAACAAATGAGGATGTTGAGCTTTCAGAAAAACCAATGAGGTTTGTTCGCACGCATCAAGCAGGTTCAGTTGAGCCGTTTGTTCACTGATCAAAGTTTATATATGAATAAAAGCCTAAATTCAGTCTGTTCATCATATAAAGCGATCGAATCTCTTCAGAAAATTGACTAAACTGCTCATTTCATATGGATTAGTTTTACGATCTCTTTATGATCTTTTTAAAGTGTCAGTTGCGCAGCTGTCAATGGAGGGACAGAAAACTCTGATTTTATTAAAAATATCTTAATTTGTGTTCCGGAGATGAACGAAGGTCTTACAGGTTTGGAATGACATGAGGGGGAATAAATGACAGAATTTTTTGGGTTAAGTATATTATTTCACCAGATTTCCTGAAGTATTCATAACAAAATCATAAAAACCTATTACTTTTCAAAAAAAATAATTTTTAACTTGTGTATAAATGTTACCATGATGCATCAGACTCTATAGACATAAAAAAGGGTTTAAAAATTCCTTTTGACATACATGTTGTTCCTGCTACAGGCTTGTCCTTCCCCTCCAAAAGCTCCCATAAGTGCTGTGATGCTTCTTGATACTGGTCAGTCAACCTGCGCGAGAAAAGCATTCCATTATGAGCATACCTAATCCAACTGATGATTAAAAAAAACCCTAAATTAAAAATCGGTTCACATAAAGCAAATCACACCTCTTCATTACACTTGGATTAAACAGCTCGCTTCATATGGATTTCTTTTTAAACACCAAAATTAATGAAATCTGGACTTTCAACATAGGGATAGAAATCTTTCACATTTCATATATTCATTTAAATTCTCTTCACTTGTGTCCTAAAGATGACAACATCTTTTGAGTTTGCAAAGACATGAAGACGAGCAATTGATGACAATTTTCATTTTGTTTCTCAAATCCAGTCCTCGAGACCCAACCCACCCCCCCCCCTCCCCCCCCCCAAGAATGTTTTAGGCGTCTTCCCATTAAACACACAGAAATGTTCCACAATGCATCTAAAACTCTTAATTTATGGATATTTCAAGGTAGAACACCAAGATTTTGTTTGTTTACAGCATAGTTTACATTCGCATGCAATTTTGGTGGTCTGGATTGAATCAACAGTCTATTTCACCTGATGTTTTGGTCACGTTCGGGCCCCACAAGCTTGTAAAACTCATCCAGGGAAGTAAGATCACTCTCAGTAAGCAGCGAAGGTCCTCCGGCTCCTTGCAACAGCTCTTGTCGCACGCTTTCATCCCCGAGTCGGTCAAGGAGGAACTGCAGCTCCAGAACCTGTTTCAGCCTTTTCTGTTCCACCTCTTCACGCTGGAGCTGCTCACGACGTGCCGCTTTCTTAACAGTCTTCTGGATCTATCCAAAGCAATGGAAACATTCTCACTGATTCGTATAAACTACGAGTGTCCAATCCTGCTCCTGCAGAGTTCAGCTCCAACCCTAATTAAACATACCTGATCCAGCTAATCAAGCTCTTACTAGGCATTCTAGAAACTTCCAGGTATGTGTGTTGAGGCAAGTTGGAGCTAAACTCTTGGACCCTCCAGGGCCAAGTTTGAACACCCTTGATATAAACATTCAGTGAATTTTGGTTTTGAATCTATACACATTCTCAACACAAAAACAAACTGTGGTGCCTCAATATAAGAGAGCAAATTCATGTACTCACTTCTTGACCCAATGCCAAAAAGCTCTTCTGCAGCTCCCGTGCAAACTCGAGGTTATGGATTACTTCCTGGTACTTAGACAGGGCTTCCTAAATTGAATAAGAAAAACAGCAGATTTTAGGAAATCTGAAAGACATCTGAAAAACAAAACATGCATGTCTTGTTTACCCACCAGCTGGTCCTGGTTGAGACGTTCCCCATTGCTGTTCCTGGCCTGATAGTCATCAAGCTTGCTCTGCAAAAAAACAAGTTAAAATTTAAAAAAAAAAAAAAACAAGTTATGTAATAAAATGACAGTACATTGCTCATGAAACCATCTGATCAGGTCATTCAAAATCAATTCTCACCTCTCATAAAAGAAAGGGTCCATAGAGGTTTGAAAACTGTACCATTCAAAGTTTAGGGTCCAAGAGATATTTTGGTCTGGTTTCACAAAAAGGGCTTAGATTAAGCTAGGATTAAGCCGCAGTTAAATTAGGAGATAAGTAGCTTTTATAAACGTGCGTAAAAAAAAATATATATATATATATATTACTGGTGTGGATCTTGACAAAACAATGGCACTGACACACTGACACATTTCAGTTAATACGGCTCAACCGTGCATCTTAGTCTGCAACTAGCTTAAGCCTTGTCTGTGAAATAAGGCATTTAAGTTTTTTTTTTTTTAAATCAGAAACACCAAAAACAGTAAAATTGTTTAATATTACCACAACTTAAAATTAATGATTTCTTTTCAACATTTTAAAATATAATTTATCCCTGTGAGGGCAAAGAATTTAACATTACTTCCGACATTAGCGTCACATGATTCTTCTATCTGTGTGTATTATATATATATATATATATATATATATATATATATATATATATATATATATATATATATATATATATATATATATATATATATATGTATACACACACACTTCATGTTGAAAACAGCTGTGCTGCTTAATATTTGTGGAAAATATAATACTTTCTTTTTCTAGATACTTTGATGAATGAAGTCACACTTAATTTAAACAATTTATTGTAACTTCATAAATGTCTTTGCTATCTTTTGATCAAATTCAATGCATCCTTACAGATTAAAAATATTAATAAATTTTATATATATATATATATATATATATATATATATATATATATATATATATATATATATAAATGAAACTTTTGAACAGTTGTGCACATTAGGTATGTTTGCGATCATTATTTTCCCTTCAACATGGATCAAGACAAAGGACTTTACTCCATAAAGCTCCAGCATGTGGTGGAATTGTGAGGGGATTATCCCATTTCACCTGGTCAGTGGGAGAGGTCAAAGCAGCACTGTCGGAATCAGACCAAACAAAATCACAATTTATGGAATTTAATTAAAGATTCTCCTAATGCAAGTCCCACAGCTGCAGCGGACTAAATAATTTCCTAAAAAGCAATGAAAACCGCAGTCACTATTCACTACATGGTGAATGACTCTCTCCAGCTAAAGAAATACATTTCCTCTCATCAACAAGTAAACCAACATAAACGCAATCCTGCATGTCACCAAGTTAAAAGTCTCTCCCGCAGGATCCAAAGGCGCTTACTGCATGTCCTCAGGACACACCTGGCTAATCTTCACAAAACCGAAGACCATCCAAAACACAAAAAACTTCTTCACATGCATTTTAGCGCCGTCAGTTTCCCCTTTTTTCTTTTTTCTTTTACACGCCGAACCAGTTTCAGGACGCCATGTTATCTTGATCTCCACGCGCGTGCGGAACGCGGTGATCAAAACCTGACAAAACCTTTAGTAAACAACTTTGTATCGCATCAAGAATTACATACATTAAAGATACACAAGCAATCACGCACACATTTGTCGAGAAAACTTGCAATAATGTCCAAAGTTACAGCATGTGTTGAAACTAGCCGGTTAGCATCCGTGCTCGACGATACAAAGAAGAGTGAAAATGGGCAAAATTATATATATATAAAAGTAACGTTACCGTTACACTTACGATGATCGTTCACACAAAATTACTTAAATATACATAGAAGTTGCGTATTAATGTACTTAGAGGAGGTTTCTCTACGTTTAGTGAAATAACACAACATAAAAATGTTACCTGAGGGAAATATCTACACGTAAACTGACGTCAGATAGTGTGTAGTAAACAACAAATGGACCCGGATTAGAACTCTGAGGAGTGTGGGATGATTAAAACTCATTTTATTCACGAGTTGGTGTGATGATATCGGTTGAACTTGACATGTTTCGGACTTGTAAGTGAAACGGTACCTTTTTCTTCTCCATATTGCGCACTTTCTTTTCAAGAACCACCAGCACCTGCTTCATGGCCTCTGATTGGGTTCCAGTCAGCTGGTAGCCGGCTGTGATTTGGTTCATTGATCCGGGAGCAGATCCCAAGTCTGGGCTGGCGGACTTCACAGTCCTGGTGCCATTTGTTGCCGAGGGCATCTAATCATGGATAAAAATGGGTTTTAAATAACATTGTGGAAGGGGAGGGATATTAAAATGCTGTTTTGAACGCAGAACATGTGTGATCGATGATGGTTTCATTTTCGATCAGATCACATTCACTTACTCTTTCGACCGGAGTCTTTCAATCGTGATAGCAAAACGTTAACACAGTGATATATGTTCAAATATTTAAGTAATCATAGTCAATGTATCCTCTTTATTTAACGAATATACACAGACATGATTTTCCAGGGCAGTGGGATGACTTAAATCCTCAATTTCATACATTTAAGTAGTTTTTTTCAAGCTAAAGACACTTCTAAATTCCCACACATTGTCATAGCAACCCTTTGTCGACATTAACCATCACAGGATGACCGTTTTAACGTTCACCTCAGTGATTTAAATCCATGTGTGTGCTCACCTTTATGCGCAATATATCCACAAGGGAGAAAAAAAAAACAATAGTCTAACGTTGGAGTCAAATAAGCCGAAGCGTTGCTTTTAATTTCTCTTCTAATTTACTGTGGGATCCGCCCCGCCGGCCTCACCGACAACTGAGAGCGACTAAAAGGCGAGGAAAAGGTTTATAATGAGGAAGGGCCCCGTTTCGAGACGACCGAGAGTTTGCCTGTCGCTAACTTACGTTTATATGCAGCGTATAATTAGGAATACTGAGCGTTTGAGGATTATATAACTAATATGTGTATATAATTAATGGCTTGTATAAGAACGAGTCGCAAAATGATAGAAAATAGTAATATTTTTGCTGTTTTATGAAGCAGGCATATGATGAGCTCCTCATTTGGATTTGTCACTGAACGCGTGTTAAAAAGACTGACTTCATATAAAAATATAAAATGTAAAAAAAAATGTGTATTTTATTGTATGACCGTGTTTTATTTTATTTTGTTGATAAATGTATTTCTAGGAGGTGTTATCATGCTAAATCATCACGATTCGGCAACTCTCCATTAATGTTTGTGTATCTTAACCTCGATTTGCGTCTATTTTTTATTTATTTATTTATTTATTTATTTATTTTGGCTAGATACTTAAACGACCAAAACTAATTCGACGTTACATCTTTATAAGAACACATTTATTTTGGTGTAAATAAAATTATCAGTCAGCAGATGGCACCAGATAGATTCTGGTAAATAACTCGAAACAGGAAGTAATAAAATCAAGAGTCAATCCAATAAATGATTACAAAAATTAATATTTAATCATTCACATTTTCTCATTTATTCGTAATTTGTCGAGCATATGTAATTAAACATTAAAAGGCTATTTTTCATGCAAAATGTCGTTTCAACCTTATGAAGCATTCTTATTCCTTACAAGAAATTCATATTGCAGAAGTTTATATGCCTTTTTTCAATGCAACTTATGTAATAATTTGAAAGCAAGCTTCCTTTTTGGTTTCTTCTTTCTGTTGTGAACTATTCAAACACCATGTTTTGTTTGGCAAATACAGGAAGCAGTTAACATGGTTGCTCTGCTCTTTGATAGCACAGTTCTATTGAAAGGGTGTTTTCTTTCAGGAATAATACTGATTACAGGAAGATCTCATGGGAGAATGAAGCTCCATTTCAACGAGTGACTCATTTCCGCTCGCTGTTGTGTTTAGTAACAGCAGCGGCAGTCCTCAACTTGAACATTTAAAGTACTTTAATATCTCTATCAGTGTCATACGGCATCTCCGTTGATCACTGATCATCCTAAGTTTACAACAAGTCACCAACTTTTAATGTTCAAATACGAGTGTTCATACACAAAAGCTTCTCCATGAGCCAACAATAGTTAAAGCTGAGATTGGACAGGAAGCAGTAGCCTGGCTATATATGCTATCAGAGAGTCAACAACACGTCCAGGCTCTCTCCTTACAGGAAATACGCCTTATACTATCATTCTCCAGTATGGCAAAGGCAGCATGGAGCCTATTAAAACAGAACATGTCAAACACATACGGTAAGTGGATAAAGGTTCAGTTTTTTTGTTAAAGAGAAAGGGCATATTACATGGCAACAATCAGTCAGTCAAATGGCATTACTTATCGCAACCTTTATCCCTGTAACATTCGACCCAGAATTAAAGCCAAAAGATTTTTGTGATTATTCCACAAAACATTTTGATATTTCACAGGTTATTCTTTTTTAAAGGAAATATCTGCTTTTATAACAGATAAGCACACAGAGGGTTGCCAGAATTCACTTAGTCATCTATTAAAATTTGGACAAGAAATTCTAAACCTACTGTGACAGTGTTGTAATAATGTAGCTATAGTGTTAGCATTGATAAAAGACTATTGATAAGGAACCAGATTAAACCAGATCTAAACGATTAACCAGAAACCACAATACTAGGGTAGATCAGCCCCCTAGAGTCCTGTAATGAGTGGTCAGCGGGTTGAGATCCAAGCGCAGCTTTATTAACAAGCAGGGTAGTATTAAGTAATGTAAGAGGGCAGGCAGAGTCGTAATCGTTAGACAGGCAAACAGGATCGAGGCAGGCAGCAAGAGGGCAATAGTCCAATAACACAATGCTGTAATCCAAATGGGCAGGCAGAGAACAATCAAAAAACGGGAAACAGGCAGAACTAGAAACAAGGAAAACAAGACACAGGATATGAACGCTCAGAAATGACTACTGAATGTAAATCAAGACTTCGCAGTGAAGTGTCTGTGCAGTGTGCTTAAATAGTGTGGGTGATGAGGTGCAGCTGGTGCGGTAATCAGTGACTGGTGAATGAGGTGCAGCTGGTGCGGTGATCAGTGAATGGGTACGGGGCTTATGGGAAATGTAGTCCTGTATGAATGAATGAGAGTGAGAGTGTGTGATAAGAGTCCATGGTGAAATGAAAGTCCAGGGTGGAGTTGGAATCACAGTTGGAATTTTATTCTGTCATATTTGATTGATGTCAGTAAAACCTTAGGTCATTTATTTTATAATATAAATGTTTATTATTCATATGAAAAACACATTTAAAATAAGGCAGGTTCGGCATTCTCCTCTAAAAATGATTGGGCATACCAAACCGTAAGTTGTAGAGACTTGAAATTTTGAGGGCTGGCAGTTCTCAAACCGTCTACAACGTCACCAAAACTCGCCCCGATCGGCCTGATGGGGGCGCTACAACAGTCAAAAGTATGAAATTCCTCTTATCTCCTAAACCGCTAGCTGTGGGCTCAAGTGTCTTATGGAATCTTTGGCTCAAGTCGATTCGTCGTTCCGGTGAAATGTTCGGGTATTTTGAAAAACCTTCTTTTGTGAACTGGTCCAAGGTTTTTGACCCGATTGGAGCCAAACCAGTGCAGCGAGATTCACTGGAGTCATCAAAAAAGTTATCAAAAAAGTTCTCGGTCACGAAAACGTTCGAGGTGGATGGAGCCACTTTTACTAAAATGGCTATAACTCATGAACGGAATGAGATATTTTCATTGAAAGGATGCGGTGACTGGCCACTTTTGGTGCTATAACAGCAACAAAAAAACCCAACAACATGAAAACGGCTGTCACTACTTTACAGTATGTCCGATCAACTTGAAAATTGGCATGCAGTGTCTTTGTCCAAGGTGCCATGATTGTCTATGAGGACAATGACGTATCTAAAAAAAACATGGCCGCCATTGGCCAATGAAGTTTCAGCAGCTATCAGACAAGGTTAACGGAGGCTGATTGAAACGAAACTCGCTGGGCCTGTTTGACTCACGGCCCTAGAGGCCTGAGAGAAATTTGAAAGAAATCGGCCACCAGGGGGAGCTTTCACGTTTTCCATGTGCGTATAGGATCGTGTAATGCACAAATTTCCGCACACACCAATGATATTCGTATATGGTAGAACTCCTCATTCTGAGCAATTTTGCCTCTAGGACCGCCTCTGTCCATCGAATCATTCGTTAAATATTGGAGATATTTTTTGGCTGAAACTCGATAACTGTTAAAAAGCTTTATAAACCATATATTTACATGGTACATTATTCACAGTAAATATTTTCTACTATTATACTATAAATTGTATGCTATTATGCTATTTTGATGTCAGTAAAAGCTCAAATTTGGTCATTTGATTTTAGGCTATAAAATTTGGGGAAACAAAATATTTCATTTTAATTGTTTTTGGATTGCATGTTGAAAGGCAAACATTTGAACTCATTTTAAATTTATTTCAGTAATGGCCTCAATTTATTTTAGAATATTTTGTCACGGCTCTCAGATTTTTATGTTTTCTTCGCACAGAGGAAATATTGCACCCCATGCTTAATTTTTTAGAAAATATAGCTAATAACATATCTACCAGACAGAGAAGCCATTAGCTATGTTCACTACATACCTAACCATTTTGAAGGAAATCTACCCTGAGTTAAGAAAGCTTTTCCTGCCAAGTAGATGAGTTGACAGTCGGTGGTTTCCGAGGCACTGTCTCAAAAACCCTTCTCCTATCAAGGGGAGCCATCTGGAGTTATCTAACCAATCAGAGTCCAGCAGGGTGATCGAGTGAAACGAGTAGGAAGTCAGCATGGCTTATACCACCCCCTGCCATGGTTCATCTGTGCTCATTTCCTGTACATCCTCTGGGTTTGCTGTGTCCAATCCACAGGAAATGGTGGATGCCTTACACATAATATATATGTATATATATACTGTCGAAGCTAACAAATAAATGTTTTAAATTGGGAAACATCTGCATTCTATATTCTATATTAACTATAATTATATAAGTAAGAATATATTTGTGTGTGTGTGTGTGTGTGTGTGTGTGTGTGTACTTGTATTCCTTACATTGTGGGGACCAAATGTAAATGTCCCCACAACGTAAGTAAAACCAGTAAATCTTGACATTGTGGGGACCTTTTGTTGGTCCCCACTAGGAAACAAGCTTATAAATCATACAGAATTATCTTTTTTGAAAATCTAAACTAGCAGAACATTTTCTGTGAGGGTTAAGTTTAGGGGTGGAGGGGGGGCAGAATGTACAGTTTGTACAGTATAAAAACCATTACGCCTATGGAAAGTCCCCAAAAAACACATAAACACAACATGTGTGTGTGTGTGTGTATGTGTGTGTGTGTGTGCAGTGCTGGGTAGAAAACAATTAAAGAAAATTAAAAAGAAATTTAAGTTTAAGGCAACCAGCTTCAGGAGATTTTTAAGTTTTCTCAACTTGTTGTTTTATAAAAACTTCAATTTACAACAAAACTCAAAAATCTCCTGAAGCAGGTTGTCTTAAATTTAAGTTCTCTCAACTTTTGATTTTTTACAGTGTTGTAATCTGGCATAATCAGACTCCAAAAATTGCTTGTAATTATATTACATTTCAAAATACTCGTAATCAGACTACAGTTGCTTTTTGTATTGACTACGTGATTATTCTCACAATGGCAGTAAATTATTCATAATTCATTGATTCACCCTACAACAATTTTAAATTTTCTAAACGCTTATATACATTTAGAAGTTCTTCCAGGTTTGTGGAATTGCACACACAGACCAGCCACTGGTCATGTGATTATCACTGAAAACTGAGACCCACAGCATTTGATCTCTGGATTTACTGAAATCCTTTCACTTTTAATCGTCCCATAACATGGAGGTAATATATACACAGTCAGATTATATTACCTTAAATTTGTACTGTAATGGATTATGTTACTAAATTTTGCGTTGTAATTTGCAATCAGTAACCAACTTCAATTTGTAAGCAATCTACCCAGCACTAAATGTGCATGTGTGTGTGTGATTAACCCTATTTTGAAGACAAATTTGTACTCAGAAGTGAGCAAAACCGGACAGAAAACCTCCTTTTGGGGATGTACCCATTTCTTAAAAACAGCATAAAATGTCTGTGATGGGTGGTTTTAGGGTTAGGGGATAGAATATACAGTTGAAGTTTGCTTAAGTTGTACGTCAGAACAGTAAAATCGTAGCTGAAGAGCGATCACTGACCTCACAGGGTTACTGGAGTTCAGGGCTAAATTGGCACCGCCAGCTTTTGGCTGAGATGCTGCACTGAAGAGCCCTAAGCACTGATGATGTCTGAGACACATTCAGTATCCCAACAGTGTTGTGCAGGGTGTTTTATCTCCCAGCCCAGTACCGCTGCTGACACGACCCGAGCAGCTCTGGCAGGAGATAAGAGGAGTTTTCCCCAACGACATCAAGCAGAGATAGATCAGAAGTAAACGGCTCATTTGTTGTGCCTGTTATCTTCATGGCAATTACAGATGATTGTGTTTTCATACGATTATGACTTTAACAGTGCTTTATCAAGTTTAACATTGTGTAGCCTATTAGGGTCAATTGTTGCCTACATTTTTAATGATTTAAAAAATATATATTTTCTTAACAGCCTATATGCTTATCAGCAAAATAAAATAAAAATAATTCAATCAAAAATAGAAACAAATTTAAACAATCATGAAACAATTAAAGTTTCATGAGAGTTAAAAACAACCAAAGTTGGTTGAAAATGGACAAACCCAGCAATTGGATTGTTTTAACCCAGTGGTTGGGTTAAATGTTTGTCCAACCTGCTGGGTAGTTTTATTTAACTCAACTATTGTTTTAAAAAATTACTGTATGGCTGGCTTAATATGAACCCTAAATAGGGTGGAAATTAAAAATCTGACCCTTCGCAAACAGTTTGATTGACAGGCGATCTGACCAATCATAACCCTGAATCTGCCATTTTGTCCGACAAAGCAGTCAGGGGAGTTAGTAGATTAATGTTGGTGAACTTGAACTTGATAAATTGTGTGTCCTCACGTCTTTCCGCGCTTGAAACAACATTCCTTCTGATGTTCATTCATGTTTATTTGATGCTATAAATGAACTAGTATGAAGAGATGATCGGTTCACGAGGAGCTACAGCGATCTGTCACGACACATTAAAGAGACACTAGACGCTATTTATTGATTAAACTTCTTTAAAAAATTACAATATTTGAAATATGAAAATGTTTCATATTAAAAGTAACCTGCTGTCTTGTCTGTCGATGTGTTGTCAGTGTCCTCTTTCCTCCGCGATGTATGTTTCACTGCATGAGAACATGATGAGTGGCAAGAGAGCGCATGGCTTGTCAGACATAGCAACAGTAACTAAAGGGGGCGGGTCTTTGCGAAGGGTCAATTACTAAAGGAAACCACAATTAATTATTTAATTAATTAGCAATGTAATAAATGTTTATTGTTTAATTATTTTTCATTAAACGTATTAATACATGTTCATTTATTAAAAATAAATGTTAATTTCCAACATTTTGGGTTCATTTTAAGCAAGCAATACAGTTTTTTTTTAAATTTTTTTTTTTAAAAAAAGCAAGTTGGGCCAGCATTTAACCCAACCACTGGGTTAAAACAATGCATTCGCTGAGTCAACCCAACATGTGTTGTGTTTGGGTTGTGTACAATATGTAAAAACTTAATCGCATCAAGCTTGAATGTGTACTAATATGTTAATATTAGAATACATTGGAGAAAATAATTTTGAAACTAACATATTTTACATCTGGCTTGCACATATAGCCTAATGATTGACGTGTGACAACTTGCCCCGGACTACCTTTATTAGGCTATAATGTTGCAGCTCTGTCCTTGGCATTTGATTCTCCCATTGCTTTCATAAACACTTGTTTAAGTATCTCAGGTGGTCCATTTGACGAGGAGTCTGGCTGTTGGAGCTCGTGACCCCTCCAGTCACGAGTCGACGGGTTTATAATTGACTGGAGAGACTATGTAGCAGCGCTATTTCCTCTCATTGTCGAGCGGTCGTGAGCAGGAAGTCGGAAAAGAAAGCAGAAACTGAGGGGGCAGGGCCATTTAAAAATACCTGCTCCTCTACAATAACGGGACCACAGACAAGCAGCCTTATGGGACAGTGTTGTGGTGACTTGCAGCATTTATCACGCAGTTGCACTGGAGTAAACAAACAACGCGTCAGCTTAAAACAACACACAGCATGAGGATTGAATGCTTGCGGACAGAAATCTGATGTGCAGCAAAAGAAGCTTGGAATTTGGCGTACATAATGTGTGCTATAGGCTGTTTATCTGTAGTGCACTAAGAAGGCAGCAAAGCAGGTGCATCATTTTGTCGGGCAGGACGTCTTCCAGCACGGAGAGAGTGGGACATATTTGAGGGGAAGCGCGCATATCAAATGCACTGAATTATTGCATATTTAATATGGCATCTACAATTGAACGCAAAACAATGGAGGCTAACGAGTAAGTAACAGATTAATCTTATTGTTTAGGTTTCCATAAATGGCTTTTTTAGTTTGATTGGAGGATAACAACTATTATTTGTTTTTATGCGCAATAGTCTCTAAATGTATGGAACACAATTTTGCCTTTCTCTTCTTTTTTTTTTTTTTTGACACTTTTTAAGTCTGTGTTTTATCCCTCACCACAAATGTATCCGGTGGGAAAACAGGGGAAATGCTCTGTTGATGAGACCCAAAATATATTTGCAAACAATTAAACTAGTCTCACCATTTTTATGTTTTCAAATTCTTTTTAATCGTAAACATACATTTATGAAACAAAGATGTCCTGTAGAAACACCGGACAGACTATCGGGTTACCATGGTACACTGTTAGCTGGGTTACTATAATCTTACTACAAAACCATAGTTTCACCACGGTTCGTTATGTAGTTACTATGGTTTTACTACAAAAACTATAGTTTCACCACGGTTCATTATGTAGTTACTACGGTTTTACTTACAAAAACCATAGTTAAACCACGGTTCATTATGTAGTTACTATGGTTTTACTACAGAAACCATAGTTAAACCACGGTTCATTATGTAGTTACTATGGTTTGACTACAAAACCCATAGTTAAACCACGGTTCATTTTGTAGTTACTATGGTTTTACTACAAAAACCATAGTTAAACCACGGTTCATTTTGTAGTTACTATGGTTTTACTACAAAAACCATAGTTAAACCACGGTTCGTTATGTAGTTACTATGGTTTTACTACAAAAACCATAGTTAAACCACGGTTCGTTATGTAGTTACTATGGTTTTACTACAAAAACCATAGTTAAACCACGGTTCATTGTGTAGTTACTATGGTTTTACTACAAAAACCATAGTTAAACCACGGTTCATTATGTAGTTACTATGGTTTTACTACAGAAACCATAGTTAAACCACGGTTCATTATGTAGTTACTATGGTTTTACTTACAAAAACCATAGTTAAACCACGGTTCATTTTGTAGTTACTATGGTTTTACTTACAAAAACCATAGTTAAACCACGGTTCATTTTGTAGTTACTATGGTTTTACTACAGAAACCATAGTTAAACCACGGTTCATTATGTAGTTACTATGGTTTTACTACAGAAACCATAGTTAAACCACGGTTCATTATGTAGTTACTATGGTTTTACTACAGAAACCATAGTTAAACCACGGTTCATTATGTAGTTACTACGGTTTTACTTACAAAAACCATAGTTAAACCACGGTTCATTTTGTAGTTACTATGGTTTTACTACAAAAACCATAGTTAAACCACGGTTCATTTTGTAGTTACTATGGTTTTACTACAAAAACCATAGTTAAACCACGGTTCGTTATGTAGTTACTATGGTTTTACTACAGAAACCATAGTTAAACCACGGTTCATTATGTAGTTACTACGGTTTTACTACAAAAACCATAGTTAAACCACGGTTCATTATGTAGTTACTACGGTTTTACTACAGAAACCATAGTTAAACCACGGTTCATTATGTAGTTACTACGGTTTTACTACAAAAACCATAGTTAAACCACGTTTCATTATGTATTTACTACGGTTTTACTACAAAAACCATAGTTAAACCACGGTTCATTATGTAGTTACTACGGTTTTACTACAAAAACCATAGTTAAACCACGTTTCATTTAGTAGTTACTATGGTTTGACTACAAAAACCATAGTTACACCACGGTTCATTATGTAGTTACTATGGTTTGACTACAAAAACCATAGTTACACCACGGTTCATTATGTAGTTACTATGGTTTGACTACAAAAACCATAGTTAAACCACGGTTCATTATGTAGTTACTACGGTTTTACTACAAAAACCATAGTTAAACCACATTTCATTATGTATTTACTACGGTTTTACTACAAAAACCATAGTTAAACCACGGTTCATTATGTAGTTACTATGGTTTGACTACAAAAACCATAGTTAAACCACGGTTTAAAAGGACAAATGTGTTTCTTTTTGTGTATTTTTATATTGTGAATTTATTAGAATGGATCCACTAACATTGTGATGTTTATATGACAGTATGTGTGTGTGTGTGTGTGTGTGTGTGTGTGTGTGTTTACATATTGTAATGATTTAATAAATTCATAGACCCTTTAAAAATTATATGTAGGCTACCAAATACGGCACTCATATCTGTATCATGAGGTGTCTGCTTCCTTTAATACGTAAAAATTCTGCATAAATACAACATGAATTCTTTTTAAACATTTAGTCACAAATGTTAACCAGTGAAAATATGGGCTAATTTAAGTGTGCAGTGAACCAAAGCGCCTCATTTGCCTACTGCACTTTTCTCCCTTGGGATCACGTGTCAGTGGTTACAGCTTAAGCAAGCGGTTATTAATAAAAACAAAAGTAAGTACATCTACTAAAAAGTAGAGCATCTGTTTGCCAGTTTTACCACATAGTGTTTTCAATAAAGTAGCTCACGCATTAGTGACATCTAGTGTTCATATTGGTGCATGTTTTAATGGAAACTCTAATCCACAGGGAACCCGTCGATGAGGTGCTTCAGATGCCGCCGTCGCTGTTGACCTGTGGCGGCTGTCAGCAAAGCATCGGGGACCGGTTTTTCCTCAAGGCCATAGAGCAGTACTGGCACGAAGACTGCCTGAGCTGTGACCTCTGCGGCTGCCGCTTAGGGGAAGTGGGCCGCAGGCTTTACTACAAGCTTGGCAGGAAGCTGTGTAGGAGAGACTACCTCAGGTAAGACTGGCAAGCGTGCGTTGAGCATTTAAAGTGGACATGAAACGGAAGTTGCAATAGTCTTCTCTACTCTATTGTGCCATATATCCGAGTGAAACGGCTTCTCAAACACGGCAAAAAATTAAGACGCCATAATCGTTGTGGTTTGCTGCCTCATGTGAGTGACAGGTTGTCCCGCCCTCACGCCATTAAACACATCATCAGAGAAGAGATGTGGTTCCAAGAGGGAAAGGAAGATATTTTGGTTAAAGATTACAAGGGCACATGACTTTTAAAGAGTTAGTTCACCCAAAAATGTAAATTCTGTCATTAAATCCTCACCCTCATGTCGTTCTACACCCGTAAGACCTTCGTTCATCACCACAAATTAAGATATTTTTGATGAAATCCGTTAGCGCTAGACTGGACATAAATCAGAACCGGACGGTTTTTGCTTATAATGCGTTATAATCATATTATAATCAGTTTTTTGTCTTTTTCCGGAAGTGCGCCCGTGTGAACAGACTACATTTATAGGCCTAATCATTCGCGAACATGTCATTTGTGTGGAAGCATTTCGAAATCTCTGCGCAGGACGTGAAGATTGCAATCTGCAATGTCTGCAAAGGACAAGTTAATCGCGGAGGAACAACAGCGAAGACATTCGGCACAACAAACTTGATCAGACATTTAAAAGTTCATCACCCGAAAGAACACGATGAGTATCAAAAGTCTGTTGATAATGCAAAACAGGCAAAACCTTCATCTCTCACTCAACCATCGGTGAAATCCGTCATTCTAAAAAAACAGCCAGCTTACCTGTTGAATGTGGGCTACTCACTGCGCAGATACTGCTGTTCATTTCAGATGGTGACAGTTATTGTTTTCAATAGCCAAAATGCAGTTTGGCCTGTTAAAAACCAAATAAATATCTTGTTTATGTATACTTTCAATCTTTCTTGTTTGTTGCTTGATTAAAAAAAAAAAAAAAAAAACGGAAATCGGTATCGGAACCGACTAGTTTGCATATAAAAAAATCGGTATTGGAACCGACTAGTTTGCATATAAAAAAATCGGTATCGGATTCGACTAGTTTGCATATAAAAAAATCGGTATTGGAACCGACTAGTTTGCATATAAAAAAAATCGGTATCGGATTCGACTAGTTTGCATATAAAAAAATCGGTATCGGAATCGACTAGTTTGCATATAAAAAAAACGGTATCGGAATCGACTAGTTTGCATATAAAAAAATCGGTATCGAAATCGACTAGTTTGCATATAAAAAAAATCGGTATCGGAACCGGCTAGTTTGCTTATAAAAAAAATCGGTATCGGAACCGACTAGTTTGCATTTAAAAAAATCGGTATCGGAACCGGCTAGTTTGCTTATAAAAAAAATCGGTATCGGAACCGACTAGTTTGCAGTTAAAAAAATCTGTATCGGAACCGGCTAGTTTGCTTATAAAAAAAATCGGTATCGGAACCGGCTAGTTTGCTTATAAAAAAAATCGGTATCGGAACCGACTAGTTTGCATTTAAAAAAATCGGTATCGGAACCGGCTAGTTTGCTTATAAAAAAAATCGGTATCGGAACCGACTAGTTTGCATTTTAAAAAATCGGTATCGGAACCGGCTAGTTTGCTTATAAAAAAAATCGGTATCGGAACCGACTAGTTTGCATTTAAAAAAATCGGTATCGGAACCGGCTAGTTTGCTTATAAAAAAAATCGGTATCGGAACCGACTAGTTTGCATTTAAAAAAATCGGTATCGGAATCGACTAGTTTGCATATAAAAAAAATCGGTAACGGATTCGACTAGTTTGCTTATAAAAAAATCAGTTTCGGAACCGGCTAGTTTGCTTATAAAAAAAATCGGTATCGGAATCGACTAGTTTGCTTATAAAAAAAAATCGGTATCGGAATCGACTAGTTTGCATTTAAAAAAATCGGTATCGGAACCGGCTAGTTTGCTTATAAAAAAAATCGGTATCGGAACCGACTAGTTTGCATTTAAAAAAATCGGTATCGGAATCGACTAGTTTGCATATAAAAAAAATCGGTAACGGATTCGACTAGTTTGCTTATAAAAAAATCGGTATCGGAATCGACTAGTTTGCTTATAAAAATATCGGTATCGGAATCGACTAGTTTGCTTATAAAAATATCGGTATCGGAACCGGCTAGTTTGCTTATAAAAAAAAAAATCGGAATCGACTAGTTTGCTTATAAAAAAATCGGTATCGGAACCGGCTAGTTTGCTTATAAAAAAAAAAATCGGTATCGGAACCGGCTAGTTTGCTTATAAAAAAATCGGTATCGGAACCAGCTACTTTGCATACAAAAAAAAAATTGGTATCGGAATCGACTAGTTTACTTATAAAAAAATCGGTATCGGCCATTCAATACTTTTTGTGCGCCAAACCCCCCCCCAAAATAACAACTTCACAACAATATCTAGTGATGGCCGATTTCAAAATACTGCTTCATGAAGCTTTACGAATCTTTTGATTCGATTCGATGGTTCGTAGCGCCAAAGTCACGTGATTTCAGCACTACATCATAAGTGATTCGCAATTTCAATAGTTCACGTGACTTTGGGAGTTCACAAACGGAACTGATTCAAAGCAAAAGATTCGTAAAGCTTCGAAACAGTGTTTTGAAATCGCCATCACTAGATATCACTAGTGACATCTGGTGTTCATAATTGTGCGTCGCATTGAAGTATGATTTTAGGGATAAGTTATGTCTAGGGGTAGGGAAAGGTTTTTAGACAGGAATGTTGTTCCAGGATCAACAAAAGATGTTGATTCAGGATCATGTCTTACTTGGCTTTACTTTCGGGAATGCTGAAAATTGTGTGTAAAACAATCCCTCGCCCTGTTCAGGCCCTGTTTATTGTATATACAAACAGTATTATTTTAATTTAACATGAATTGTTGGTATGTGACTACCGTTGAAGTGCGTTAATAAGTATGTTTTCTTCTCTGCAGACTGTTTGGTCAGGACGGACTCTGCGCTTCCTGCGAAAAGAGGATCCGGGCCTTTGAAATGACCATGCGTGTCCGTGACAAAGTCTATCACCTGGAATGCTTCAAATGCGCTGCCTGTCAGAAACACTTCTGCGTCGGAGATCGCTATCTCCTCATCAATTCGGACATTGTGTGTGAGCAGGACATTTTTGAGTGGACCAAACTTAACGGCGGCATAGTATAGTGTTCTGCTTCAGCTATAAACAAAATGTAACATCCTGTCAACCTTTGCAAACAAAACCTTTACTAAAAAAAGAAAGAAAAAGAATAAGAATTATCTTTCTGGCTCCAGGAGCCACCGCTATGAATATCATTGCCACCAGCAACATAAACTTGTTTTTCTATCAGTGTATTTTTAATAACAGCATAAATACAGTTTGTAATGTTAATTGCAATAAAAGCCGATCCCCTTTTGTTACTTTCACAGAAAGTTAGATTTAAATTACAGTGTTATTTGTAACACAACTGCCATCCAATGTGAAGACATCTTGAATAAAATTACTCGTACTCTGGACATACTCTGGATTTTTCCCACTTACCAATAACAACACATTACAAGCAGGAATAAGTAATAAATGCTATTTAAAATTCATACTGCAAGCAATAAATTATTCATATTTTAATGAATTGCCGTATATACACTACTGTTGTGTGTTTGTAAGATTTCTTAATGTTTTTGAAAGTCTACTGCTCACCAAGGCTGCATTTATTTATTCAAAAATACAGTAAAAACAGTAATATTGCAAAATATTATTACAATTTCATATAATGATTCTCATTTTAAAATTTAAAAGCTTAATTTTCAGCATCACTTCTCCAGGCTTAAGTGTCACATAATCCTTCAGAAGTCATTAATATTAATATGAATATTTTTTGAAAAAAATGAATATTTTTGTAGAAATCATGATATTTGTTTCAGAATTATTTGATGAATAGAAAATTCAAAAGAAAAGAATCGATTTGAAATAGAATCTTAATGCTCTAAAAAGCTTTTACTGTCACTTTTGATCAATTTAATGCATCCTTGCTGAATAAATATATTACTTTCATTCAAAAAAAAGTTGTTTTTTTTCCCCCTAACTTTAAATGATGCATTTAAGAAATGCATGTACCCCTGCTTAATTCTATAAAGTGGTAAATCAATGAGAAAAAATGTTCTAAAAAGCACATTTTGGGCCAAAAGTGCACACCTGATCTTCTTGTGTAATGCACATATTTTAAAAGGTTTACACTTTTGTTTTAGTTGTAAACAGTTCATAAAAACAGCTATTTCTAGCTAATCTGACCCCTGGAAAAAAAAAAAAAAAAACTTTTGTTGGAGTAATTTAATATACTCAGGTCAACTCAGTCATGTTAAATAATATTTTTTTTTATATCAATCCAGTTATTGTTAATTTAAATGTTTCTTTTAGGAAAATTATTATGTTTACTTCTCTTAAGTAAACGCCACTGTAATAGACACTAATTTGAAGTAAGAAATGAGAACTGGTCAGATACTATCTAATCACATCAGCCAACTTAAAGCCTGAAGCTACAGAGGGAAAGTTCTCATGTACGTCCAGTCATGTAACAGTTCAAAAGACTCAAAGCAGTGAGAAATCCATCCACTCAACAAGTCACAGACATTTGTTTGTTAGCTGTACCACCTCTGCTATATGCCTCCACTCATTCATAAATAAGAGGTAAAGGTTCCACCGTGCCACTGATGGAAACTGTAACACATTCAATGTTGTAGCTGTCTTTATAAAGTCTGTGGAAGTTGTGTCTTGGTGTTCTCGCTATATACACAGGGGGGCGCCAAATATCCAAACAAATGGGCAATTTCCATTAAGATGAGTTTATTAGAAATTGCACTACCTTCGGTAGAGCTAATGATTGAAGATGTACACATAGGCCTATTTATTGAATCATTTTTCATTTTATTTTAGGGAATTTTTTTTATTCTTAAATGTGAGTGCCTCAAGACAAAAACATTGTTATTGTAAATCTTTAAGTTTTACAAAAATGAAAAGTGAAAGAAGATTAAGTTTATTTAAGAATTTTATAAAATATATATATATGTTTTCATTCATTTATGTTTAAGGGGCTATATGTAGAATTCAGACACCGTTGCTATTAGCTACACCCCTATTTCTCGTGCGCACGTGAACTGAACGAACAAGAGACTGATTCAATGCCCCGATATACGGTGAAGTTCATTTTTGTTCTTTGCTTAGAAGTAAATAGCGAACATCCAGACGCCGTCCACGCTGCTGAGAGCTACCTTTACATTTCTAAATTAGTGCTGCACGCTTTCCTCAGTAAGATGACGCATGACAGCGGCGGGAAAACAATTAAAGCTCTGCGATTTACCGGCATCATGTTGACAGATGAGGTAAGACACTGTTATGATAATATTTGAGGGATCTGGCTTTGTGAATTAATCCCTTTTCTTTGCATGACACATAAAGGGAGTACAGAATGGCCTGAACATTGTATAAAGATTAATTTGATGTGTCACTGAACGGAAGAGAGATTCTCTGGAGCGCGCGTAACCGTCACATAAAAATCAGTCTACAGGCAACGTAGAAAGTTGGTGACGGTTTCCTTTTTTAAGTTTCGTTACAAGCCGTTCACACATTGGCAATACAAAAAACGATTCATACATGAAAATTCTTAAACACCCTTTTAATCTTTATTTTTTTTGTAATGGTGCTCTTTTCTTTGGCCTCCTTTTTTGTTCTTGTATTGTCATACTGTAATTCTGTTTCCGGCAGTAAAACACGTCACGCTACATGTTTGCTATATTTATTATTTTAGTGGTTTTAAATGTGTCATTTATTATATATGCAAATTTATATTTTTAGAATCTACATCTTTTTGTATCCTCCACTATTGGATATGGATTAAACACTTTCTTCAGTAAATCTTTTATTGTATTTTTCAAAACTTAATCTTAATATCGGGAAGACTGGGGCTTTTTTGTCACACATTAGGATCAGTCAATATTTCTCAGGTTCATTTTTGAATTTTCTGTAAAGACATCCACCATTATTGTCCAGAACAAATACATATAGACCCATATTGTGACAACATGCCCCAATAATGGTAGACATAGATCTTGTATATCCCCCTTTCCTCAGCTAGCCCCACTGCTCTCTTATATATTTCTCACTGTGGATGGAAACCATGATAAATCTTAATAAATAGTAATTTATTAAGATTTATCAATCTTAATAAATAATAAATCTTGATAAATATTATTTTCTTTGACAATAACACAACATAATCTTCATTACTGTAAACCTTTATCAAGATATCCACACCTCCACACTTTACATGAAACTACTGTATGGGAAATTATTAGTTGAGGTGCTGATGCAGCTCTACTGTGGAACATAAATCTTCCTCCATTCCATCAATGGCTGTTACACATGTTTCTGAAGTTGTAAGTTATTCCAAAATGCTTCCCATATGCAAGTGTTCCTGGATTGGACTGACCCAACAACTGGAGCTTCTTCTGCAAGGCCCTGTCTGATGGTGAAGATTAAAGGTTTTAAAAGGCCCACGTGAACATTTCACATGAATTCCTGTTAGTCTCAACCTAAGAATTCGAATCTTGGGTGCATCATCTAAAAGGGTGTGATGGCAGTTGATCAAAAACGAAGAAGAAGAAGAAGAAGAACACTTGGTCTGGAGTCCAGCTGTCTAAAGATTGAAGGCTATATCAGATCTCAGCTGCAGATTGAAGATGCAATCCATCTATGGGATGATAATAATAAAACTGAAGACTAACATAGTTCCAATCTGATGAAGAACTTGAACTTTGGTCTCGTACATGTGAATGCGATGTGGATTTCAGTCAGATTCTGTAGATAGACGTAATATATAACATATAAAGCATGCATGTTCTTTTGAAATTTCAAAACTGAGTCTAAAGTATCTATAAGATAGCATAGATTGCACTGGTGCTCTCTTTAAAAACCCTAAATCTGGAAATATAGAACATCCACATGTGCATCTGTAGCTCATTATGATCCGACTGTGCTTTGTTCAAAGGTGCTGTCATAGTCTTTTGAAACTCCATATTGATGTGCCCATTGTGTTCCATTGATTTGTTATTTGCTGCAATTATTTTTAGCTGGCAACCTCTCGGATATCTTTTTTTTTTTTTACATGCGGATTAGGAAACAAAATTATTTTACGTGACTATGAAGCGATTTGACAGAGCCTGTAATGACAGGGTAAATGTTCTGCAAGAAAACTGGCTCAGGTCAGTATGTTTAGAAACAGACGGGTGATAAAACATCACTGAACCAAACCCCGTCCAAAACAGGGAAGAAATGTTTTTCATTATGTAGGGAATTTTCTACGATCTATTATTTATTCCATCTGCATCTTTCCCTCCAACTTTCTGACTCCACTTTATCTTCATCGCTCTTTTCTGGGATACCAGAATCTGCATGGATCGTGCTCTTCTGCGTTGAGTTCTAGGCTGCACAATATGTAATTGTTAACAGAAACATTACTCTAAACTTTACAGCTTTCACTCCCGCATCTATGATGATTTACAGTTAACAGACTAGCCCATAATATGAATCTAAACAAAAAGTTGAGAGGGATGTGTCATTTTCAGTGGCTTCAAACTGCAGTGGAAGAGTTTGGAGATCTAAGTGCTCAAAAAATTTCAAAATATTTATTTGATGCTTAGGTTAAGCATTTCATTATTTGGCAAAAAAAGGTCATACTTAATATTAAGATCTCATTCGTCAACATTACTTAAAGGCACAATATGTAATATGTCGATTTTCGCCACTAGAGGTCGCTTATTCAAAACAAAGGCATAGCTTGATGACGCCTTGATTTCGTGGATTCATAGGAGGTGTTGTCTTCACATCTTCAGCCAGTGGAAAGGAATCGGGATACATATTAGACACATTTGTGTGTTGAAAGTTGTTATAATTCTACTCTGCGTTCGCTAGATTGATATTATGCATGGTAAAACATTTGTACTCGCGGTTAATCAAGAAAGTTAGATTTAAACAATAAGACTGTTGAGCAATATTAGTTTTCTGTCGATGATTGCATCCAAACAGTTGCTCATGTAATGAATCCGCTCTGCCTGTCTTCCACTTACCACCAGATGTCGCCCTCTCACTCTATGGATCCTGTCACACGGACTACATTTCCCATAAGCCCCAGTCACCAATCACCCTTCCAGCTGGATCATATCACACTCACTTCCCTTCACTATATAAGCACCACTCTCACTGACACTCACTCATTGTACATCTGTGTATTGCAATTCTGAGCGTTATTCCCCTGTCTTATTTGCCTGTTTTCGGTTCCTGCCTGTGTCTTAGTTTCGTTGTTTATCTGTCTGCCTCTGACCATTCGCCTGGATATTTACTACGAGTCTGCCTGTTCCCTGCCACTATTGTTTGCTGTTGTATTGACCCTTGCCTGTCTGACTACGTCTGTAAATAAAGTTGCACTTGGATCACATGTCTAATAAAAATAATATATTAACGCATGTTTGGTGTTTTCATAGTTTCTACAAAATAAAACCAGAAACCGAGGGTGACGCGGGTATGATGTCATTGATAGGCGACGCACGGACAAGGTCCGTGTCCCGGTTAAAATTGCTTATTTCTCTGGATTTAAACATTCTTGGAAACATTTGGGATAGTGTAAGTACTCAAGTCAACAAAATATATAACATTGTTCTAGTGGTTTTTGAATATTTTAATCCAAAAATCTTACATATTGTACCTTTAATGGAATAACATGAACTTTTTACAGTGTTTATTAACTTTTAATGCATTAACTAATGTTGACAGATACAACTTTTGATTTTAAAAATGTAGTAAATGTAAATCTTGTATTGTTGATTGTGGTTCATGTTAACTAATGTAGTGTTGACAAATTAAACCTTATTGTTAAATTAAATGTCAACAAAAAGCATCTAACTTAATTGTTTTCTACACCAACATAGCCTACTGCGAAGTTAATGCCTTTTTTTTTAAATTAAGATTAAGAAGACTAAAATGATTAATAACATCAAAACTTTGACGTTCTGAATTTTGAACAGAATTATGTGCGTGAAATCGTATCGTTTGCTTCGACACAGAAAATCCTATTCTAACATGGTTGATTCCTTTAAATTTTAGACCCGTCATAACACACGTTCCTGAGACAATACTCCAACACACAAATATCTAGGGGTTTAAAGCCTGATTTGAAATTGTTCATATTCCTTCACATAATAGAAATCCATATAGCTTTTATAAATACAAAGAAAGGGATATTGTGCATGTACAGAATATTTTAGATGAATTATCTCTTTGGTCTTCATGGCGACAACAAGTTTTGCTGCAATAATCCTTTTCTCCTCTGTTTAGTTTGAAAGCTTTTCTCTTTCGTAAAAAGGACAGAATCTTCTTCAGACTCTACAGTAAAAGTCTGTATAGCTTAATTACAGCTCGTATAATTATTACATATGATAATTACATTATCGAACTTCTCCCATATACAATAAGCCAGTCTGTCTCGTACAGTCAAGGCCTGTATGTATGAGATTTAGCAGAGCAGCTGGGGATCAAGACTAAAGTTAGTTCTTATCATCTAAACTGAACTCTGAAGGGGGACTGAAAAACGTTTTCGTTCCATGTGATATCAATTGAAATATTAGCTGTAATTCAATAAGCGATCGGTGGGCAGGGCGCGTGAGCCTAAGGCGTAAAGTGAAAAAGCGAATGTGAAGGTCTTTTGTCTGCGGCACTTGGCTTTAACCACCTAAAAACCTGACTTATGAGGCTCTGTGAGTCACAGACCAAAATTGTTCTTTGTTTTAGTAATTATATAATAGTTTGGGGCTTTATTGTTAATTTTAACCTCTAATATTATAGTAATGTACCAAATGAGAGGCTTCCTGGTATAGTTTAGTTGGGAGAGAATTTTTTTCCTTAAGAAAACCAAACTCGGTTTCGGCAGATATAATTCTGACTAATTCAGAAATTTAGTATCTGTAATATAAACACATAAAATTCTTACAATCCAATAATGTCACACACACACAATAAAATCCCAATACGCATCAATGGAAAGATCAGTAAAAGTGACTTAATTTAAAAGCGTGTCAATTGAAAAGGGAATAAATTATATATAAATAAATTGGACATTTTGTGCTCATTAATAGCGAGAGATGTGTCACCCTCACCGTCTTACTCTCTGCATCCTCGAGTAGTCGAACAGAGACACGGCACTAGTTGTCCTTTCCACGTTAAGAAAGGGAGTATGACTTTCATTAGAGTATGAAAGAGCCTCAGTCTCGTCTCTGTCAGGACATTCCAGATAATTACTGGTTGAGAAGGTCTTCTGTTCCTATTTCAGTATGACCTCAGACCCGGCGGTCAGAGCTGCAGAACCACCTGTAGAAGTGCTGTGAGAAACAGTAATAAAAATGACATTATATCAAAAATATGCTTAGAGTCAAACCACGTCGAGAAGAACAACCCGGAAAAGCTGCACTGGTGTTTTGGTATTTGAAATACGATGTTGTTCTTGTAAAACTGTTTTAGGAACAATTTAAGGAACCCTCAAAAAAATAAATATAATGATATATTTTATTATAAAATGTACTTTAGTTCATACTAGGGTAGGCAATGTTTTTCATAAACACTTGATTTCGTAACACTTTATTTTACAGTACCATTCTTACATGTTACTATAGTTATAACTATAAATTATACATAATTACATGCAACTACCCTAAACTAAACCCTGATCCTAAACCTACATGTAGTTACTTAATATTACTCAGTTCTTAAATGTGTAAGACACCTTAAAATAAAGTGCAACCACATAGATACACGTTACTACATGTACTTACTACAGTAATAATTTAGTTAATTAATATTACTCAGCACATATTTGAGTAAGTACAATGTAACTACTTTACTTTAAAGGGTTAATTCACCCAAAAATGAAAATGACCCCATAATTTACTCACCCTAAATTGTATTGGAGGATGAGATTTTGAAGTCCAAAAAAGTGCATCTATCGATCATAAAATGTACTCCATTGGGCTCCGGGGGTTAATAAAGGCCTTCCGAAGCAAATAGATGCGTTTGTGTAAGACAAATATCCTTATTTAAAACTTTATAAAGTAAAATAATGAGCTTCCGGCACGACAGCCATACATATTCGACTAAACATAGGCCCGCTGTGTTTTCCTGGGTGTTGAAATACTATTGGGTAAATTGGCAGTGGGCGGGATCACACAGACCTAAACAAAAACAGACATTTCGAAGGATCACACATTTTAAAGTAGAATAACTGGCTGTCGCATTGCTTTTCAGAGAAAAAAAGTTTCCTAAATCTCTACAAACATATTATGGCATTTTTATGTTTTAGTACACTGAAAAAAACAAACAAAAAAACAAATAAAAACACATATAGCATAGAGCTGCATGATTAATCGTAAAAAAAGATTGTGATCTCGATTCAAGCACTTACGCGATCTTATTTTATTAATGACAACGATTCGCCCGCGTCTTTTAAACCTTTGACAAAATCATACCGGAACTTTCATATAAATTTTAAGTCAGTAAATAAACACTGATGTCTACGATAGCGATCAAAATACAGCAAACTACCTTTCGAAACGAACTTGGCGCGTCAAATAACGGTTGTATCAATTACATCTTATTCCTCTAGGTGGCGACAAGTGACTGCTAAATTTATGTCATTGAATCATTCATTCAAAAACACTGATTCATCTAATAATGAAACATCAGACAGTGAATTCATTCAAACCATTATTTAAATAAGTTATTCAAACATTTTCCATCATTTAGATTCCAGAAATTTATATTTCGTCAGAACTACTAGTAAATTAAATGTTATTTGGAGAATCAAGATCTCTATTTGAAACCAAAAAAATCGTGATTTTCATATTATCGTGCAGCTCTAATATAGTAGAATGCCTTATTTAAAAAACTACAGCAGTAAAATGATTCATAGGACTGTTTTTGATAAAGGTGGCTTTAAAAATCGCTTTTAGGAAGCAGAAAATTGAGGTTGACCTCATCACTTTTATATATTCGTTGCTGGAAAGGAATATCAGACAATCCAACGTCAAACTCATCTTAAATTCCATAGTCAGTCTTAGTTTGTTTTCAAAATGTTCCACTTTTAGCCCAGCTCAAACCTAACACACACCTTGTGTGAATAGATATTCCATTGAGGAATCTCCTGAAGGCCAATCTAAAGAGAAACACACATCATGATGTCATCACTCCGGTTTCAGCCTGAAGATAAAGTTAACTAACCAATTCTTGTTGACAGACCCAATCAGCACTATGTTTGATTCCATATTTCTTGTCTGGGTCTTAGTAATTGAGATTGCCATCATTCTGTGATCTGTAGAGCCAAAGCAAACTGTGCATGCAGTGTAATTACATCATCTACTTTTTTGATCAGCTATTGGTTAGTTTGTGTTATGGTGCTTGGTCTGTGTGGAAATGACCTAAGCGCAAGTGTGTAAATGACAAATTAGATTGAATTTTGCTAACTAGTACTCAATAAATGTTGGGGTGAATCAATCAATCAATTAATCAATCATTCAAATCTATCCATCCAAAGTGAAGAAAAGTATTTTATTTTGGCGTTCTGTTATAAAGAACTGTGTTCCACGCTGTTATGTACAGTAGCTAGCAGATTCATAATAGACTAAAACCGCTCAAAGCAAAGAAACTGATTCTATAATACTTTCAAGGGTTTGCGGTGGAATGTTTAGAGGGAGAATAGTACCCATTTTTATCTCTTTCGGTGCTCTTATTCAATTAGAGATCTGTAGAACTACTAGTTCTGGAGCTTAATTGAATCAGCTCATCAGATGACAGAGTTCCTACCCATCTCATGTGAATTCAATTACAGATCTCTATGAGACTCCCTCTCAGACACCTCCATGCTAGACAACATTAGAATGACAAGAACATATTTTGTAATGTGGCCGTTTGTTTCCAGCGTCGTAATTCATGCGGATTGCTTTAGTGCTATTTCATGTGCAAAAAATATTGACTGAGAACGTTTTGCAAAATCTTTGTAACTCTTTTAACTTAAAATTGGACATTTTAATAGCATTAAATCTGGTGTGTTGAGGAAGAGATCGTTCATATCCATCGTTCCAGAAACGTGACAGAGGAATCCTGGCTGGGGTGCCATCTGTGACATTAGCACAACATTTAGGTGTTTTTTTCCCCCCTGTTGCTTTCACAAATTCTTAAAGGGTTAGTTCAGCCCAAAATGAAAATTCTGTCATTAATTCCTCACGCTCATGTTGTTCTACACCCGTAAGACCTTCATTCATCTTCAGAACACAAATGAAGATATTTTTGATGAAATCCAATGGTTCAGTGAGTCTCTATTGACAGAAAGATAATGAACACTTTCAGATGAACAGAAAGATACTAAAACATATTTAAAACAGTACATGTGAGTACAGTGGTTCAACCTTAATATTATAAAGTGACGAGAATACTTTTTGTGCGCCAAAAACACAAAATAACGACTTTTCAACAATATCTAGTGATGGCCGATTTCAAAACACTGATTCATGAAGCTTTACGAATCTTTTTTGAATCAGTGGTTCACAGCGTCAAAGTCACATGATTTCAGTAAACGAGGCTTCGTTACATCATAAGTGTTACGCAATTTCTATAGTTCACGTGACTCTGGCAGTTTGATTCACAAACCGAATCACTGATTCAAAACAAAAGATTCGTAAAGCTTCATGAATCAGTGTTTTGAAATTATCCATCACTAGATATTGTTGAAGAGTCGTTATTTTGTTATTTTCAGTGGTTCACAGCATCAAAGTCACATGATTTCAGTAAACGAGGCTTCGTTACATCATAAGTGTTACGCAATTTCTATAGTTCACGTGACTCTGGCAGTTTGATTCACAAACCGAATCACTGATTCAAAACAAAAGATTTGTAAAGCTTCATGAATCAGTGTTTTGAAATCGGCCATCACTAAATATTGTTGAAAAGTCGTTATTTTGTTTTTTTGGCGTGCAAAAAATATTCTCGTCGCTTTATAATATTAAGGTTGAACCACTGTACTCACATGAACTGTTTTAAACATGTTTTAGTATCTTTCTGAGCATCTGAAAGTGTTCATTATCTTTCTGTCAATAGAGACTCACTGAACCATCGGATTTCATCAAAAATATCTTCATTTGTGTTCTGAAGATGAAGGAAGATCTTACGGGTGTAGAACGACATGAGGGAGGAATTAATGACAGAATTTACATGTTTTGGTGAACTAACCCTTTAACATTTCTGTAATTATCGGTTTAGGCTATATAAGCTTCTAGGGATACCGGTCCAAATCCGATCTGGTCTTTTTATATTCCCCACTGTCATTTGTTGAACTGGACAGGAAGGTCAAAGATGTAATTCGATACACAAAACAAACTTTGCTGATGGTATATATATGCTAACTTTGGCTTTCTTCTTGCGAATCGTTTTCTAAATGTGGAAGATTTGCTGAACTAATCTTTTTTGTTGTTGTGTAATTTTATGGTAAACCCAATTTAAAAAGATCTTACTCTTATAATTGTGCTATTAGAAATGGTCTTGGGACTTGTTTTGACTGTCAAGAGAGTTTGCCAAGATATTATTCATCGTTCATATCCCTCTTTCTAAAAAGTTGACACCAACACATACAGCTTCCTTTTTCTAAAACATGCCACTTAAAAAACACACTTGTCACATATAGCCTATCACTATTATGTGTGACAACAAACAATCTGCATTGTATTTTATTGCCAGTGGAAATTGTACTATCCATGTGAGAAAATGTGAAATTGGCAGCCATATGTTTTGCTGGAAAAGCACAGCTCGGTATCGCTCTGCAGTTTTCTGTGAGATGCAGATGGATGTCATTATTCAGCTGTAGCTGTCAAACATTATTTGGGTCTATATGATTCAAACATATTGATTAAACCATACAAAAACTTTAATAATAGCATGCATAAAAAAAAAATACAGTTGTGACCTCAGGTGGTTGGAGGTTATGGCTGTATGACAGTGTTTTCACACTTGTAACTCATTTGTGATTGGTGACCAGTAGCCTAGTGAAGATCACAACTGTAATTCAATTGAAATAAGTCAAATTTATTAAAGAGACACTATACGCTATGACTATTTGTCATAAACAAATTTGATTTGTTCATGACAAATAGTCATAAATAACGTATAGTGTCTCTTTAATGTGTCGTGACAGATCGCTGTAGCTCCTCGTGAACCGATCATCTCTTCATACTAGTTCATTTATAGCATCAAATAAACATGAATGAACATCAGAAGGAATGTTGTTTCAAGCGCGGAAAGACGTGAGGACACACAATTTTTCAATTTCCAACATTCGGGGTTATGATTGGTCAGATCGCCTGTCAATCAAACTGTTTGCGAAGGGTCAATTGCATAACAAACTGACAGTGAAGAGGAAAAATTGTCGAAGAAAGTCGTTACTTTTGTTTTCTTCTCGGATTTCATCAAAAATATCTTCATTTGTGTTCCGAAGATGAACGAATGTCTTGCGGGATTGAAATGTACGGTGGCCGAGAGAGCTCAACGCGCTGCGAATAAGAAAACACATGCAAATTAAAAAAAACGTGATCATCAGTTTGACAACACATGTGCTGCAAATCCTCACAACACATGCAAACTCAAAAACGCGCTGCATATGCAAAAATGCGCTACATTTACAAAAAGCGCTGCAAAGAGCACAAACCACAACGGAAATGTTTCAAGGGGGACCCCAAAAAGTGACGGACCCTACTAGGACGTGCGTCCAAAACCAGTTCAACTCACCCTTCACTTATTCACTTCTATTCACTTTGAATATGCAGCGCATTTTTGAGTTTGCATGTGTTGTGAGGATTTGCAGCACATGTGTTGTCAAACTGATGATCACGTTTTTTTTTATTTGCATGTGTTTTCTTATTCGCAGCGCGTTGAGCTCTCTCGGCCACCGTAGAAATGACAGGAGGGTGAGTACCTTTTTAATATATAAGACAGGGAACAATCAACAATATAAGACACTTTCATTGGGAAAAAAGAGGGTGAGTACATGATAGACATTTCAGTTTTGGGTGAACTAACCCTTTAATGGGAAGACTAATTAAAAAGTAAACAATCCAGTCATTTAGATATCACTGCTTTATGTCAAAGTCAAACTCGAAATGGCTTGAAAACATGACGACTGCGGGCGGTTTTAGTGAGCAATGATGACTGATGACTGATGAAGTTCACAAATGTTTAAATTGTTACTGCTTTTAGAAATTTTTTAGGCATAAATGTAAAAATGCATAAAACACACTTGATGAAATGTATATTAATAAATAGAACATTACACAGTGTAAAAACACAAAATAGAATTGTATTTGGTCTCTCTTTTTAATGTAATGTTTTAAACAGGATTTAAACAGGAAAATTAAGTGTAACAGGGACATATATATATACAGGGTTGGGGAGTAACGAAATACAAGTAACTTAGTTACGTATTTAAAATACAAAATTTGAGTCACTGTATTTCATTAGTTACATTTTAAATGGGTGGTAATCAGATTACAGTTACATCTGAAAAGTGTTTTAGATTACCAAAGTGATTACTTTGAATTTTAATGTCATTTAAACAGCGATTGGTGATTCTCTGACTCTGACAGTCTGAAAAAGCGGAGTTAAGTTTCATGTTTTTGACTGTTTTCATGTTTTGTCATAGTTGTTTGTGAGTCATTTTATAATTGTAAAAAAGATCACTGCAACTTTTTCTTACAATTTGTTTTTTCCCTCACAATTGTGAGTTTGCATTTCACAATTATGACTTCTTTTTATCACGATTGCGAGATTAAAATTCACAACTGCAAGTTATAAAGTCAGAATTGGGAGATATAAACTTGCAATACCATTTTTTTTCTTGCAATTGTGGATTTAGTATGTGAGGGAAAAAATTCAGAATTGTGAGATAAAAACTTGCAATTACCTTTTTTGTGTTTGTTCCACACTTATTAGTATTCCAAAGTATTCTAAAGTATTTAGATTAACTTACTAAACTTGAGTAATGTACCGAAATACGTTACAAATTACTTTTTAAAGCATGTATTTTGTAATCTGTAGTGAAATACATTTTAAAAGTAACCTACCCAGCCCTGTATATATATATATATATATATATAAATTGAGGACTTTGCCTCCTCATTTTAAAACACCACTGAAGGGGCTGTGATGTTTGCTTGCTCCATTTGCCCTCTTCTCTGTCAGTCACATCTTAAATTAAATTAATGTCATGCGTTGTGTTTCTCACGTGTTCGTCAGAGGGAAAAGCTCCTGACCTCTTATCATGACGGGACTCTGGTGGACACCAGGACATCATCCTCCGTTCATGCATTTCCCTCTCTCCTCTTAACCGTAAAGACGCTTTAGCATTTGCCTAGTTTCTGGAAAACATCTGAATCATTTTAACCAACTCCAGCTGTCGGCCTGATGTGGGTGTGTGAGAAAGTGCATGGCCGCCTGTGAATGAGAGGAGACTCGAGCAAGGGTGACGTTTAGATTTACCCAAAAAAAAAAAAAAAAAAAAGTTAGGATAGTTTTTGAGTCTGTTTTTTGTCGTTATGAACGCAGATACGTGCGTCTCATACTGCGATATGACCTCCATGGATTCATATTATTCCCCATCACCAGGGCAAGGAAGAGTCCAGCAGGCCAATCCTTACAGGACGTTCCAGCCGAGCGACGCCAAATACAGTCCCACCTTTCTGCCCAGCAAAGGTCAAGCTTACGGGGACAAGCCGCGGAGTCCATTCCACCAGGAGTGTCCGTCACTGGATGATAGCGCACCCGAGAGCGCGTACAGCAAGTACCATCTTTTTATGCAGAGACCCTCATGTAAAACTCCCACTGAAGACAGCAAACTGGAGGACGGCGCGCTCATCTCGTGCTACGGTGAGTGTTGTGTTTTCATTTAACAGGAGCATATATCTCCAGAAATTACATCCAACTGATATGATTCAATTTCCACTTTATGTGTATTTTGATAGGGTAATTGTTCCATCTCCAGGTTGAGGATAAAAGGAGGCCTTTACGCTTCAATTTGATCTGTAATGCATGGATTAAAATATGAATAAAAATGTTTTACAATCTTTAAATTTTAAGTCAAATCTAAGTTTTTTTGGTGGCACTTTTAGACCACTTTTTAAATGGTTGAAGTTGAAACTTTAATATTTTACTTAATTACTTTAATTATCTAGTCAGAATGTGTCAAATAAATATACTATTTCACAGCCAATTCTAAAACTATTTTCTGTATAACTGGTTTTAATAATAAATGATCCACCTGATTATTATCTTTGCTTTTTTTTTTAAATCGAATAAAAGTTTATTTTTAATCGGGCTCACAATTTTGTTGTGTTTTAGGATTATTTGGGCTAAAGATTTTAGTTTTGTTTAATGCAATGAAACGAGGACACGTAAAATCACTAAATAAATGTTAAACAGAATCACAGAACACATCACTCGTCCCTCATTATTCGTCAGATCTAACATTTTTACCTTGACCAAAAATTTAAATGTTCTTACTCTTAAAAAATAATCACATAAACACGAACAGACATACAGATGTCGCGATATGCACAATGAATAAAACGATTATCCGACTTAGAAACAGTGGCATGAAAATCCATCTTTGTGGTTGTAAATCACGCATGGGTTTTTACGATGTGTTGATCTCAGGCCAGTGAAAATAGACACCGACTGTATCTTCAGTAGCCTATGGATTCATTCAGTGACTTCTTTGCTTCAGTTAATCTACTTGATATTTGAAAAATCTAGATATTTTTTCTTATTTAGTCTATTTATGACAATTTAAGACAAAGTGTGCCAAACTATATACATGCATATATATATAGATAGATATATTAATAGGCACTAGTTAATAAATATATACATAAATAAATAATAAAAGGCTTCATCTGCCAGTTACTTTTTAAAAATGCTTTTAAAAGAATCACATCGAAAATTGTCTTTACATCCAAAGCAAGCATGCAGATTATAATTAGAAATGCCTCTATACTTAAAATAAATACATTTTTTACTTATATAAAATGTTCATTAAATTATGTAATTCTTTAAAATTGTTTTTAATTAGTACTATCCATTGAGTGATATTTAGGGCTATTTGTAGATTGAAAAATATTTTGCTAAGAGATTTGTGCAGTCCAACTGGACATTCATGTTTTAATATTTTCAGAAAATAGTAAGTATGTAAGCAGGCACGACGATATGAGATAATCACTAAGGATCGCTTTCATTACGATGCACAGACACAGACTGCGCTCTACTTATAGAGCGTTTTTCCAGTCTGTGGTTTGAAGAGAATGGACAATGCAACTGCACACCGTTCTCACAGCGTGTTTGTGGTCTGTGCTGTAGATGTCCTCAAGGCCTGATTGACCAGTCGGACAACATTGGGAAGCCGAAAATTGCTTTTCATCCACTGTTGGGAGAAGGGAAGATGTATGCGCTCCCAAACATGTCATGCGATTAGATCCAAAATATAAGAGGGAGGTTAGCCCTTTCCAGCCAATCAGAAATGGTAACAAAGTCGGTTCGTCACGGGTGTAAAAGGTTTAAAACAGTTTATAACATTGAGTTGAGTAGTTATTTAAACTCACCTACTTCCAAAAGAAGGGGTTAATCCTCAACTAATTCTGTAATCTAACAGTGCCTTCAGAATCAGATTCAATTTGGATAAATTATTGGAAGTGTGAACGAATGAAACCTTTCCCAAAACCTGAGTAATGCATGACTTGCAGCATTAGGGAGTATCGGGCATTATTCAGAGGCAGATGTGTGGTATGGACTCCCAGAGATATCGTTCATGCTTTTATCCTCAGCACGATCAGAACCACTGGGAGGCCTAAAATGACAAGCCCTCACTCGTTTACATAACCTTTCCTTACAAAATGACATGTGCAAATAAACCAGCATTCAACAATTGATGGGATATTAAGTCTGCTATTAAGTGAGAAAGTATCTCAGTAGAGCTTAAAGGTTTTACACATGATTAATTGTGCACATTATTTCCTGGTTTGGTAGTTAAAGGATTAGTTCACCTCAGACTTAAAATTCCCTGATAATTTACTCACCCTCATGTCATCCAAGATGTTTATGTCTTTCTTTCTTCAGTCGAAAAGAAATTAAGTTTTTTGAGGAAAACATTCCAGGATTTTTCTCCATATAGTGGACTTCACTGGGGTTCAACAGGTCTAAATGTCAGTTTCAGAGCAGCTTCAAAGACTCTACATGATCCAGACGAGGAATAAGAGTCTTATCTAGCGAAACGATTAGTCAATTTCTTAAAAAACTTATTAACCATAAATGCTCGTCTTGCACATCACGTTGGAAAGGTCACGCGTAGGCGGAAGTAAAACTCCATCTCATTTTGTTTTCCAACTTCAAAATCGTCTGACACGACAAAATTGTCTAACTTAGTCTTTGCACGTTCGCTTTGTAGACACTGGATCGGTATTTCCACCTACGTCACGTGTGACCTTTCCAGCGTATTTACATAATGCGTGGGTAATTTTCTTTTTTTTAAGAAAACAACTGATTGTTTCGCTAGATAAGACTCTTATTCCTCGTCTGGGATCATGTAGAGTCTTTGAAGCTGTACTGAAACTGACATTTGGACCCGTTGAACCCCAGTGAAGTCCATTATATGGAGAAAAACCCTGGAATGTTTTCCTCAAAAACCTTAATTTCTTTTCGACTGAAGAAAGCAAGACATGAACATCTTGGATGACATGAGGGTGAGTAAATTATCAGGGAATTTTAATTCTGAAGTGAACAAATCCTTTAATTGGTGTTTCCCATACAAGTTGAGATAAATTTTGTGTGTTTGGAGATAAAAGGACAAAAGATGCTTTTACTCATAACTCACAAAACATTTACAAGACTGCATCAACATGTACAAAAACCTAATAAAACCAAATATAGATTTTTTTAATACCATGATCTAGACTCTGTACAGGTTGATGAACAAATTCAGCCACGCGTAAAATAAATGCATGCAACGAAGAGAATATTTACATCCTCTTCATGAGCTATTTTAAATTATAGTGAGCATATGGGAGTGAAATCTCGGAGACAGAACACTGGCGCAGTTCTGCAATATATGGAAGTCATGTGTGAGGTCATTTATCAGGAGCTCAGATTTAACGGAAACACTGTCCTGGTTTCCCACAGAATCCGCATTCCTGTGCGGCTTGCAGGCATTGATCTTCTCACGGGAACATCTGGAAGTTTTGCTTCAGCACAGATACCTGTATCTTCAACGTACAGTAGTGTAAATTGGCGATTGGAGGCCCGATGCTAGAACTTCGATTACATTTCACTATTCAAAATAAATGTTATTTATTGGCATCTATGAAGAACCTTTAATATCCATGGAACATTTCCATTGCACAAAACGCTCTTTACAGTGGAAAAAGGCTCTTTGGATGTTCTTTATGTTAAGAAAACAAAAAGGTTCTTTTAAGAACTGTTCACTGAAAGGTTGGCTGAATGGTTCATTGCTGCAAAACGCCCCTTTTGGAACCTTTATTTTTAAGTGTACTTGTTAGTTTTGGATCATAGTAATTTGCTCTTTTGCTCATTATTAAATGATATGAATGTCACAGAATGAAACAGTTTTTGTTGATTTACAGTGTGTCTTATTTGAAGCTGACCCAAACATCACATTCTATTAAAGCTAACGGATGCCCTGCTGCTTTACAGCTAGTTAAATTACACTTTGATGTTTTTCTCCTTGCTTCTCGCAGTGATTAAATAGCCGTTCCTAGTAAGCATCTGACCTCTGCTTATTCAAAGACACGGCCGACTCCAACAGGATGGAGTCAGCGTTCTCAGGGCAGTGACTGCTTCAAGCATGGACTCCAATTATACATTCTGCCTCGGTGTGAATTGATTTTCAAAAGAGGTATTGCCGTAAACACCGGTGTACAGAAAGGGCTAGAGGGTTTTTGCCTGAAGTACTGAAGTAGACCCAAACATAGTTTCCAGAGGAGAAATTTGCTAGAATGAGGCTCAGGACAATTAGGTTCTTTAAAAATTATGGTTCTTTATTGGCATATGTGGTTCCATGAAGAACTTTGGAAAATTTCCATTCCACTTTTTAGTGGGATTCTTTAGATTTTTAAAATTTTAAAAAGGTTCTTTAGATTATTAAAATGTTTTTCACTCTAAGAAATGGGAACTAAAAGTGTTTCTTCTATTGCATAAACACCCTTTTGGAACCTTTATTTTCAAGATTGTCTGGCATTGATGGCTTTAACAACCATGGAACATTTCCTTTGCAGGAAATAGTACAGCATGGTGCCAACAAAGCCATGCAAGATCATGGGTTTGATTCCCAGGGAATGCATGAACTTGATGAATTGTATATCTTAAAGGGATACTTCACAGCTGGCAAAATGGCCTTTCAATAAAACTTGGCTGCCAATACAGTAGAAAGGTGAAAAAATTTAAATCTGTTTAGCGGGAGTGAGTAACTTTTGGTTTCCAGCGAGTTATAGGGAGTGGATAAAGGCTACAATGAACCATAAATATGGAGTGAACGCCGCAACCGAAAATCTGAAAAACCTTCGTGTTTGTAGTCAACATTTCAAACTGGATGATCACGAATACAGTGTTTTAGGCCAAAATTTAAAGAAACTGCCGTGCCGTCAGTTCTGCCCAACCGCCCGAATCAAAATGTCATCGCATACATTTTGACTGTTGCGATCCCAAATCGGACTCATGACCTGTAACTCAATCAATCAAGCAAGTGTTCAGAGGAGAACTGGCCCCGACTAAGCCTGGTTTCTCCCAAGGTTTTTCTTTCTCCATTTTGTTGGAGTTTTGGTTCCTTGTCGCTGTTGCCTTTGGCTTGCTTGGTCGGGGACACTTGCTTGTTATTCAGGAGTGTTTTTGATATGCCTGCATTGGCGCCGTTGTATGCGAACTGAGCCGGACGATTACATCACTGTTTTCTCCAGTGCTGATATACATAAATTAACTAGACTAATAACTATTGATCTTTCAATAGTGTGGAATGAATCAATACAAATATATAGAATAAGCTGGACAATGACACCATTTTCTTTGGGAGCTGCTGTACAGCCAAAACTTATATGCCAATTATTACTGTAAAGCTGCTTTGCCACAATTTGCATCGTAAAAAGCGCTATAAAAGTAAAGGACTTGACTTGACAGGTAAAAAGAAGCTGTTGCCATAGTGTTCCATTTTCACCATAATTCTTTTTTAAAGAGTAAACAAAGTACGATACAATTTTCAGTGATAAACCTACCCTTACAATAACAGTTCTGTTAAAAACCCTCTGTTTATCCCACTGTCCGTGGGATACAAAATTTCTCGAAAGCCCTATTAAATGTGAATTTCTCATTCCAGGTAACATGGAGAACATTGTCCATTTACACCAACTTTATAACAATGAGGGTTGTAAATGTAACAAATGTAAATGGAATGTTAAGTGGATCTGGACTTGATGCCTAAAAAAGTAACAGGTCAAATCTTCATAGGAGGTGATCATGTGGCTAAATGCATCTGGTAAATGACGAGTATCCATTGTGCAATGAAGCTTAGTCATGAGGTGGGGTAATGCTTCAAAAAGTGCTGTTATATATCAAGTGTCAATGGCACAAAATCTAAGCTTTCCTGAAATGTTTCTAACAGCGCTTTCTTTTTAAGAACTGTATCTGATGAAATTGATTAGATTCTGCATTCTATATGACAAGCAGAAAAAACATAGAGCACTGCTAAAATTGCCAAACATTTGGACAGTTATGAAACCCAGACTGTTGCTGTCAATGCGGAAATTGCAGCCAAAACCAAAGAGCTTTGGCTTTAAAATGCAAAACATGCAATGGCACTGTTTAAAAAATTTGGTGGTAGGCAGATTCAGCATAACATGGGCTACAAAGCCAAGGAAAGAGCAGGGTGGGACTGAAAGTGCTCACCACAGCAATTATGATCATTTCTCTGCCAAACACAAAGAGACAGAGGAGCTGCGTTATCACAAAATATTATTACATCTGATACTCTCGATTCAAATACATAAAACTTAAATTTAGGGCTTAATATAAAGTCAGTTGGAATGCTTTATTGTGCATCATTTACAACCGTACACTAATTTGATGAAATTCTGCCAAAAGTGCCAATAATTACTTGTGTTCATTTGTTTTTTTTAGAATTTTAATAATACTATTAATTATGAAACATTATTTTGACATATGAATGAAATCCAAGTCCAGCATGCTGCAAAGTACATCAAGAAATCAAATGAACGAACAATACACTGTTTGTTTGGTTGACTGGCTCAAACATGAGCATATATCACCCAAAAAAACTTTGACACAGTTGAAAAGATTGTGGAATGGAGAAGCTCAGTGTTGTGTGCTTTGAACAGGCACGATTTGATTATTTACTTACAATCTGGGCATGTTTGTACTTTCATCAAGAAACTGATTCAGGCGTGCAACATAACAAAAACGTATTTTCAACTAAGATAAAGAAAGGCTTCTTATACATTAGAAACCTTTGAAATGTAAGGTGACAACAGAACTCTCTTTATGTTGAAGTAAAGAATATTTGTATAAGAGTAGAAAACGTTCTCTTTGGGACTCTTATGTTGCATTTCCTTTGTTCCCGGTTTTCCCGCTCATCATTTGTAGCCATGGTTTTTGATTAGTTATTCACCTGTCTCCTGTTAATGATCTCGTTTCATCTATATATTTAAGCCTGTGTTTCCAGTTTTGTCAGTCCTCCACTGTGTGAAAGTTGGCTTTCGTAAAGGTGCACTATGTAGTTTTTCGTCCGCTAGACGTCGCCTTTTCAAAACAAAGGCGTAGCTTGATGACGCCAAGTTTGAGCGAGGAATCTTGGGACATGTGGTCTTCACCTCACAGTTGGTGGAAAAGAGTCGGGATGGGACTCGGGCAGAAATCATGTGATTATTAATGTTACTTTAGTAGGGCGAGGCGCTGGAGCGATTGTTAATGAGAGACGAACGCAGAACCTCTCGAGCAGCGGGACTTTTATTATGCCACAGTCGCCGGCGCCGCTTCTCCGGTCATGAGTACGAGATAAACGCAGCTCTGTTTATCATATTAGATACATTTGAGTGTGTTGAAAATGATGTTATAACGTTACTCTGTGCGTTCGCTCGCCGGCTGCTGTGAGACACTTGTTCACACTGCAGTAAGAGAGATCGATTTTAGAATATCATATTAAATGCTGGATGGCTTGAGTTAATAAATGGCATGCGATTAATTTTAAAACGTATTGTATGACGGAGAAAATTCTCTTACTAAAAATAAAAGCTGCATTTGATTATGCCACTTACATTTACATTTATTCATTTGGCAGACGCTTTTATCCAACGCAACGTACAAGTGAGGACAAAATAGTGTACTTGACAAAATAACGTTTTTCTCTGAGGCATTGGCAATAAATCATAAATCAAGAAAATTAGATTTAAACAATAAGACTAAACATGTTGAGCTATATTACAATTAGTTTTCTGTCTATAAATGTTCCAAAACAGATGTTCCCTTGTCTGTGTTCCAACATGTAATGTATATTAAAGCATCTTTGGTGTTTCCTTGGTTTCTACAAAATAAAACCGGAAACCGAGGATAACGCGGATATGACGCCATTGACAGGCGACTCCCTCACACGTCCCGGATCCTTGGTTAAAACTGCGATTTTCTCAAAATTTACAAATAGTTGTAAACATTTGGGATATTATTAGTACTCAACTGAACAAAATATATGACACTGGTTTTTGGATATTTTAAAAAATGTACATATTGCAGCTTTAAGCAGTTCTCCTGTAGATTTCCAGAGTGTTGTTGATGTGTTTAGTTAAATAAAGACAGTTGAAATAGATATCCTTGCTTCATTTTCCTTGTCTAACTGTGACAATGAGAGTTTTTGTGAATGTTCATTTTCTTCCACACTTCAAATACGTTACTTGTCTGTAATGGGTTGAGAAACGGATCAACACAAACGCTCTTTCTCCTCAATATTTTGTGCATAGACACAAACACTAAAACCACAATTAATCCATTGTAATATGTCTGTTCCCAGGTAAAGATGGCACTGGACTGACAGACACCGAGATGCCTCAATCTGCTGATCCTACAGGTATGGATGGTAGTTACATCAACTTGAAAGACCCCGGGGTCAAAGGTCAATCAGAACGCCCTGAGCTCGGCAGTCCTCTGGACAAGAGTGAGCCTGAGAGCAATAAAGGCAAGAAAAGACGGAACCGCACCACCTTCACCAGCTATCAGCTGGAGGAGCTGGAGAAGGTTTTCCAGAAGACGCACTACCCTGATGTCTACGCCCGTGAACAACTAGCACTCAGGACGGATCTCACAGAAGCGAGGGTGCAGGTAGGTCTGGTCATCCCATCTTTGAAAATTAACTTGATAGTTTTGTTGCATAAATTACATTAGAATAGGCTTTTATTTGAGATTCATACACTTCAGAAGAGCTGCAGTATAGTTTTAAAGGGATCCTGGCTGCGTGAGATTCTCCAGCTTTGTTGTTGTTGAGCTGTTAAAGCTCCGCCCTCTTCTGGAAAGGGGTCCGGGAGCAGCAGCTCATTTGCATTTAAAGGGACACACACAAAAAAACGGTGTGTTTTTGCTCACACCCAAATAGGGGCAAATTTGACAAGCTTTAATAAATGATCTGTGGGGACAGATAAAATTAATATTCTAGGTTATTTAATTTCTATGTACAACATTTGCAGCCGGTTGTCAGTTACTACAAAAACAGCGACTCAGGGGCCGTTTACACAACACCGCTTTCAACTAAAAATGGAAAAGTTTTTATGAGTTTTGGCTGTTCATTTACACGACAACGGCATTTTGAGGCCCTGAAAACGCAAACTTTAGTGCAAAATTTTGATAATGATACCGTTAACATCTTCATGTAAACTACAAAAACATGAATTTGTGAAAGCAGTAACTTCATGGTAATTCAGTCTATAGGCGTACAATGTTTCTTTACAAAGTGACATCGCCACCTACTGGCTTGGCATGAATAATACAGCTTAGTCGTTTTCGCTGATCCGTGAATGGGATTGTTTTGAAAAACTTTTCTGTTTTTAGGACATTGTTGTCGAGTAAACGTACCCTAATTCTTCAGTTTGTAAAACAGCAATTACTTTTAATAATAAAACATCACTTTTATTAATATTATATAAAATTATACAATATTATATTCAAAAAATTGTTCATTAGTTTAATAATATGTTTGAATTATTATTATTATTATTATTATAAAATATTAACACTATTATTAATGTATGATATTACATAAAATCATACAATGATATATTGAAATAATATCTTACACTTTTATTAATATTTTATAGGCTCCATATGACCCAACAGAGGACAAATGGTTTGGAGAATGGTTGGATGGATAATATTTTATAGTTTTATATTATTATTATTAATATTTGATATTATTCTCAGTAAATCAATGGCGTGTATTTTTTAGTAGCTCCATTTAGTTAATTTGCCTATTTTTTTAAAAATCCGTTTCCCAGAATTCTACAGTTCCCCCCTCCGCCACCTCCCGCTGTGCATAACACAGATCTCAATTCTCACATCATGACAGAGAAGTTGGACCCGCATATTTTTTCCAAACTTCTAGTCCATGTTTAATGTACCTCTCTACACCACAGTGTTTAAGGATGTTAAGAAGAGTTAGGGAGGAAAAAACACACACTCTCTGGCAGTTGAAGAAAACACAGTTTGAGATGCCATAATCAATTTCCAAGCAGAGAATGAGGCATCGTCAGGAACCGGGCCATGTTTTTGAAGGTACAGTGCAGTAACTGCATTCGTTCCGAGTCCAAACAGAACCAACTATCGCACACACATGAGTCTAATTACCTCGAAGGCTGACAACACAGTGCAGACTCTGTTGAGTGACTACAGGGTTCGACCCGTTTTTCAAAAACATACCTACAGACATACGCAATTGTGAAGAGCCCCTCCTGCTTTCCTCCCCAGCACTGTTGTTTAGTGCTGGCTGTTCTCTCTCGCTCTCTCTGTCAAACAGGACTTTTTCCCTCAACACATTGTAACGGAGGATGTTTTGGATGATGTCATAGTTTTAGTCCTCGGGACATACTTGGAATACAATTTGGTATCTTTTCATGCTCAGACCTTGCGTTTTGTGAGTGTGTATATATATATATATAAATAGCGATACACTTATGTACCATAAGTGTCCTTATACAATGAGAGCATGTGTATGTGTGTGTCTGTGGACCTGCACAAAAGGTCCACTGCTCTAGTCAGTGGGTCTCTGAGAGGTCAGAGGGGGCAGCTCTGGAGAGCCGCGGGCTTAGGCGTCAGGAAATTAAACATGAAATGTAAACAAACTCCAGCCTGAACATTCTCCTCTTTCACTTTCTAACATCCTTATTTCCCTTCAGAATTTGAGTTTGAAGAAAAGAAAGGGCAAAGGAGAAAGTTTGTATCAGAGAATGATGAAAAAACCCAGAAAGAAGCGGAAGACATGAACTCAGAATTCTTAGAAAAGAGTCCGAATTGAGGTGTTAACTCAAAATGATGTTGTAAATTGTAATTTGTAAGCCACCAAAGGGACAGGGTGAAGAAAAAAAAAAAAAAAAACATGAGATGGGAGGAAAAAATATTTGGCAATGCTTTTGCGTTCTCGAACACAACGTTTTTTGCGAGCGAACGCAAAGTTTCTCAGGGGAACGCAAACATTTTAAAGCTTTGCTAAATATTTTTATATGCCATATGCCCTCTGTAATATATAAACTTGCAAATGCAAGACAAAAATCACAATTTTGTAATAAACTGTGAGAAAACGTTTGAATTGTGAGATGTTAGCTCAAAATGGCAAAATATCAACTCACAATGGCAAGAAATAGTCAGAATTGTGTTATAAACTCATAATTGTGAGAAAAGTCACAATTGCGAGAAGTAAAGCCCTGATTGCAAGACGTAAATGCGTAAATTTGAAAAAAAAAAAAAAAAAAAAATCTGAGATATTAACTTGGAAATGTAAAAAATAAAGGCTGAATTGTGAGAAAAAGTGCAATTACCTTTTTTATTTTTCCTTTCTGTGTGCTTCCCAACTATATCTCTTAGGGAAATTGTAACTATTTTACAAGGTGCCGATTTTGTATGAATTTGCAGGATGTGAATTTAGAGAAAAGTAAGTAAGAAGGTCCTTCCCTAAACATAACTGAACACGTAATCCGCATGACATCAACGCTTTCATAAATTCAGGTTTTTGTAGTTTACACAGAGATGATAACTGTATTGTTTTCAAAAACTTGCACTTTGAAACACTGTTAATCATGTAAATGGCCAAAATGCGTAAAAAAAGTTTTACTTTTTTAGTTGAAAATGATGTCGCGTAAACATCCCCTATTTAATGCCTGACAGTCTGCTCAGCTGGTTTAGATTAGTTATTAAACTAAATGCTAAACTCTTTCCCTGCCATTGGCAGAATTTTTTGGCTTTCCGTGTTATACGGTAGGGGAGCGCCATTACTCCCAATCAAAAATCTCCAAATCAAAACAGATGCGAAAGAGCAGAAACAAGCGATAAAAGCATTGCTTATATGCACGTTGTAGTCTTTGAAATAAAAAAAATGTGATTTTCTCACATTCTTTTGTTAAAAAATGTTTTTTGGTTTTTTTTAAGTATTAGAAAAAAAGAATGCATGAAGATTTTTTTTTTTTAAGCAGAGACTCTTCTTTCGTTTGATATTGAATTTTAACAATATATTCTTGGGGCCATGAAAGTTGAGTGAAAATGATTAAAAATGCTGTCGCTGGCTGGCAACTTTAAAAAAAAATGCTGGCGGGGAAAGAGTTAATGTAAAAAAGCATTTACATTATACACTGTCCTTCAGTTAATCTTCAAAACATCAGAATACAGATGCTGCTCGGCTCATTGATCATCGGTCATTATCTCTGATTGCTCTTAATTTCGTATACCAAGGAAAAACAATATAAATGTCCAAAGAGACAGGGATTGAATTACAAAGATTCTTAAAACAGATGACATGATCATAATAGCACTTGGAGGTCAGGAGCAGGCCATGACATCGGCCTGAACTATCAAATTACTTTGTATACAATTGGCCCCTATAGGACAACTTGAGCTAATTCAAGCAATATATTTTGTAACTCAAATAAAGTTTAGTTGAAATGCATTGTATCTTTTGTACCTTCCGTTACCCTTCCATAATATCTGTCTGGGGTTCCTGGGGTTGTGATTGGACAGGGCTTTACTTCTCACAATCCAAGTTTAGCTCAGTGGTATTGAGAGATTGACAACTGCCCTTTAAAATAGTCAATGTGACCCTGGACCACAAAACCAGTCGCACGGGTATATTTGTGGCAATAGCCAACAATACATTGTATGGGTCAAAATTATATTTTAATTATAATTTCCTACCGTAAATATTTCAAAAATGTATTTTTGTGACTGGATATGCGTTGCTAAGGACTTCACTTGGACAACTTTAAAGGCAATTTTTTCAATATTTAGATTTTTTTGCACCCTCATATTCCAGATTTTCAGTCGTATCCTATCCTAACAAACCATACATCAACGGAAAGCTTATTTATTCAGCTTTCAGATGATGTAGAAATCTCAATCTCAAAAAACTGACCCTTATGATACGGTCACATATGCATGTTTAAATGCATGAGAGCTTAAACATGGGAGTTTTCTTCCTTCCAAAATTACACACCAGAGACAAATCCAGGAGTATTTGTGGAAACACTTCGGTATGGGGAACACATATTAACTATTAACTACCACTTTTGCCCCAATAAACTCTTAATTTACTGCTTATTAATAGTAAGGTAGTTGTTGTAGCATTTAAATTTAGAGATAGGGTAGAATTGAGGGATGTAGAATATGGTCACACAGAATAAGACATTAATATGTGCTTTATAAGTAATAAACAGCCAATATGCAAGGTAATAAGCAACTAGTTAAAAGTGAGAATTGTTCCCCAAACCGAAGTGGGTAACACTTTAGTATAGGAAACACATATAAACTATTAACTATGACTTTCCCCTTAATAAATGCCTAATTTACTGCTTATTAATAGTTAGTAAGGTAGTTGTTAAGTTTAGGTATTTGGTAGGATTAAAAGCCAATTCACACCGTGCCAACCAACGCCAACAGACGTGTGAATTGGCCTTAAGAATGTAGAATAAGGTCATGCAGAATCAGTAATATCATATCATATACATATCATAATATGTGCTTGATAAGTACTAATAAATAGCCAATATTCTAGTAATATGCATGCTAATAAGCAACTAGTTAAAGGGCCCTAAAACAAAGTGTTATGGTTAGCGTATTTGGTTGGTGCAGTGGTGATTGTGGAACCCAGTTGTTCTAAATCATCAACAAAACTTAACATCTTACAACCTTTTTTAAATTGACATGTGTGGGTTTTTTGTCATTTGGGAAGAAAAGAATCAGACCTTTCTCCGCCATACTGTGAATTGAAGGAAATGGCTCAGGGAAAAACTTGACAGGATCATATTGAAAAACAAACATCTATAATATAAATACATGGAATCTCTCATCATGTCTGTTGCAGACTTCAATAAGTCAAAAATGAGTAAGTAAAGAATGATTGAGATAATGTAAATGTCAACAGCAGAATAAAACATTGCATCCGGTAAAATTTGAAAGTAACAAACTGTACAATTACATGTATTTACAAATCATAAAATATCAAAACATATGTTGAGGTCTGACGGCGTGCAGCTGTGGTTCGGGGTTGTTGGTTTGTGTTATGCTGCACTAACAGCAGATCAGATCTGGCCTCGTTGTGATTGATGAGGTGGACCTGCTCCAGACTTTAGCGAGGCTCGACCCGCTGGCTGAGGGGAGACAGACTATCAAAGTGCAGCGCTCCAACCTGTGCTGGAGTTCAAATCCATACATAAATAGTGCAGTGCGGACAGCACATTAAAGACATCAGCTGGCAGTGCTTTTATGTGCCTCACGATTTATAGCTTTGCATGGGCTTAAGTATTCACTACAAGTCACTACCGGGAGAATCCAGTTCTCTGTAGATTTTAGTAGTCAGTGTATAAACAGCATTGATCATTTGTATTTCTAGTAGCAAAATAAAAGATTTTACAGAAGAATATACAGTACATGTATTCACCCCATTGATCATTTCGAATAATCAGATGTTTGGTTTATTTCCTACAGGTGTGGTTTCAGAATCGCCGGGCCAAATGGAGAAAGAGGGAACGCTTTGGTCAGATGCAGCAGGTTCGGACACACTTCTCAACGGCCTATGAGCTTCCTCTTCTTACACGACCAGAAAATTATGCACAGGTAAAAGGAAAATCTGTACTACCAATTAGGGCTATGCAGTATGGACAAAATAATCACATTGCGATTTTTTTTTAATGAATATATTGCAATTGCGATTTATTTTGCAATTTTGGTAATTGTTTTTGCTTTTTCAAACATCCTACATTCTGAATGTATTCAGTGCACAAGAAGTGCATAACAAAATGTTTCACAATGAAGTAACTGTATTTACAGCTTCATAAACAAAACTGTAATTAACTGTCTTTAAAACAGACAACATAAAATAAATGAAGGTTAACTAACCTAAATTCCAATCATAATAAGTAAACTTCAAAATTGTATTTCAGTGCACACATTTCACAATGAAGTAACATAATGTACAGTAGGATTAACTGCTTGATAAACAAAACTGTAATAAATTGTGTCTTAAAAACAGACAACACAAAATAAATTAAGATTATTTCACCTCCTTAAACTCGTATTCAACGCCCGCCTTACATTTCTCATACATTTCACTTGTGTGAAATAAGTGCGAGTTGGCAGCTGGTATCTTTTGTCCAGTGTTTGACTCCAAAATTCTCTCAAACGACTGATGTTGAATTTCTCTTTGGTACCAAATCATTTTATTCTGAACTGCATCCATATTTTTTCTTCTTTCCTCCCGTTTGCCTATTCTGTTCTCATTTGTGCGGTGTGCTGAGTGAGCTCTGATTGGTTAACATCTTAAACATGCGCACAATAACTTTGCAGTATTCTGAATTAAAATATAAATAAATTAATAAATAAAATTGCAGACTTGTGCGATTTAGAAATTGCATGTGCTCAAATCGCGATTGTTTTGCGATTGCGATTAATTGCACAGCCCTACTACCAATCCTAGATTTCTATTTATATACCAAGCTGCTATTTGACTTAGTTTAGAAACGACCAGCATCACAAATCCTCTCCCGTGGCCTCATGGGATAGTGAAGCATCCATTGGATGCGCACTTCAGAATCTCGTTGGAAGTTTTCTGTGAATACTGTGAATTCAGACTCATTCTAGATACTTTCACACAGTGTTTTCGTCTAAATACAGTAATAGGGAATTATGCACATCAGGATGCAGCCAGTCACAATTACATTTATTACTGAGTCAGTGAATTCATTCAAAACCATTTTTTAAATAATTTATTCAAACATTTTTTTGTTTGGTTGTATATTCAGAATCGTGATCTCTATTCGAAACCCAAAAAATCGTGATTCTCATTTTCGTCATTAATTCATACTTAGAAAGTAGAACTGAAATGACGTTCATTACAAGATGATTATTTAAAACATTTCTAATGCACCTATTAAGTATTAAGTATCTCTTAAAAATACTGAGTAAAAATCTTGTCTCGTTCTCGTAAACTCAATCTCATGTTTCATCTCCGGATTACAAATGTGTTTTTCTTTTACATTTTTCTTTAGATTCAGAACCCATCTTGGCTGAGTGGCAGCAGTGCAGCCTCACCAGTGCCTGGGTGTGTGGTACCTTGTGATACTGTCGCTTCCTGCATGACCCCTCACCCTCACTCCGCTAGTGGCGTGTCTGATTTCCTCGGCATGCCAAGCCCGGGTGGGAACATGGGACAGACACACATGGGCAGTCTTTTCGGCAACTCTGGAGTGGGTGGAACCATTAATGGATTCGATCTCAGCGTTGAACCAGATCGCAAATCCTCCAGCATCGCCACCCTGCGCATGAAGGCGAAGGAGCACAGCGCCGCGATCACATGGGCCACATGATGCCTTCATCTGGGACACAGAAGACCAGACAACCTCAGCCCTAAGCTGTCAGCACTAATGAGGTGAAAGTTAATGCCATCTGGAGCCAATATGAACATGAGAAATGGAGGCTCGAAGCTTTAAAACACTTGGAGATTCAATTTTGAAGTTTTCTGGAGGAAGTGGATGAGTAGTGGGAGCTTGAATGAGTGGAATCCCATGGGCCAGTTTCAAAATAGAGACTGATTTATTAATATACTGACTTCCCATGTATTATCATTGAAAAAAAAAAATCCGTATGCACTATTTTGTCCTATCAATTACCAGACATACATTACCATTCAAAAGATTGGGGTCGGTAGGACTTTTTTTTTTCTTTCTTATTTTGTTTAATGTTTATGACCACCAAGAGTACATTTATTTAATCAAAAATAGAGTAAAACAGTGAAATATTTTACGATTTAAAATGGTAATAATTGTAATAATAATTTGATGGTTCAACCCGAAAACTCTCATTTTGCTCCAAATCTGTATGATTTTCTTTATTATTTGAAACACACACACACACACACAAAAGATATTCTGAAAAAATGCCTGTTTTTGTTTTGTCTCCTTACAATGAAAGTCACTCCCCTTCAAACTAACCGTTCGCAAAGACCCGCCCCCTTTAGATACTGTTGCTATCCGACAAGCCATGCGCTCTCACGCCACACATCATGTTCTCACGAAGTGAAAAATACATCGTGGAGGAAAGAGGACACTGACAACACGTCGACAGACAAGACAGAGCAGGTTACTTTTGATATGAAACTATGTTTCAAATTTCAAATATTGTAATTTTTTAAAGAAGTTTAAACAATAAATAGCATATAGTTTCTCTTTAATGTGTCGTGACAGATCGCTGTAGCTCCTCGTGAACCGATCATCTCTTCATACTAGTTCATTTATAGCATCAAATAAACATGAATGAACATCAGAAGGAATGTTATTTCAAGCGTGGAAAGACGTGAGGACACACAATTTTTCAAGTTCAAGTTCACCAACGTTAATCTACTAACTCCCCTGACTGCTTTGTCGGACAAAATGCCGGATTCGGGGTTATGATTGGTCAGATCGCCTGTCAATCAAACTGCCGACGAATGGTCAATTGCACAAATTGAAGTTGTGAATTGGAAACGTCAATTTTGCAAAAACTCACATATAATGCAAAAAAGTTTATGCTCGCATGAGGTGGTTTTTCAGGCAATTCAAAAAAGGAATATTATTTCGCAAAATTGCAAAGAACTGCAAATAGTTTTTTCACATTTACAGGTCACCTGGTGCATGTAAAAGTCCATCATTCTTTAAAGAAGGTGGTTCAGATATGAAGACGATACAGAGTTCTTTATTAAACAAAATTATTACAGCAATACTGGATTCTAAACAACGAAGAAATGCCACAATTTATCTAGACCTCGAAACAGATAAGAGGGAGAAACACCTCACACATGGCCGCTCCCAAGTATAAGGGCATTAATGCTTGGATAACACGTCTACGTCCCTTTCATTTAAAAATAATGGCTAGTGCGGTGGCTTGAACCTACTAACATCCATTGCCATTTTTTTTGGAATGACTTATAGCAAGAGGAAAAAATTATGTTTCAGTCGCATAACATCTTTATTAGATATTGTTATTAGAAACGCCGTCACTTCGCAATATTTTTTATTGACATTTAGAAAATATCGCAAAGGTTTTGCAAAAATTTGTCATGAAAACCCGACTACTGAGATCCAGTGTTGTTTCGGACCACACTAACTCTCATTGTAAGGACAAAAACAGTTAAAAAAAAAAATTTTGTATTCCATTGAAGAAAGTCATGCAGATTTAGAATGACAAGAAACTAAATGATGACAGAATTCTTATTTTTCAGTGAACTGTCCCTTTAATGTGGAAGCCCGTTTCCACCACAAAGAAGATTATTGTGACTTTTTATCTCAGAATTCTGACTTTTTTTCTCAGAATTGTGAGATATAAAGTCAGAATTCTGAGAGAAAAAGTCATAATTGTGAGATACAAAGTCATAATTGTGAGATACAAAGTCATAATTGTGAGATATAAAGTCAGAATTCTGAGAAAAAATTCAGAATTGTGAGATATAAAGTCAGAATTGTGAGATATAAAGTCAGAATTGTGAGATACAAATTCAGAATTGTGAGATATAAAGTCAGAATTCTAACAAAAAAAGTCAGAATTGTGAGATACAAAGTCATAATTGTGAGATATAGTCATAATTGTGAGATATAAAGTCATAATTGTGAGATATAAAGTCATAATTGTGAGATACAAAGTCATAATTGTGAGATATAAAGTCAGAATTCTAACAAAAAAAGTCAGAATTGTGAGATACAAAGTCATAATTGTGAGATATAGTCATAATTGTGAGATATAGTCATAATTGTGAGATACAAAGTCAGAATTCTGAGAAAAAAAGTCATAATTGTGATAATATAAAGTCAGAATTGTGAGATATAAAGTCAGAATTGTGAGATACAAAGTCATAAGTGCGAGATAAAGTCAGAATTGTGAGAAAAAAAGTCGCAATCTTTTTTTTTCAGTGGCTGAAACGGGCTTCCATACTTTAAGCCTAAATAAGGGGTAAATATCTAAGTATGCTTTGTGTAATCAAAGTCACAGCAGTAAAACTGCTCCACATATGAAAATATTAGATAAAATGGCTAATTAAATACCTGAGCAGGACAAGCTTTTGTCAGTGCTTGCTTTTAGTGAGGCTTAAGAAGACATCTCTGGCATCAGTTCATATATAGTGCATATGAACTGATGCCAGTGATGTCTTCTTAAGCCTTAAGTATAATAAAGCATTAGAAGAACAAGAGCTTCCCATCCAATGTGGGACATTTTACAGGCAGTAGAATGCTTACTCAGCCAAAGAGCACATCAAACAGATCCAGATAGGGTGAGAGCCATTCTATATTAGCCAATGAAGTACCAGCTTTGGACCGCTTCATTCTTGATTCGTCAAACAGGCAGATTCTGTCCAGCTCAAGCTCCAGAAATACTCCCTTTAATCGCAGCCACATTCTCATAACCAGAGGTAATGGGACATTGTTTCCAGATAAATGGTGGAATGTTGTGTTTGTTTTGTGTTAACGGGACACAGCTCTATCGGTTGGAACATAAGCCTAACTTCATTAATTTCCTGGCTCGATGCAGCATTAGTTCCTTTGCACCAGCAAAAGGTCTAGTTTCTCCCGCTGCAGGGTGGGTCACCGCACAAAAACCCATGAAGTGTGAGAAGAGACTCTAGGATTGGCGCCATTTGGGTTCGGAGCCAATAATGTGCTGCAAACTCAATTGTTTTTTTTTTGAGAAAGGGTTCTAACTAAATTGATCTCCTACACAAAGCACTATAACTATAAAGCTAACAATTAAGACATAGTTCTAAAAATCTTTCGAAATATAGAAAAAATAGCAGTCAACACCACAGCTATAACGATAACGGCACAGAGAAACGGTATCGTTGGAATCACTTTTCCAGCTGACGAACGATAAAAACTTAGTCGCTTTTCCAATGGCAGAGCAAACCGTTCTTTCCTTAACCGTTCCGACCCAGTAGTTTACGTCGCTCCCAAAAGCAAACCAGCAGCAGAGAAAACTCTTGCTAGGTAACTTTTTTTTATAGACGTTTTTATATTAGACTTATCATAGATTTCGAGCCCCCCAGGAATTTGGTCTCCTTTAGGACCCCGAGCGATCCCATTGGTTCAATAGACTTTTAATGGGTATTATTTTTAGTGCCCGATTATAATTCCTGCAAATCATGCCATGATTTATATAGTTTAAAATGCAATATAATGAGCATCGGTGTCTTTTAAATTTCACGGTAGTATTTACCTGAAGTTGTGAAATCAAGCATTTCCCGCTCTTACAGTTTTTTTTAGTTAGCTTATGTACTAGCACTACCCAATTAGCCTGCTAGCTTAGCTTATGCTAACTACTCACAAAAATCATTAATTTGAACCACATGTAATTGAGAACTTGATGTTGTTTCAAATGAATGATTTTTGTGAGTAGTTAGCATGACAATTAATTTATTACAAATAAAGTATTATTGTATACTGTACCATTTTGCTATTACTGTGTAAAATTAATATTATATTACAGAACATAGCATAGCATTTTTAGGCCTGCTTGTGATTTTTGGTTGTGGTTTTATTATGCAATTCACAGGCATTCATTGCATGTTGTTTGTGTGATAACATCATACAATAGTGAAGAAGGTTATAATTAGTCAAGACACCTCGATAACAACTTTTGATCAGGCATTACCACCTGGGTCCTAAAGGAGACCCAATTCCTGGGGGGGGGACTCAAATTTTCATGAATTTTCAGGCCCTTATCACATGTACGGGTTTTTCGAAGTAAAATTCTATCGTGGTGAATGAGAGAATACATTAAATATATTTTTTTGTGTTACCATTTTCTCAAGTAGCAAAAGAAAAACTCGACATCAGTGTTTTCTCAACTTTCAAAAAGAGGAAAAAAATAGAAGGATGTCAACTTTACCGTCACTCACACAGCCGTTGTATTAGAAACACCCTCATAGAAGTGTAAACTAGTTTTTATTAATTGGTTGGAAAGATAATACAATACTAAGCGTCGTGTTATTGTGACGAGCAGGGCGGGCGAGAGCCGTGAGGGAACGGCGCGAGGCCGGTGACGCGAGAGATAATGAGCGTCAGCTGCGCGGCGCACCGGTCTCGTATCTCTCACGGAGGAGCTCCGGAAACATTAAAGAGGAGCGACAACAGGTGCGCCGCGCAGCTGACGCTCATTATCTCTCGCGTCACCGGCCTCGCGCCGTTCCCTCACGGCTCTCGCCCGCCCTGCTCATCACAGTTATAAATGTACATACATTTAAAAAATATATATATGAAAAAACTTATTTGCTATGCTGATGACAAGACTGTGGAAAGGGTCCATTCTTTACCGTTCTGGAAAAGCGGCTATTGACAGCCAATCAGATTCCATCCTGCTTTAAAGAGCTCGCGCATTTAAAGCTACAGGCGGCAAAACTGCTTGGGATAAACATGATATCTTCCGCTGGTGTGGACGCTAATAGTTATTGTTCTTGGTGTGAACAGGCGTTTAGTCCCGTTTTATGAGAAATCTAAATGAAAACTGTCAAGATTATGAATAAAGAAATCTGTAAATTTAGTGGAAAAAAAAGCACTTTACAGACTTCCTGATTGAGACTAGCTAGAGCTTCCTTCAATTTCAAGTTCAAAACTCAGTTGATCTTTCCACCTCTAAATGTTGGAGACAGAATGTGACGGAGAGATTATTGTGTGTTCAGAGAGGGCATAACTGTTTTTTTTTTTCTTTCTTTCATGCGCCTCTATTATTTCCTCAGTTTAAATACTACTGAGACATGCAGTTAAAATATATTATCATCAGTTCTTTGTGTTTGTACAGAATGCACTTTGAATAATACAGTGATTTTACTTACTATGCGTGTTTTGAGTGATATAGTTTTCCTGGTTTGGTTGTTTTTCTTGATAACATAACTAATTTTCTTTTGTACAATTGTCATTAAATTTTGTCCTGAAAATACTGTACAAGTTTTGTTACTGTACGTGTCTCACGAAATTCAGGCGATAACAAGCTGATGTAAAATACAAAGCATTTTATCCATTTGTGATGTGTTGTTGCTGTATAATAGTGAAATAAATTAAATTAAAATGATTACTTGCAATCAACCTAAACATTTTACAAACAAAAATGTAGTATTGTCCAATCAAATCATCCCTTTTTGAGCAGTGTGAGCTAATTGTTTCTGCATAACAATACAGAATTGCATGGATTTCAATATACGATCGTTTCACATGAGGAAAAAGCATTAGTCATCTGAACCACAGAAAGGGTGTGAAAAAAGGAAGAATGATTTACATGTAAATTGCTCCTCAGTGAACGAACAATGGTGGATCGGACTGACACGATTCCAGATATGTTAAACTGCTTCCCAATAGGATCCTATTTTAATCCATTATATTTATATCCATAGAGAGGAATTCAAAAACCTCGAGGCTACATGTCAAGAAGGTCATGTATTGGCCTATTGTAATTTAACAGATTTGAAGGCAGTGGTCCCACATTCCATTCTTAAAAGTTGTTAAAAACATGGACGCACTACATAAAAAGAGCATTTCGCAGACTGAGTGCCAGAGTTCAGCATATTTCACAGCACTAAGGAGCAAACTTTGTCATCTTCTGCGTTGAGCAACAGTTTTGGTCTGCGTCCAGAGCTGTAAGGAGACAGCCAACACAATGCTTGTCACCCAATAAAACCTCCACTGGGACCTGACAGCCTTCCAGATGAGGCTGGATCTCTCCCAAATGAATCCATCAGGGAAGATGTCTGGCACTCACACAACCCATTTTTACTTTCTCACTCCCTGAACGGTCCGATCCCTTCTCTCTTCTTACATCTTTGGCAGAGTTTCAGTCCCTTGGGGTTTGCTAAACTCTCTCCATCTCACACGCACAAACAGAAAACCGAACGCTGACAAAGATAAAGGACGATGTACGACTTAAGAAAAAGTGTACGGTGATAGGATGCAGAGAATCGCTGTCAAAAAAAAAAAAAAAAAAAAAATCTGTAAAATATGTCACGCAGATTCTATACCTGGAAAACACTGGCACTTTATTGGCTGTTTAATCCACTAGATCACATTATTTAAATCTTTCACTGTTCATAGAGTTTCGTAGTCAAAGAAACTGTCTGTCCATTTCTTACTTTTCAAAAACATTTCAAGATGTTGCAAAAAGATGTAACAAATGTCTTTTTTACACCATATTTTCTATGAGCTGCCTTCATTGTCTGTGCATGCGTGTACATGTGCGTTTGAAATTAAAGGCATAGTTCACCCACAGGGCTGGGTGGGTTACTTTTAAAATGTATTTCACTACAGATTACAAAATACATGCTTTAAAAAGTAATTTGTAACGCATTTCGTTACATTACTCAAGTTTAGTAACTTAATCTAAATACTTTAGAATACTTTAGAATAATAAGTGTAGAACAAACACAAAAAAAAGGTAATTGCAAGTTTTTATCTCACAATTCTGACTTTTTCCCTCAGAATTGTGTGATATAAAGTTGCAATTGCGAGTTATAAAGTCAGAATTATGAGATATAAACTCACAATATTGAGAAAAGTCAGAATTATGAGATATAAACTCGCAATATTGAGAAAAGTCAGAATTATGAGATATAAACTCGCAATATTGAGAAAAGTCGGAATTATGAGATATAAACTCGCAATATTGAGAAAAGTCGGAATTATGAGATATAAACTCGCAATATTGAGAAAAGTCGGAATTATGAGATATAAACTCGCAATATTGAGAAAAGTCGGAATTATGAGATATAAACTCACAATATTGAGAAAAGTCGGAATTATGAGATATAAACTCGCAATATTGAGAAAAGTCGGAATTATGAGATATAAACTCACAATATTGAGAAAAGTCAGAATTATGAGATATAAACTCGCAATATTGAGAAAAGTCGGAATTATGAGATATAAACTCGCAATATTGAGAAAAGTCGGAATTATGAGATATAAACTCACAATAATGAGAAAAGTCAGAATTATGAGATATAAACTCACAATATTGAGAAAAGTCAGAATTATGAGATATAAACTCGCAATATTGAGAAAAGTCGGAATTATGAGATATAAACTCGCAATATTGAGAAAAGTCGGAATTATGAGATATAAACTCACAATATTGAGAAAAGTCGGAATTATGAGATATAAACTCACAATAATGAGAAAAGTCAGAATTATGAGATATAAACTCACAATATTGAGAAAAGTCAGAATTATGACATGTAAACTCACATACTAAATTCACAATTGCAAGAAAAAAAATAGTATTGCAAGTTTATATCTCCCAATTCTGACTTTATAACTTGCAGTTGTGAGTTTAAATCTCGCAATTGTGATAAAAGAAGTCAGAATTGTGAAATGCAAACTCACAATTGTGAGAAAAAGTTGCAGTGTTCTTTTTTACAATTATAAAATGACTCACAAACAACTATCACAAAACATGAAATCAGTCAAAAACATGAAACTTAACTTTTTCAGACTGTCAGAGTCAGAGAATCACCAATCGCTGTTTAAATGACATTAAAATTCAAAGTAATCACTTTGGTAATCTAAAACACTTTTCAGATGTAACTGTAATCTGATTACCACCCATTTACAATGTAACTGTAATGAAATACAGTTACTCAAATTTTGTATTTTAAATATGTAACTAAGTTACTTGTATTTCGTTACTCCCCAACCCTGTATGAACTTACTCTCATGTCTTTGCAAACCTTGCAAAGTTTGTCTGAAACTGTTTGGTTACACCATTCTTCTATATTTTTTGTGTTCAACAGGAAAGAGAAAGTCATATAAGTCTGGAATGACTTTAGCGTGTGTAAATTAGATATAATTTTAATTTATATCTATATAAAAGGGTGAACTGTCACTTAAAGTTTCTATTTATTTTTTAGATGGATGGCTGAAGATTTCTGTTCATCTCACCCTCATGCCCACGACTGCCTATAGAGTTTCTGATGTTTACAAGATGAAAATAATGATAATGATAAGAAATATATGATTAATTTTTCTATGTATGTATATTTTAAAGCATGCTGTAAGAATCCCCAGACAAATAGAAACCTTTGCTTTCAAGGAAAATGATGCAGAATTTTCTTCATGAAGAAATAAATCCAAAAAGATCTATTTTCCCGTTTCTAACAATCTGCAGAATTATGATCATATAACAGGTTCTATCCTTTATTATTTCATTTTATTTATTTATTTTATTTTATTTTTTTTTATTTTAAAATACCATAAGCCCGAAGTGTCCCCGCCGGCGGGACCGTGAAAAAAAATCTTATTACTAAGCAACCACTAACAGGAATAACACAAAATAGTTATCTTAGCTAGCTTTTGAATCCATCCAACCATTTTGTTCAACTCTTAACGACGGAGTGAGCCGCACGCTGGCGCCACCTAGCTACAAAAAAAAATTAATAATCATTTTTCAAAACTCCAGCATCACAAAATTGGTGTCGTTTGAAAGCTTAGAGTCTGAATTTTACAATGAATGTAACCACTTTGATTAATTCATAAGTAATGCAGAGTTATTTGCTGAAAAAAATATAACTTTTAATTATTATTATTGTTTTTTTTTACTATAATCATGTGTTATATGACATTTGAAAGGTCTCACTGAGTAGAATATACAACGAGCATACTTTGACTAAACTTAAGCGAGTTTTTTTTTTACGTGAAACCCCACAAGACCCAAATGTAAATAATAAACCGATGCAGCATTTATGTCACGTTTTGGCTCGTAACTTAACGAAACATTCACCGATTGTGGAAAATCGGACAACATTATTTACAGCAGATTCTCATGATTAAAATGAGTCAAACATCATAATAATCCAACAAGGAAATCATGAGATATTGATTACGCAATTACGACACATAAAACCCCACAGGTGCACAGCTGCTAGCTAAAGCTAAAATGTAGCTATCACGTGGAATTTTAGCATATAACTTCATGAAACATCCATAGATTGTGGAAAATGGCACATCATTACTTACAGTGGAGGCTCCCGATTGAAATGAGTCCAAGATCAACAAAATCCTAATCGTTGATCACGAGTTACTCCACATGAAGGAACGATTTTTAAAATGACCATTAGAGGGAAACAAGCTCTAAACAAAAAAGGCTGTCATGATTTCAAATGCTGTAACTTCTGATTTCATGCGATCATAGATATTCAGATACAGCTCACATATAGAGGAACATCACCAAAAAAGAATTTTCCTCCTGCCTTATTTCCTTTCTTAGTTATTGCATGTCAAATATGAAATATATGTAAAATTTCCCTTGAGCAAACTTTTATTTTGTGTCTTTTATCAGCAGTTTCTCAGCATGAGAATGTCCAAATTTAATTTACTTTTTTATTTAAAAAAGTTAATTTATATATATATATACGATATATCACCACATTTCTTTCATTTTAAATTCCATTTTAAACTTGAAAGATATGAAAATGTTCCATTTTTTCCCCACATTTTTTTTTTTTTTTTTTTGCAGTTTCTCAGCATGAGAATGTCAAAATCTAAAATTTTAAAAAGTTTCCTTTCAAATGATACCAATCTTTTGACTCTCCTAGCTATAGCCTTTACTTTTTGGTGTGTCACTGTGAAAATACCCTTAAGGGGTTAATGATAATAAAATTTAATATTTTTATTTTGCATATATTTTATTTATCTATTTATACCAGGAGTTTCATTTTATAAAACTTAGCTAACTGTCCATTTAATTTACCTTATTTGTGTTTCATCTTACAGCCACATGAGGGCAGCAGACATCTCCTCAGCAAATTTAATAATAAAAACCAAGAGATTACAAATGAATATTATTATAATTCTATTGAAGAGTTAACAACAACTCTCAACTTTTTACCTGTTTCCCACAGCCTAGCACAGAAGATATTCATTTTGTTTTGTTTTTTCTGTCTCAGAAAAAATAAGTCTGATTTTATGCACGGCACAAGTTTAATGCAAGAGCAACAGCAAGGTTTGAGTGACTTATTAACTACTACATGTGAATATACTTTGAAAATATACCACTTACCTGTGAAAATTAGCAATTAAAAGAGCTGCAACTTAGTCGTCACGTGTAGTTGTATCTGCATAAATATCAAAATGGCTTGAAACATTCAAACACTTCTACTCTAGGCCAAATACTATCACTTACTCCAACACTGAAATACTGAAGACATTTGTTTTAATATGGTCTGTTCACTTCATTGAAACCGGTATGGGTTTCCTATAAGTACTCTATAGGAACAAAGGCATGCAGATCAGGTTAATTTATATAGAGGTGGGCTTTAATGGCACAAACGTGCCTTATAAGCTCACTTTAGACATTTCACATTTGCAATTAGATCAAGTTTTTTAATGCTGAATGTATATGTCAAAACCTGAATATTTAGATCTATTAAATACAGAAAACATGAAAGACGTGGTGTGGGCTTAGTACACCACTTGACCTTTTCTCAAATAATTATGACATGTTTTTGTTTTACCACTTTTTCAACTGCTCACTAAAGCATTTCTCTATTGATATTATGCGGTCTGTTTATATAATATTTATTACCATATTTACCTGCTTCCAGGTGAGCTGCATGCTTCTCCTCTGAGGGGGAAATGTTTAAAATCCCAGACAAAAATCATTTCATTGAGCATTTTATTAGTAATACTGTTGTTCTAGAAAAAAAACATTAAATTGATGCATAGTATCTGTTTATTTATAATAGAGGCCAGTGCAGGCTTTGGGTGGCCTGTGACAGCCAGGACAGCAACCAGGATCTTTAAAAGGAAGACGCTGTGATTGGACCTTTTGGGATCAGGTTGGCTCAAGAGAGAGAGAGAGCGCTCTTGGACTGGGGTCATCTTCATCGGCACTGGCTAGTTTCTCTGGGACTGTAGCTCTGGGACCAGGTGGCAAAGAGAGGGACCTCTGGAGCAGTCGAGGCAACAACTCAGGGACCATTCATTCTCTGTCATGATACAATTGTGTATTGTATCAATACATACGATAAAGAACTCTGAAGTTGCCCCAGATGTTAATACCACTGCTGTCTATGTTGGGGCAGTGGCATCTGGGGAGGCCAGGTGGATCCTTTGGGATCTGGATGGCAAGAGAAAGAGAGAGCTTTTGGACTGGAGTGGTGTTGGGCACTGGCTAGTTTCTTGAGGACAGGAGCTTTTTTTGTGACCAGGAGACTGAGGATGGTGCAGCTGAGACGGCAACTTGGAGAGCAAACAGACTGTGACAAAGAACTCTGAAGTTGCCCTAGATATTAATGCCACTGCCGTCTCTTTTGGGCCAGAGGCATTAACATCTAGGGAGGCAATCATGAGGGATCTGGATGGCCTGAAAGAGAGAAATTGGATTGGGGTGGTCTTGAGCACTGGCTAGTTTCTCTGGGACTGGATCTCTGAGAGCAGATGGCAAGGAAAGGGAACTCTAAGGTAGCAGAGGCAACAACTGAGGGACCATTCATACTCCGATGATACCCCAGATGCTAATGCCACTGCTATCTATTTAGGGCCAGTGGAATTACCATCTGGGGAGGCCAGATGGATCCTTTGGGATCTGGATGGCAAGAAAAAGAGAGAGCTTTTGGACTGGAGTGGTGTTGGGCACTGGCTAGTTTCTCTGGGACTGCAGCTCTGAGAGCAGTTGGCAAGGAAAGGGAACTCTAAGGTTGCTGAGGTGACAACTGAGGGACCATTCATACTCCGATGATACCCCAGATCTTAATGTCACTGCCGTCTTTTGGTGGGCAGTGGCAATGCATCTGGTGAGGCCATATGGATCTTTTGGGATCTAGATGGCAAGAGAAAGAGAGAGCTTTTGGACTGGAGTGGTGTTGGGCACTGGCTAGTTTCTCGAGGACTGGAGCTCTGGGACCAGAAGACTGAAAGAAAAGGAGCTCTGAGAATGGTGCAGCTAAGAGGCAACTCAGGGAGCAAACTGACTGTGATGAAGAACTCTGAAGTTCCCCTAGATGTTAATGCCACTGCCGTCTCTCTGGAGCCGGTGGCATAAACATCTGGGGAGGCCATCAGGGATATCGATCGCACAAAAGGGAGAGAGCTCTTGGGCTGGAGCAGTTTTGGGCACTGGTGAGGTGGAAGCCATTAAAAGGAGCTCTACATCTGGGACACACAGAGAGCAAATGGGACAGGGTGCAGGGTGCTCTGGGACTCTGGAAGAGAGTTGTAGCAGTAGAGGCATGAATGCAGCAGTGAGAGGGGTTCCTGTGATTTTGATGACCATATTTACAGTGTCCACTCCACGTCTGTGACCTGAAACAAAGTTTATTGTGTAAATATATGACAGCTAGAACAGATATGAATGGGCAACTTTAGCTTTCACAATAGATAAAGGTTTAATACCTTAAGCCAGTCATGAAGGAGGATCTTGTCTAACTGAATCCGCTGCTCAGGATTACGTTGCAGGAGACAGCCAATCAAATGACAGCATTCTGTAGAAAAGATGGGAGAGATTATTACCTTAAACTTCACTTCTTCTCTCTTTCATAATGTTATTCTCAGTGATGAAAGATTTTATATGATTCAGAGTTACAATTGGCCATTTAGCTGTGAAAAAGTGCTCACCTTTTGATAAGCCAGATTTGGACCAGAGGTTTGCATTGATGACATCCAGGTCAATTTTGGATGGATAATCCCCACACACCAATGCAAACAATAGTACACCAAGAGACCACACTGTCGCTGGCTCACCATGGTACTTTCCCTCCATTGTATACTCAGGCGGGCAGTACAGATCTGTGCCTGAATGAAAGAGATTTGGTCTGACGTGCAAGTTTGCATTACCGAAAAAAAAAAAAAGATTTGATGCTCCTGACTTGGCGCAGTAGATTAGAAGGATAATACGTACCTATAAAGAAATTATATGGTGAGTTCACAAGGAGGTCGCCGCACCCAAAGTCAATCAGCTTCACTTCAGAGGTGCCCTGGTTAAACAGCAGATTCTCGAGTTTGATGTCTCCATGTAGCACGCCACGTTGGCAGCACATGAGTGCAGCGTGAGTCGCCTGCCTCATGACAACCTGCGCTAACTCCTCATCGATGCAGCCTCCGTGGCGCTCCGCAACACCAAACAAGTCCTCGCAGGGTGAGGGCCGCTCTAGGACCATGACGTAATTGTCGGGCCGATCCTGCCAGTCCAGGAGCTCGATGATCTCAGAAACCCTAGCACCTTCATTGGCAAGGATCATCAGAGCAACTTCCACTGGGAGGCGTTTGGGATGCCCTGGCTAGAAGACAAACAGTTTTTTTTTTTGGTACTTGGACGTGGTTCCCAAACAGGGAAACTGTAGACAATGGCAGTTTGTCTACTAAAAAATAATTTGTAGATTATAGTTTATATTAAAATAAGAGGTGTGAAACCGAAAACAGCCTACTTACAATGCTGATATAAACCACATTCTCCGTCTTTGTAACAAATTTCACTGCTACCTGTTGAGCAAAAAAACAAAACAAAAGAGGGATTTATGTAAAATGTCACGTGAAGCTTCACAAATTTGAATTCTGTCATTTTAAAATTATGTAGAGTATGTTTTGTCGGTCTGACTATTTTTACAGGTGCTCTAATCAGTGGGCATACGATTCACTAAGAGGAATTTTAAAGGATAAAGTGCGATATCACAAGGATGAGGATAAGACTAAACAATTTCCTGACTAGATATTGTTAGTAAAAAAAAAAAAGAGGAAACCTTGAGGCCATCTTTCAAACGACTCCCTTCATATACTGCTCCGAAAGCTCCTTCGCCCAGCAAATTGCCAATTTTGTAGCGTTGTGATTTGATTTCTGTTAAAATATAAACAAGCAGTGACATTTCATCAGGACAGGAAAGATAATGTCCAGAAGAAGACATAACATGGTGGTACTATTTGCACATATTGTATCAAGAATGTGTCAGTAAACTGACCCTCAATTCTCGTTGCCACTTTCCCATCATTCTCCAAAGACACAAGGTCCTTTGTTGTACAGACTGGAGTTTGGAGAGCATCAATACTCCAGTCTGACATAGATCGGGCTGGAGCTTGAAGGATGTCGACACTCCAGTCAGATGCAGTAGGTGCTGGGGTCTGGAAAATGTTGATGCTCCGATCAGCCACAGAGTGGACAGAATTGGGGAAGACATCGAGACTCCAGTCAGAGCCAGAGTGGACAGGAGCTGGGAGAACGTCAGCGCTTGAATCAGATGGAAACCGGAAAGGTGTGGGAAGGATGTTGACACTCAAATCAGTGGCAGAGCAATCTGGAGTGGGGTCGGTGACGGCTTTGCAGTTAGATACAGAGCTGACAGGAGTGAGAAAGATGTCAGAGCTCCAATCAGGCACAGAGTGAAATGCAGTCGGGTAGACGTCAGCACTCCAACCGGATGCAGAGCGGACTGGAGTGGGGAGGACATCGGTGCTCCAGTCAAAAGCAGAGCGGATTGGAGTGAGGAGGACGTTGTCGCTCCATTTGGGTGCAGAACGGACAGGAACATGGAGGACATTATCATCAGCCTCAGGGTGGCCAGTGGGAAGGACTTTACGCTTACTGATCCAAAGATCTTGATGATCATTGCTCTCTACAGTTAGGATCACATGCTGGACAGAAATATGATCTAGATAGGAGAATGATACCAGAAGATAATTTTCATTAAATATGGCAAATTATTCAGTGTGAAAGTTATAGATTCTCATAACAAAGTCATGATATTTAGCATCAGAACTTCTCACAGATGGACCATCTGATGGCGTTTCGGCTGCCTCCGTACCCTTTTCCTCACCATCCTGACCTGAGGTGGACTTGAGATATTTTTTGCCTCCTCTTCGTTGAGAAAAGGCCCACTTCCAAAACCTTCTCTTCGGTTTAAGAGTAGCCTCCTTTCTTTCTCTCTCTATTTTACCATCCACATCTTCTTCTCCATCATTAACTCGATGAGGATGGTTTCCCACATTTCTTGTGGAAGATTGTGCTGGTGTACAATGATGGTTTTTGTACACGCTGTCACAATCCTTTATTGCTGGCTTACAACATGAATTGAGTTGTCCCATATTCGCTGTTGAGTGAGCTGCAAAGTGAATAAAGTTCTCTCTCACCTGCTTACACAGATACTATGATGTCACATTATAGAACCTTCTGTAACATTCTATGACTGCCATTCACAAACACGCGTTTCTATGGTAATTTCGGCAGTACCAAGCCAGTACCCCAGTGGTCCGTTCCACTACGTAGGCGTGGCTTCCCTTCAGCGCTAATTTACAGTTTCCTATGTGTTTTTTCTAGGGAGCAGAGAGCGATTTTTAAACTTTTGCGTGAAAACGCGAATATTAATTTGGGGATTCATCATCTGTTTGATGAATAAACGATTTGAGATTATTTTTTGTCGCTTCAAATGGGTTAGGAACATGTAAGTGTTCTCATATTTGCATCTTTCAAACTGTAAATAATGTCGCGAGCACATTTAGTCTCGTATTAAAAAGCACCAAAACATCATTCATTCTTTAACACATGAAATATAAGTATGTATACAGTAAACCAAATACTTAAGCCACACTTAAAAGTTTATGAATGTATTTCTACATAATAAACACCAATGGCATGAAAAGAATATAAATTAACGTTACCACAAACACACTTGTCAATAAAAACATCTAACAACAACAAAAGCTTTTTTAGGTTTCAAATGATAACCTGCTGTTTCAAATGAAAACACATTCTGATTGTCAAACATTAGTGGAACATTTTTGTATATAATGTAATGACATTCATTCATTTTAAGTGACTTATGTCTAAACATCCATCGGTGTTTGTCATTATGTGCTGTTACCTCGCAATAAATTTAAAACAATGTATTAACCCTTATGTGCTGTTCGGGATGTTTTCGTCCACTATGGGGAATTTTTGAGTCTTAATTTGGCCATAACTTTCTCCGTGTTTCAGCAAATGGAATGATTTTTGGTGACAGATCTTATTTTGACACATATTTTGGGAAAATGCTTTGAAAATTTTCAAAAACTCAACAGTACTCTGTGGGCAAATTCCCTACCCTTTCGTTATGTTCGTGGCTGTGATTTTAACTGCTTTAAAAATGTATCAGATAAATATTTTTTTCAATTTTTTTTGCTTAAATCTATTAATCAACCTCAGTCCTGATCAAAACTACTAAATTTAAAAAAAAAAAATCAGGATTTTAACTCTTTAATTGCCAAATTCATAAATGATGTCACTGATTTGGGGAAAAACGTGTCAAAGATTAGAAACAACATTGGCTTTGATGCGTTGTTAGTTTTTGTGCAGCATCAGATTTTAACGTTTTAAAGAGTTAAAATCCTGATTTTTTTTTTTTTTTAAATTTAGTAGTTTTGATCAGGACTGAGGTTGATTAATAGATTTAAGCAAAAAAATTTGAAAAAAATATTTATCTGATACATTTTTAAAGCAGTTAAAATCGTGGCTGAAACGAAAGGGTAGTGAATTTGAACAATGCACAAGGGTTAAAGTTTACATGCTTGACTTAGATGATGCAAGATGTCTAAATTCCAAACCTATAAATAAATACGCGAAGGAGAAAGAAGGTCCAAAAAACTGCAGACCTTCATGATGCATTTACATGCTATACCTACATTTTTATATATTTTATTTTTTATTATTATTATTATTTATTTTGGTTGTGGAAAGCATTAAACTAAACCTTGGACTCCCAAAGGTCAGATTTATTTAGAGACACTGACCAAAAGGTTCATCAGAGATTCCTTTAATGTTAGTCTTATCTTCAATACAAATGCATACACATCAATTTCAGCTAAAATCACATAGAATTACTATTGCAATAAACATCACAATACGAAAAAAAAAAAATAATGCTGGTCTTCAAGCAGGAAAGAGGCACATTCACCCCACACACACACACACACACACACACACACACGCACACACACACTCCAGCATCCAAACACGAATAGATAAAAATGGAAATTCACATGACTATACAACACTAATATAATGTGCTTGTGAAAGCTTGCATTCAATGACTGGTAATGTATTGGTGAGAGGAAAGTGGTTCGGTGTATTTCTTTTTTTTTTTTTACTAAAAGCACAAATGCCTATACAAACAAGCCAGCATTACTCAGTATAAATATTCTTCATCCAAAATCAGTGCAGCACCTTCTTCATCTGTTTTTCAGGCTTTATCTGGTCTATTTAACACCTGGTCGAAATTACGTATGGGCTTTTTGACAAAAAGCCCATTAAATCGTCTCAGTATTCAAAGAATGTTCTTTTTTTCGTCAATGTTTTATTTTTGTTACCTTGTACCTCAAAGGTCCAGCTGTGAAGTACAGGTCAATGATTCATTTTTTTTTTTTTTTTTTTTTTTTTTTTTTTAGTTCCTTAATAATTTTCGAGATATAAAATGGAGTAAAACATTCTTTGACGAGTGGTTCAGTTTTCTTTTGAGGTGTTTTCCTTTTTGAAAAAGTCTTTCGGTGAACTTGATCTATTGGATTCCCCTGAACAGACACATGGCAAACACCATGGCAAAAAGCTGAAAAAAAAACACAAAACTTTTATGTACATTCATAGGAAAGTAAACACACAATTATGAATCATTTAAACAGATCTTAAGGGACAGGTTGAGTCAAAGCATGCAAAATTACTTCAGGCCCCTCACATGTAATAAAAAGCTTTAATCAGCTAAATTAATTAATTTGTTTGTTTTAAATTTATATTGTACAAAGCTTGACGATTTCAAGTTTATTCTTCCAGCGGTCACTCGACTCAGCTGTCTACCTCCAGCACATCACCACATGAGGGCAGCAGCGATTCAATGTAAAGGACTGTCTCTTTCTGTTCTACTTAAACTCGTGAGATTGTGAGATCTGTCCCATCTCAATTCTCTGAGATAATATCAGTAAAATGGACATAATGTAATACTGTACCTCAATCGTGAGTACAACAATAGCGAGGGCACCAGCAACATAGATGTACATCTCAAAGTAGTCAACAACCGCTGAATAGCAGCCCTGCAGATCCAAACATAAACATGAGAAAAACAGTTTAGTTCATAGAGTTTTGTCAAATTATGCCATTATCTATTCACATACATGTCTCTAAATATCAAAAACAACAAAAAAACAGAAACCCTGATGACTTGTGCACTATATTCCACCATTTTGTTTCCGATTTGGTACTCGATTATTATCGATGCTCAATTATTATTCATGGTTCTTATCAATAGTGAACATATTTTGCTGTTTAACATTTTTGTGGAAATTCTTTAGGATTTTTTGATGAATAGATTTGATCATTTATTTATGCATTTATTGAAATAGAAATCTTTTGGAACATTTTAAATGTCTTTACTGTTTCCTTTAAACAATTTAATGCATCCTTGCTGAATTAAAGTAATAATTGTTTATCAATCATAGTTTATTTGCATGTCTTCTTATCGGATATAAAATCCGACTCACCTGAGCACATGCGTTTTTTATGCACATTTTTAGAATTTATGCGCATTTTGGCTTTTCCATCCAGTCTTTCTTTATGCGATATGAAACATGGCTAGTGTGGATAATTATGCAACCGGCAGCCTGTTCTTCACACAATGAAGATGACTCCAGATGACTTGGAATATATACTTGGAATATTTATACTGCAATTTTTTTAATTTTTTTGAAGCTAAACAGTTGTAAACAGTTGCTAAACCCTTCGCTGGCAGTTTGATTGACAGGCGATCTGACCAATCATAACCCCGAATCCGCCATTTTGTCCATCAAAGTAGTCAGGGGAGTTAGTAGATTAACGTTGGCGAACTTGAACTTGATAAATTGTGTGTCCTCACGTCTTTCCGCGCTTGAAACAACATTCTTTCTGATGTTCATTCATGTTTATTTGATGCTATAAATGAACTAGTATGAAGAGATGATCGCTTCACGAGGAGCTACAGTGATCTGTCACCACACATTAAACACACACTAGACGCTATTTATTGATTAAACTTCTTTTAAAAATTACGATATATTAAATATGAAACTGTTTCATATGTTGTCAGTGTCCTCTTTGCTCCACGATGTATTTTTCACCGCGTGAGAACATGATGTATGGCGTGGAGCGCATGGCTTGTCCGACAAAGCAACAGTAACTTTGCGAAGTGTCAATTATGTATTTCATAGATACTGCTCATATGGATTTGGAATACAAGGAGGTGAGTAAATGACCAAATTTAAATTTTTTGATGAGTCCAGAACTCAAGAATCAGAAGGAGAAAATGTTCTTCAGCTGAAAGTCCACTTGTAACTCTTTAATACAGATCTGCATGGCTATTACTAAAGTTTTACTGCCCCAGCTCGCTTTCACAGAAACTCTCTCACGCGCTCACATTCCCCAGACACTGAGAACATGGAAAAGCTCTAGTCAGCATCGAGAGAGCTGAAGCTGAGTGGTAACACTATTCCCCTCTTCCTGTTTTTCTGCTCTAGTTACACTTGAGCTATGAGCTTTAGACCAGGCCGAGGGGATGTGACGTATGCGGCAGTATGAGAACGCACCTTGTTGTTCCGGTACAGCATGCTGCCTGACAGGCACTCATCCCTGTTACTGAAGCCTACTTCTCCGAGATGATTATTCCTACGGCAGCAGGCCTCGGGCACCACTTCACCGGGGTTTATGAACCTAAAGATGCTTTCCTCAAAGTCTTCTGGACTGTTCACTCCACAGCAGTCAAACTAGAGGGACGCACAGAGTTAAGATACACTGTTAGAAATTGCTGTTAATTTAAGGCAAATTTTCAACAGTATAATCCTGTTCTGCTCAAAAGCAGTACATTACTGTTTTTTTTGTGTGTGAAATGACGTAGACAAAATATAACAGCATTTTACCGTATTTACTGCTCGAAGGAAATAAATCAGTACTTTACAGTATTTTCAGAACAGAAGACTGCAGTTAGCACGCATGGATTTTCAACTGTTTTTCTTCTGATATTTTTTTATCATTGGGTACATTTAAACACTGAATCCTTTTTGCTAGCAGTGTAGTAGTATATTTGTATTATTTACACTAAAATCCTGAAAATATGCCCTTTTGTGAAGAGCTGAAAATAAACATCCACAAACTATAAATGTGTTTCTCAGAATTTTACTGTAAACTGTAGAAACAGTTTTATGCTGTATTTGCAAAAACAGTAGCCAATTGTAAATTTCACCAACATGAAGACACCGTTAATTTAACAGTAACTTGATGGCAACTGTGCTGCCAGTTCTTTACTGTTTTTTTAATAAACAGTAGCCAACTGTAAATTTCACCAACAGTAAGATACTGTTATTTTACAGTATCTTGCTGGCAACCGTGCTGCCAGTTCTTTACTGTTTTTTAACGGGAAAATTTTTAACAGTGTACGCTCGTTTGTACTTGTTGCCGATGAAGGGGAATCTTACAAGTTTGCTGATCTACATTAGCTGATGTTTAAGGAACAAACAAGACATACTGTGTTCATAATGGCGTTCCACGTTGATGTGAAGACATCAGTGTTGTTGTAGCCTTGGTAGTGCCTCTTCAGTTCCTTAGTGAAGTATTCTCTGGTCAGCTGTACACACATGCACCGATGAAAATATTAGCGATATTAGCAGCACACCGACACTGAAAACATAAATCTGTCTCAACACGATGGACACGGTCACTCACATGTTCCCGGAAGACGAAGGCGAGAATGGCTGCCGCCAGCTCTGCCAGGAATATAATGAGGATCAGCATGAAGAACTGCAGAGAGAGGAAGATTGTGTCACACAGTCAGTGTTTGGGTCTGCTAACAAAAATATATTCTAAGTATGTCATTCTAACGTTATGAAAACATTATTTCCGAACATTTTTGTTATAAATTTGCATATGTTATGAGAATGCTACTTTTGAGTGTTCTCTGAACATTCTGAATCAAGTAGTAACATTTAAAAAACAGACAAAAATTCAACTAAAATTTTTCAGAAACATTTTTTCATAAGTGTTGTCAAAAGTACCAAGTCAGTGCTGAAATGTAAAAAATTTGGCGCTTCGAGCGCTGTTGAGCGGATTCATAAACACCTCTGATTGGTCTTTGTGTTCACGCGCTCATCAAATATGACTGTGAGCGGCTACAATGACCAGCGCTTCAAAAACGTGTCGTAAATAGACATTGAGCGCTTACACAGATACACAAAGCCGTGTGCTTTCAATCGCTGCCGTGCGTTGATCATTGTAGCCAATCGCAGACATATCCGATGAGTGCGTGAACACAATGACCAATCAGAGGTGTTTACGAATCTGCTCAACAGCGCTCAAAGCGTCACATTTTTAAAAAAAAAAAATCAGTACTGACTTAGTATCGAAGTCTGTACTTTTGACAACACTACCATGAACGATGTATAAATAACATTTTTGTGCTTACATTTTAAGAACTATATTAAAGACCACATAACTCTGAAAAAAACCGCTCTATTAATGTTACTGTTTGCTCATAACTTAGAGAGAAGCTTGCGTGCTGAGAACGTTCCCGGTTAGCTGGGTTTACTTAGGCTATGTTCAGACTGCCAGCAAATATCAGATTTTTTGCATATCCATATTTTTTCCAGATGAGTTTTTTTAAAGTCTGGAGAGCGAAGAAATAAAAAATTTTCAAATCTGATTCAACCGGTTCACACAGAGTAAGGTTATTTACGGGAGTGACAACCGCATTCTATAACCGAACTCACACCTGTAGATTTTCATGACTCAGAAAACCCGCACTGGAACCGGACTGGATGAGTTATCCGTCACGTCACGTCAGCTGTTTGTGCTGCACAAATGTGTGTTAAGCATCACTTTCGGTAACTTACAGAGATGAGACGTGAGCTGTGTGACATCTGAAGGTTTTAAATACAGTCATGTTTTCTCAGCCAGAGCTGTTCCCATCAGTTTTGTGTTCTCCATGTGACCCAAATACTTCGCTCTCCACCCAGACATAAACGCAGCTGTCGGTTAATGAAGATTTGACTGATGAACTCGCTACTCGATTGGACTCTTGTATCAAAAGTGACTGTTCAGTTTTACGGACATCGCCATCTTTGATATTACTTTGGTCACTGTCGCTTCATGGTTAGTGGTAGGAGAATATGGGCTTGACTCCCGTTGTACGTTCATACAGACAGTTTTGAGTTGTTGTTTCAAAATTAAATGAAGTTGTCAATCCCAAAAAGTGACAGTGTGAACTTAGCCTAACTGAAGATGGATGTGTTTAGCACTATAAAACAGGACTGGCAACTGGATTTTGCCACTGTATTTCAATCTGCAATAAGCAGCTTTATTGGTTAAGTTTAATGTTCTCTCTTACAAAAAGCAGCAGACACTTGTTTTCTCGAATGGCTCCGCAGCAGCCCAGGAACCCCAGCAGGAAAAGCATGCCCCCCATGGCCAGGATGATGTAGACGCCTGTGAAGAGAAGGGGGTTGGCTGCCACTATCTCCCTAAAACCTGTGGGGTCCACCACCACCCACACCCCAACACCGAGGAGGAAGGAGCCGCCCAGCTGAGGAGATGGAGAGAAAGAAAAAATATCCATTTAAGATTACTATGGTCAAGTTTGTGTCCTTTTTTTTACTTTCCCACGTAACACATACACACAAAAAATTCTCATTTGCATGATAAGTAACATTCCATTTTCAGTAAACTTATTCAGTGTATTTAGTAAAAAAAAAAAACTGGAAAATTTACATAGGATACATTAAAGTGCAACAGTAATACAGCAAAAATTGTCACCATTTTGCAAGTAGTTTGACCCATCAAAACATTTTGTGAGTAATATTTAAAGTAACGCAGAAATTCATCATATAGTTCTAAACCTGTATGACTTTTTCTTCTGTGGAACATTAAAAGATATTTTCGTCCATACAATGGAACAGCAAACGGAATTGTTTGGACACCAACATTCTTTTAAAGTACTGTCCTTTGTGTTCCACAGAAGAAAGAAGGTCATACAGGTTTGGAACGAGTAATAATAACTTAATAACTAGTTCAGTAAATAATACTACAAATGTTGGTCCATGCATATGAATGTCAAATAAACCTTCATTGTGATTGGAGCAGTTAACATGGGGCCACTTCACACCCGTCACACTACAATCAATTGACCCTTCGCAAACAGTTTGATTGACAGGCGATCTAACCAATGATAATGCTGAATCAACCAATCAACCATCTTATCCAACAAAGGCGTCAGGGAGTAGCCTATAGTAGATTAACGTTGTTTAACTTGAAAAATTGTGCAGGTTTTGCGAAGGGTCAATTCCCTAACAATTATAGAAAACAATTTATTACAGTTCAGACTTTCTGCATCTTCCCCATTTGACAGCCAATTGTTTTGGTGCCACAGTAGGTCTTTTCATGGGGGCGTACGTTTTTTTTTTTTAATCCAAATTTGAGTGATTTCTAATATATTTTTACTCAAATCAGCAATAACTGAAACACCTTGTACAAGACTAAAAATTTTCAGAAAGACTCCAAATAATGTAATTTCAAGTTTTTGTCACTGTAAATTCCCAGCGGGGAAGAACAAGCCACGCCCTCTATTTTTTTCATTCAATATTCCGTTTCACTCGGAAAAACATCACAATACCGAATTCTAAACTTTCAGTTCACAACGACATTAATGTTTCATAAGAAAAAAAAAATCGCTGTTTTGTTATTATCATATTCATGTTCCATACAATAGTATGTGTCCAGAAAAACATGGTTTGTCTTTGGTATTTGTTTTTCAGCTAAAAAACAATTTAAGACACATTCTCTGAAACCAAAGTCCAATAAAATCACACGAGAGTCCCGGGGATATAAAGAAACGAGGACATTTCATTCTACCGAACTACTCATAAGTGCTGAAATACTCCTCATACTGGTCAGTTTATTTGACGAATTAAAACTGTGAGGTAACGCAGCGCTGTTTCACTTGCTCTAACGTCACACTATCACACTAAACTGTTGAAAGTTGTAATGTTTAGTATTAGTTTGTTGTCTGTATGAGACTTAACAGTAATCTAGATCAACATTAGATGATCACACTGATGATATTCTAACACTTCGTCGTGTTGAGCTTTATAACATTGATTAGTCTTATATAGCCTACATTTGCTCACCTCGTCTAATAACGTGTAAGAGCGCCGTCTCTGTCAAGTCAAAGTTTGTCGCAAAGCTCTCGCCATCTCAGAAACGCCACGCCGATATTGATCCTCGTTTTATTTCTCCTTATGTCCCAAAGTTTGTTTGCCATGGTCCATAATGTTTGAACGAAACAACATGAGCTAGATGTTACGCCGCTGTCCGTGTCTGTTGCCATGGTTACTATGCAGTACAAGCGTAAACCAGGAATAACGCAGATATTACGTCACTGACAGGCGCAAGTGACAAGAAAGGGACGGGCGCTATTTAAAATTGTGAATTTCTCTGAATTTACAAATTCTTGGAAACATTTAGGATAATGCCAGTACGAAATATAGAACACTGTGCAAGTGGTTTTTGGATATTTTAATATAAAAATTTTACATATTGTACCTTTAATATCCTCTCAACAAAAAAGCATTTTTTTTTTAAACTGGAAAATGATTGCTGATTCTTTTGCAGTGCAGGATTAATGATCCTGATAAACATGAAAAATTATTGTGCACCACAAATTGCTGAGTTGTTCGCACATTACTTGGTAAAGTGAACACAAAGGTTAACGTGCCACCGAGCAGAGAGAATACTAATGGGCTCTACGGCTGAAAATAAATCATTTTTGAGTAAACGGCTACTGAAAGTGAACTCTTCCAGGGAGGAGGGGGAAGGTGAACGGATAGAGGAGCACAAGGAGTTTTAACAGGCGAGTCAAAGACAGCCGAGTGGGGGCTGGGAAACACTGCCGTTTCTTTTGCAGCTTCCCACAATCCTCTACCTGTCAAAGTGATACCCTTCCACCATCCCAACGCTCACAAACACACACACACACACACATTCAGATGAAGGTTTGAGCAGACACCAGACTGGTGATTAAGCAGCTCAAGAAGCGTGCGCGCGTGTGTGTGTGTGTGTGTGTGCGTGTGTGTGTGTGTGTGTGTGTGTGTGTGTGTGGGTGTGTATGGTGGGTTTTAAGATAAGAGCCTCACACAAAAACATGTTCCTCAGTCTCTCTCCAGTGAGCCAAACCTGGAATTCTTTTCATGGATGGCATTAGCAATGTGCCTGTCAAGCGGAGTCCTGTCACAGCAGCTATTTTTGCAATAAACATATTCAATAAACAGCTTGATAGCATCACTAAATAGCGGTTTTAATAGTTTTTAGGGTTGAATAAATATGAACAGCTGTTTTTAGCTTATTTAATGGATTTCAGAGAATTATATTAGCATTTATTTGGACAAAAAAACAAGCTACTTTATTGTTAAAATTGAACTTGTGTATATCTCGCTGTTTGAAGATCATTAATTCAGTCAAACGAAATGAGTTCAAATCTTCCTCTTTGTCAATCCCACTGTGGGCAGGATTTTTGTTGTCAACCTAGATAGATGATCATAGAAGCATTTATGTCTCTTCCCCTATTTTGATTTGAAATTTTTAAACAAATAGTTGTTCTGTTATGAATTTGTGAATCATAACAGTGTAAAAGGGTGAATGTTGCAGGAATTATTTACATATATTTGCGGGAAATTCAAAGTACACACTTGTGAAAAAGAAGCATATACTTTCAAAAGGAGTATTTATTACGGATATACTTTAAATGATGAATTTTCAGCACCATTACTCCAGTCTTCAGTGTCACATGATCCTTCAGAAATCATTGTAATGTGATGATTTGCAATTCTTGAAAGCGTGATACATTTTTTTCAGGAATCTTTGATAAATTTATTTGGAATAGAGGTAACACTTTAGAATTGAGAACACATATAAACTATAAAAAATATGACTTTTCCCTCAATAAACTCCTTGTTATTAATAGTTTTTAAGCTCGTTGTTAAGTTTAGGTATTGGGTAGGATTAAGAATGTAGAATAAGGTCATGCAGAATCAGCCATTAATATGTGCTCAATAAATGCTAATAAATAGACAATATTCCAGTAATATGCATGCTAATAAGCAACTAGTTAAAAGACCCTAAAATAAAGTGTATAGACATATTTTCAATTTAATGCATCCTTAATGAATAAAAGAATGTCTTTAAAAATAAATCTAACCCCAAAATTTTGAACGGTGTATGTATGCTGGGATTCAATGAGGTCAGAGTTCAAACATAAAAAACAATAGTCAGTCTTAATAGTCTAGCTTTTCAAGCTTAAACTACACTAAACTAAAAAATAATGTGTTGGCTGAACAACAACAACAACAAATAACGCAACAGTTTGAAACAACAACTTACGTTCCACCAATAAGCTCCACTGAGTTAGAGGAGCTTAATAATTTGTAGCATAAACACAAATATTTAAGTTAATCACTCAAAAAAATTAAGTCGCTCCAACTAATTGTAGCCCTGGAACCAATTAATCAGTTAAACAGCTATCATATCACAAGCTAACATAACTTATTTAACATACATTTAAAGAACAAGTAAGATACTGGCATTAGCGCAGCCAATAGCGTTTTACCTTCATGTACGAACTCTTCAGCACAATCGTAACCACAAAAACTTCAACATTACAGAAACTCTTCTTAAATGTCAAACATAACAGCATTAAACACTAACAGGTCTTCCCCTTCACTAAAAAACACATAAAATAACACTTAATTTCAACATTTATTCTTCTATGCAAAGCATGCTGGGAACTAGAAATCCACTGCCTAATTTCCAATTATCAACACAATTTCATTATGTTACTACAACTTAATTTTTTAACGTAGAAATTTGAGTTGAAATTACAGACGATATTAAGTTGATGTAATGATCAGAAAATTTGAGTTGAAATTACAGACAATATTAAGTTGATGTAATGATCAGAAAATTTGAGTTGAAATTACAGACAATATTAAGTTGATGTAATGATCAGAAAATTTGAGTTGTAATTACAGATAATATTAAGTTGATGTAATGATCAGAAAATTTGAGTTGTAATTTCAGATAATATTAAGTTGATGTAATGATTAGAAAATTTGAGTTGAAATTACAGATAATATTAAGTTGATGTAATGATCAGAAAATTTGAGTTGTAATTACAGATAATATTAAGTTGATGTAATGATTAGAAAATTTGAGTTGTAATTACAGACGATATTAAGTCGATGTAATGATCAGAAAATTTGAGTTGTAATTACAGATAATATTAAGTTGATGTAATGATCAGAAAATTTGAGTTGTAATTACAGACGATATTAAGTCGATGTAATGATCAGAAAATTTGAGTTGTAATTACAGACGATATTAAGTCGATGTAATGATCAGAAAATTTGAGTTGTAATTACAGACGATATTAAGTCGATGTAATGATCAGAAAATTTGAGTTGTAATTACAGACGATATTAAGTCGATGTAATGATCAGAAAATTTGAGTTGTAATTACAGACGATATTAAGTCGATGTAATGATCAGAAAATTTGAGTTGTAATTACAGACGATATTAAGTTGATGTAAAGATCAGAAAATTTGAGTTGTAATTACAGACGATATTAAGTCGATGTAATGATCAGAAAATTTGAGTTGTAATTACAGACGATATTAAGTTGATGTAATGATCAGAAAATTTGAGTTGTAATTACAGACGATATTAAGTTGATGTAATGATCAGAAAATTTGAGTTGAAATTACAGACGATATTAAGTTGATGTAATGATCAGAAAATTTGAGTTGAAATTACAGACGATATTAAGTCGATGTAATGATCAGAAAATTTGAGTTGTAATTACAGACGATATTAAGTCGATGTAATGATCAGAAAATTTGAGTTGTAATTACAGACGATATTAAGTTGATGTAATGATCAGAAAATTTGAGTTGTAATTACAGATAATATTAAGTTGATGTAATGATCAACATTAAGTCATCAGAACTCAAAATAATGTTCGCGACTTAAAACAATAAATTAGAATTTTTAACTTGCAACCATTTATTTATGTAAGTTGTGGTAACAGGTCCCCTGAATTACTTTTTAGGGTGTAATTGGATTCACTTGGCGACCATCTTGGTAACACTTACAAGCACTAGAAAATGTGCATAGTAGAGACAACAAACACTATCAAAAAGTGATAGGCTTTTTAACTTGACTTCCATTCCTTTAACTGCCTTCTCACATTCACTCTGGCAGATCAAACGAGAAGTGTATGACAGATAAATACTCACAAAGATAAGGAAGTTGAAGACAAACATGAGGTACTTGATGCAGCTGAGGCAGTCTCCTTCCATGCTCGTCCCCCGCGCTGAAGCCTCCCCGAGCCCCTTGGAAGAAAAACAAACATAGCGTCATCTCTGAACTTAATCAGAAACATTCACATTCGAGCCTTTCATCTACATATTGACACTCGGCACACAAACATTCATACGAAAGCGCTCTCTTAAAACTTAAAAGGTTCACAGTTTTTATTGCACCGAAAGAAGAAACACTAGCATCAAAAGGGGATTTTCAGCAAAATCCTATATTCAAAGTGCATTCAAACTGAATAAATTCAAGGTTCCCATGTGTGTACTAAAATGGCCATACCTTTTTTTTTTTTTTTTTTTTTAAAGGCACAGCCTCCCTTTTAGTGTAATTAATGATGAGAGGCTCTTGTGTTTCAGCAGACCATCCCTCTACCTGAAAAAGCACTCTCTAGGATGAAGGTCTATTACGGCGCCACTTTCCTTAAATGAAACAGGGCCTTTTTCATTAGTTCTAGGAGAGTGCTAACAGCCAGCACTAGCAAAAATACCCTACCATTACTCAGACAGCACAGAGAGGGTGTATTACATGAGGGTGTCATCCTTAAATATATGTTTGAGTGCAACCTTATCTCGCTGTGCAGAGCTAATACCACAAGTCTTGTTGCAAACAACAATACATGATGGATCAAGTATTATTAACAGATATAGTAATCATAGCAGCGAGAAATCTGTGGAGGAGAAAGGCTGGAAAAAATCACTTGTGTGTTGACTTGGAGCCAGAAATAGAATGTGGCTTGATGACAAGTACACTAACCATGACCTTTCTTTTTGTTTTTTTTTTTTCCCCTCTTCGTTCTTGTTTTCTTTGTATTTTCCTATCTCGTCAGATGCAATCCCACTATGTTTTGGCGGAAAGACTCAAAGGACTTTTTTTTGGCTCACCCTGTGTTGTTTTTTTGGCTCACCCAAGTGGTTTCCTAGCACTCTATAGATCTTAATTGAAGAGATGGATTTATGTCTGCCAATAAATAAATAAATAAATAAATAAAATGATTATCTAGAGCAAGGGTTGCAAATTGACCCTTCGAAGGCAGTTTGATTGACAGGCGATCTGATTTGATTGACAGGCAATCATAACCCCGAATCCACCGTTTTGTCCATCAAATCAGTCAGGGGAGTTAGTAGACTAACGTTGGTGAACTTGAACTTGAGAAATTGTGTGTCCTCACGTCTTTCTGCGCTTGAAACAACGTTCCTTCTGATGTTCATTCATGTTTATTTGATGCTATAAATGAACTAGTATGAAGAGATGATCGGTTCATGAGGAGCTACAGCGATCTGTCACGACACATTAAAAACACACAATACGCTATTTATTGTTTAAACCTCGTGAGAACATGATGTGTGGCATGAGAGCGGCATGGCTTGTCGGACATAGCAACAGTAACTAAAGGGGGCGGGTCTTTGCAAACTGTCAATTGGTGATTATAAAAGAGATAGTTCCGGCCCTTGATTCTGATTGGTTGAGCCACATTCAAAGCTGTTGTAAATAACTCTACAAACGTACACCTGTGATGTTTGTATTACATCATTATTACTGCACCAGTGTGTTGCTGCAATTCCATGTATTGTGTATTTCACAAAAAGTAACTGTTGTTTATTATTTATAAAACGGTTAGGTCCAGATTCACCAGCTATTTTACCCAGTCCTGTGTAGTACTGCACAACACTCTTAGCAATGTAAAAATATTTGTTCATTGAAGCTTACTATGTAGAAGAGTATTGTGAGAGATATTGAGTGACCTGCATTCAGATTTAGTATTTTCCTTCAGGTCAGTCCTGTGTTCATAATAAAAATCCGTTTGAATGTCTGCTGCGATCTTGTCCTTTGAACAGTTAATGGGTTTTCCCGTGCCCTGCTGACTGACAGCGCTAGTCAAAGCATTTGTCATTTGCATCTTGTTCAGTGTTCACAACACGTTTCAAAATAAAAGTCTTTGCGACTGAGTGACACGCTCATAAAGACAATCTTTGCCATCTAGAGGTGTAATAAATGTAACTTCTGTTGCTGTTCACGGTCAGGGACTATTTTTTTTCCAGCGGGAGGAAGGCTTTTAGTGATTTTACTTCATGAAAGTTGCATTAATACATATTTTGTCTTTAATATTTGTATTGTGTGGTAACTGTTTAATAAAAGCAATAAGCCCCAAGAAGCTGTGGTTTACAGTGAATTTATAACAGCTAAGGGGGTTTTAGGAAACAATGCCCCTTAGCTGTTATAAATTCACTGTAAGGGGATCCGAGAAAAATTTGAGGAATAAACATTTTACACACACACACACACACACACATATATATATGTATGTATATATTATACATATATTTTACTCTCTTTTACCATTTTTTACTCTCTTACATACACACACTTATGAGGTCCTTGTTTGTTACTATGGTTACCTATGATTTACACCTGTGTCTTGTTTAATTGTTTGTGTTTGTATATACAGTATAGTCCCGTGTTTTTAGTTGTCTTTTGTCGGTTAATGTCTTAATGTGACTAAATGTTCCTGTATCTCTCTACGGATCCGCACACATGACATGCAAGAAAAAAAAAACGTGTGCATGATTTACTAATTCGTTCCCCCGATTTGCTAAATTGTGCGCATGATTTATTAATACGTTGCCTCGATTTTCTAAACTCCGTGCACAATTTACTAATTCATTGTCGGGATTTATAAATAGTACAATTTAGCAAATCGAGGGAACAAATTAGTACATTGTGTGCAGGATTTAGCCTCCTATTTTTTTACATATATTTAAATTTCTTTACATTTATATAAAAGCCCATTATTTAGTAAATGATATAAAATATGACACAATAGACAATATTTTTCTCATACAGTAAAAATAGGTCTTCAAACATTAAAAAATACATAGCTTTCATTGTATTGCGGAGTTCTTAGCATCAAATATTTTTAAACCCCCTGATCTAGAGATCTCCCTCTTAAACAAAATAATGATTTTTGTCTTGCAATCCTTCATCTCCCCCCCCCCCCCCCCAAAATACACAAAGCTGAAGCCTGTTTAATGGATCCTTTCAATTAAACTGAGGGCGCTTGTATCAAATGTGTCAGAAAAGTGCTTATAGCACCCTCAGGGCAATTAGTGTTTTAATTACCCTCATTCTTAATAAAGGCCAAACCAGGGTTTTAATTAGGGTTTGCATAGATTAAAGCTTTCATTAGCAGCATCTGATGACCCCTTTTGCATAATTCGATATGTACGCATGTCCGCACAACCATTAGCGGCTGGACGTGGGAGTGTGTAAAAGCTTTAAAAATGTGCGTCTGCAAAATTTGGATCCAAATCTCTGGTTATGTGTAAAAAGTTGCTTGCTGAGTGCGAGAGACCAACACACTCCCAATTGGAGCGCACTGGTGTAAAGCATCTCGGATCCCAGTATAAATCAAACTGCCTGCGGATCGGGGCTGGCTCTGGAGAAAGTGCAGAATAAACAGGGAATTTTCCCAAGACTCCCACAGCACTGCAGTCATCATCAATCAAACATACACAGCTACATATAACACAAAGGTCTGCAGTGAAACTACATGCTCGTTGCAGCACATTTACTGTGTGTAGTCCAAAGAGCTTCACACAAAACCAACAACATCCTCAAGACCGATTTGAGTTCAGCTCATTATCCCAAAGCCTGGGGTCTCTGATTATGAGACCAAAAGCACAGTGTGGTTGTTTAGGTTCCAGGAATCGCCTTTGTAGTCTCACACACACAACAAAAACAGAAACACGTCCATCAAATGTGCAGAAATATCTAAAGCAAAGCAAAAGTGCACGAGGCCAGATCAACAGCATGTGTGTATATGAGAAGAGACAGTTGTTTGTTCTCTCTGACACGTTCACAGTCAGCATCCACAGAAAGAAACAAACATACCCTACCCCCACTTTCACATGACAGTAAACCCGTGCAGCACTCTTCGTGTGATTCAATCACTGCTATGCAACATAACACAAAAATCTTCCATTTTTGTTTTTCTACCATCGAGAGCAAAAATAATTCCGGTTAATAACATTTCCCAATTGCATAATGACTTTTTCTGAATACTAAAAACCACAGACATACCATCTCAAATTAACGGCAAAAATGTAGATAAGGAGCTTCCATTTGGATGGGAAATTTTTCATAAATGTGTTTCAGATTCACAACCTCAATAATGAGGCCTTCACTGCAGGGTTTCTATGCAGGAAATTTGGTAGTTACAGTAATGATTCACAAGTAGAGGTCAATTGTAAGGCTCTCATTAGTGCAATTGTTTTCCATCTGTGTAAACTTCGCATTTCTACAATAGAGACTGAATGCTTATGCAAATTAGTTTTTATGCACTAAGAACATTCTTGTTTTCATTCTGTGCAAATTTCTGCAATGTAGAGATTGCTTATGTTGTTCTCTTTCTGCTAGGAATATTTTCTAAAATAAAACAAGGGTACATTACAATACTTTCAAGGTTTAGTATATACACTGTCCGGCAAATAAAAAAGTCGTTGTTTGGATTTTAATAGGCAAATACTTAAGAGTCTGTGACTGGATCATTATCGCAGTGATTATGATGTTATATGTTTGGGAACAGTTCTTTAACCCTAACTGATGGAGTGTGTAGCTTTTCATTTCTTAAACAATCATGGTCATATTCCAAGATTCATCAGGCTCAAATTGTGAAACAATAGTTGGGAAGGAGCGTGAAGAATCATTTTCACACTTGAATCGCCACCGAGTCCAGATCTTAAATTCATTGACAGTCTTTGGGATGTGCTGGAGGAGACTTCACAGAGTGCTCGACTCTTGCATTGTCAATACAAGTTCTTGACCAATAATGGATGCATCATCATTTCCATTAAGAGGTGGATCAATTTTTAAAAAGAACTGTTCCCAAACATATAACATGCTAGAAACATAATAATCACAGCAAAAATGATCCAGTCATAGACTAAGTATTTTTCTGTTTAAATCCAAACAGTGGCTTTTTTTGGCTGGGCAGTGTATATTTAATATAAGTACTTTTCTTGTATTGAGTCGGAAGAAGTGTACTATTACTTTTGTACGTGATGAAGTTTTGGACTGTTTTTGTGCTAAAGCAGGTTGTGAGAAGTTGGACTCTAATAAAATATATAATAACAAAACACAAAATAATCTAAGACTGCATGACGTTTAGGTAACATTGTTTTGAAACAACACCAATGTCTATAACAACCAAAACTGTAAAATGACCATAGAATTATGATTTTAACAACTAAAAACTAAAATTTTACATAATCAACCTCAACCTCAGTCAAACCTCAGCCTTTAAACATTTTTAAAGAAAAGGGATACGGGAAAAGTTACAATTATAAATGATTTTGTATTTCATATAAAACGGCTGATTGAAAATGCAAATTTATTCTCTGACAGTAGGTGGCGTTTATGGAAAGACATCAGTTACTGTGGTTACTCCTGTACACAAAGCTGCATTGGCTTATAAACATTACATTATAAGGCATTATATGGAGGCAGGGTAAAAAGAAAATGCCATGGAAACTACTAACTGTCTTCAGAGATCCATTCATATAAAGCCACTCACTCACACACAAATAAAAACTCTGAATCTGTATGAAACACGTGAATGAACTATTTCAATGTCAAAATGGTGAGAGTCATTTCACTCGGTGGCCATCTTTGAAACGGGCATGCAAGTGCAGCTGTCTTTGAATGGGGAAACATCAAATTCTCCAAAGCTTTCGATTACATTTCATATTTGAAATCATCAATGAAATCTGTCAACAACTGTCTCATAAATTGTGTTTCTAAAAGCTCATATCATGACAAAAAAAAGAAAGAAAACGGCATTTATCAGGCTGGCTCAAGCTAATGCACATGCACAGACCTAAGTACACGTCTCTATAGGAAGCACATGTCTGACTTTTTCTATAGGAACCGGCGCTTCGAATGGCTGCTACAGCAACGTGATGATTTTACCAGCCGGCGATTGGCTCTTATTTAGAAGGCGGGGCTTATTCCGCCATATTGCGTGTTGCACTTTCTCCCATTCGTTATAATACGAGTGCACCACCTTTCTATACATAAAGTCTTTGATTTTGCCAGAGGCGACAAGTTTGCAGGTATGCGCCTGTAATCCTAGCAATGGTCTAGAAACTAGAGACCTTGCATCATTGCTGAGAGTTCTGCAAAGTCAATTACCACTAAAAAAATTAAAAGTCACTTATTCTCCCCTAGGTTTTCTTTTTGAAAAACCACACTTTTTAAATAAATAGGTTGAAGAGACTCTCCTTGAGGTTGACACTTTTACCTTGATTAATCCACTGTCTGTTTTAGTCATACTTACCCTGCTAACTGGGACAAGATCATTAGCTCAAGGACAAGGACACTGTGTGCTGGTCAGCCTTCCCCCATCAGCCATGAGCTTGCATTCATAAAGAGCAATACAGCATAAAACACAGGAACACTGAACTTCTTCACCCTCAATGAATAAGATGACTCCTAATTGTTCTATTCAATGCACAGCTTGAACAGATAATCACAAATACACTATGTCTGTGTGTGTGTGTGTGGGCGGGTATTCCCTACGTTATGGGGACCAAATGTCCCCACAGGTATAGTAATACTAGTAAATTTTGATCTTGTGGGGACATTTTTTTGGTCCCCATGAGGAAACAAGCTTATAAATCATATAGAATTATCTTTTTTGAAAATCTAAAATAGCAGAACATTTTCTGTGATGGGTAGGTTTAGGAGTGGGGGTAGTGTATGGGGACAGAATGTACAGTATGTACAGTATAAAAACCATTACGCCTATGGAATGTCCCCATAAAACATGAAAACACATCGTTTGTGTGTGTGTGTGAGTGTGTACATCAATAGTGCACCATTCAAGGGAATTTAGCAAATCTAATTTTCCATGTAGGCATTTTTATAATACATGTGGAACTGGAAAACATGCTAGCTGAGACTGAACAGTGCCGGGGATGGGGTATGACAGCATGGCCAACCCAGCAGGCATATATAGTACCTTAATGAACCTCCAATTAGGCCAGAATAAGTCACATGCTTCACAGCTTTGAAGTCTGCAAAAGTAATGTAGCTACAATATGTTTATGAAGAGAGCAGTTACCTCACATCTATAAGGGAACGGTAATGACTAACTGCCATATTCGGCTATATAATTAATGAAAACTGCAGTTTATAATGAGCCTAAGGCTTTTAGCGGTTCATCACTGATCATTTGGATAGGACAAGTGATAATAACCAATGGATTTCTTGTCCTTTGAAGGAGAATTTAAATGTTGAATTGGGCACAAAAGGCCTTCAGTGCCAAAGCTCATTCACCAGACCAGCTGACTCATAAACAATGATCTGATTTAGAGAAAGCCTCCAGTAAAACAGAAATATGACTTCTTGATGAGATGCAGTACCACAGCACAATCGCCAATGCAATGTTACTTATACGAAAACCCAATAAACAAGAATATTGAGTAAGGGTGCGTTCACGCTTGTAGTTCGGTTGGTTTGGTTCGTTTGGTCCGGACCAAAAAACAAAAACAAAACATATAGTCCTGGTCTGCTTAGCGTTCACACTGGCATTTTTAACAGCGAACCTAAAGTTACCGAACCAAAGGCATAGGGATACGGTCACAACCTGATTGGTCGGCTTTTATGACGTATATTTCACGACGGAGCTCGCTTACCGAACATTCAAAACAATGCTGTGTGCTGGATTAAACACAATCATTTTATGCGTGTACATATGCTTTATTTTTACCAGCTGAGAACTCACAAAGAGCTCATAAAATGTTCAAAACATTCAAAACAGCAGCAGGATTTCCTCCGTTGTTTGCAGAAACAAATATTGATGAGGCACTTCACCTCCTCGTTGCTCCATGTTTGCCCTCGACTCATTTTGGATACACCGATCTTTCCGCGTCATCAAATCAGCTGACTTGTAGCGTCGCATCTTGTGACATCACGTCCTGTTTTTGGTTCGTTTACATGTCTTTGGTCCGTGTTGCATTCATATATCAATCGAACCGCACCAGAGTTTGTTTGGAAGCGGACCGAGACCCATCTTTTTAACAGTCTCGGTTCTCTTGTTTGGTCCGCACCAGGGTTCTGATGGCAGCGTTCACATATGTTCAAACGAACCGCACTAACTGAGCAATCGCACCAGGGTTCGTTTTAATCGAACCAAACATGACAAGTGTGAACTAAGTTACATTTTAAGCACAATGTCGGCCGTTATTTTGTTTTTGCTCAGCCAACGCAAAAAAACACCTCCAACCAACACAGTTCCTGAATGAATTGGCGTTTATGAACGAATTGGTTGAATGAATGATTCAATGACTCAATCATAAAGGCAGTGGCTGCTTCTAAAATCACATACTCTCTGACACTCATAAAGACCTTATACTGAATAAATCAGTGTTTTTGAACAAATTGGTTGGTTGCATCAACTCACTCATAAAGACTTGTTTCATTCCTAAATGAATCATTATTTTTGAACAAACCGGTTGAATGATTGACTCACGGATACACTCATTTGTCACCTACTGGCATATGAATACAATAGTCACCATAAAATTCCCACTAAAATAGCTACAGACTGGCAGTCTGTCTGGAACACGCAAACACTAACACGTGGAGCGATACAAATGTGAAAAGTCCCTGTGCTGTTAGACTGATTCAAGACAGTTGTATAACAATACTTATTATTCAAGTGAACTACATTTACAATCATACTGGTTATTGAACATCTAATGTCAGATTGTGTGTAATAAGCTTTCTGAAATGTTCTGAAGTGAGAGATGGAGTTCATTACAGAGATCGCTGTTAAGATGCAGGTGCAGGTTTCAGATGAATAAAGCCACTTTATCTTTGTCAGTAGGTCAGTGAATGCTGCATTCACTGAGGAGAGAAACCCAGTGGAGTTGTGAAATGGTCAGTGGCGGCCAAGTGAAGAAAATTAAAGAGGAAATCTATAGAAAATTGCCAACCAGCAACTTCCTCTATGAGCTATGAATGCCAAGCAATTCAATATAATGAATTTACAACTCGAATGCAGAATGAGGTCGATACAAAACATAACTTCACATACATACTAAGCGAGAAAAAAATCTTAGTTGTTAAATATAAAAATATGGTTTAAATGCTTCTGCAATCCATATAGTTGCATCTGCTGCTCTGGAGAAGTTATCACTCCCAGATGGAGGAGATCATTATCTCAGCACGATTGATAAGACATTGATCGATTGAAGTCCTTGTCCTTTATCTTCAGAGCCTCTTTCTGTCTCTCAACAGAGTGGATTCCTCATCCCACAGTGAGTGCGATCGCATCAACACTAGTTCATTAGTACAATAGGGATTTCCCATCGCACTGGACTTTCCCTTTTTATTAAATTAAACCTTAAGTCACTTGTACCGTGAAATTGGTTATTTACCTAACACTTTCTTACCATTTTTTGAAATAGTTAAATCTGCCGAGTTGCGTACTTTAAAACGTGTATTTTGTGTTCTTACACGTGTTACCCTTTAAGTATAACGTCATATTTTTGGTCTTGAAAAGTTGCACAATCATTTGCTTGGTAAATCAAAAACATCCCACAGTGTGTGAAAGAACCTGATATAAGCTGAGCAATGAATGTCCAAAAGGGAATGAATTTCCATTTAGGGAATGTTCCCAGGAAATTTAAACCTCAAAACCTCAAATAAAATGGAAGAAAACATTTTACACACTTAAATCACATTACAATGGATCTCTGTCTACATCAACCGGCTAACAGCCAGCATAGGAATAGAGAACAGTTCAGGGCTTTGACGACTTTGGTGGCGTGAACAAAAGCAAATAAAAAAAGAGTTGATTTCAACGGTATGCAAATGAGCAGCAACATGTGGGACTCCAGACAGTGATTCGCCACATTATACCACAACCAATTATAAACGGCTGCCAGCAACCAACAGTACAGACTTGCCGACTTCCAGCTATTTATTCGCTGTCAGTGGGAACGGGTACCCGTGATTTAGTGTAGGTCAGTTTGTTTGCTACAAACATTGACAGTCAAGCTAACCTGACCTAGAGAGTAAGGTTGGTATTAGTGCTGAATTGTTATGTGAAGGAGAAACGCATATGGACATTTTGACCACAAACACTGTGTTCGGTATGTCAACACAAAATAATCACAAGTCCACAAGATATCCTACAGGGCAAATATCTTCTCCCTCCTTCTCACCTCTTTTCAAACGTCACACAAACTCAAGAACGTGAAGTTCAAACAGTCCACTCCCCCACACTTGAGCTCTGAAGTTTATGTCTTATTTTGGAAGCAGGAAAAATGCGTATTTTTGCCACAAAGCTCAAGAGAGAGAAATACCCCAACTAAGAACATTTTGTTAACGTCCTCATTAAGTTATTTGTGAATGTTACCTGAAAAAAAATTCAAAAAATTTTATTAATGGAATATTCCATTGCATCATTCTGCAAACATTTCACAAATGTTACTTTTGAATGTCCTCTAAACATTCTAAAATAATTAGTAACATTTAAAATGTTAAAAAAAACATTCCATGAACAATGAATAAAGTTTTTTGGTGATAATGTTTTGAGAACATTAAAGATCAGATGGCTTTGAATGAACATTCAATTACCGTTACTGGAAAAATGTTTGGTCATAACTTCGAAAGACCCTTAGCCAAAGTTCTGAGAACATTCCCTGTTAGCTGGGACATAAATATGACTTCAAACAAGGAGGCATTTCAGCACATCTTTAAGATAGATTCCCCAGTCTAAGTTAAAATGGTGGGGGTGGACGGCCCTTTGTTTCTCGACGAGTGTCTGGCGTACCCACTTAACACCAGTTCCTGTCAGAGCAACACGGAAAGCAGCAGCCTTCTGCAGATGGAGCACAGCTTGGACTAGCATTCGTCTAATGAGTGATCACTCACAGGCCTGTCAAACATGCCATCTGGAGGAGGACCTCTGGTCTGCCGTGAAATATGGAGTTTGTTGACGGTCCGTGTTGAATCAGTCCCTCAGTGCATATGTTTGGTGATGACAGCCATAAACATAATTGCAGACAGAAGATGACAGTGATATAGTTATTAGAAAATACAGGGGAATTTAGTCTTGGTATGCATTATAGTTTGGAGTATGGTAATGTACAATTACTCTATTAGGAGGAAGCATTCCTTTAAGAAACATTACATTTTTAAAGCATTTGTGCCACAATCAACATATTAACTCAAATCATGTGCTTCCCCAGTGACAAAGAGCTCACAGAAAAGACTGTTCATTTTTCTATCAGACTCACTGAATGATGAAAGATGTCCTAAATAGGAAAAAGCTCCCAGAATCTCCAGGGCACACAACAAAAAGGGTAAAAATATCTTGTTCGGTTCTTAATCCACTGACCTCATCTAAGCAATGATTTTGCCCCCACATTTAAAGGGGTCCCTTTCACTTTTTTTAAACTTTAGTTATCGTTGCTGTTTATGCTCAAACAACATCTGCAAAGTTACGACGCTCAAAGTTCAATGCAAAGGGACTACAACGAGCTTCTTCCTGGGTTTGTGACATCACTAACCCTAAAATTGACATAAACCCAGCCCAAAAAACACACATTAAAGGGGGCGGGGCCATGTTGGGCTGCTTTAGAGAAGAGGAAGAGTTGTTGTAGTAGAGTGTTGTTGATGCCGTCATTTTACACCGGACTGCTTCACAAACGAGAGTGAATTCAACGCTGGATTTGCACAAAATCTTAACATGACGACACATGCTAGTTGATGAGTTGATCAACTCCACAGCAACTACATAAATTTATCCACTAACCGTTCAGAAACATCTAAAAATTTTAACTTCTTCCTGAGTCTCTCCATCAGTGTCGACTCCGGTTTGAACAATGTAAGGATGAACACTTTCCTCATTTTGGCTGCGTGAGATTCTCCAGCTTTGTTGTTGTTGAGCTGTTAAAGCCCCGCCCTCTTCTGGAAAGGGGGCCAGGAGCAGCAGCTCATTTGCATTTAACCCTCTGGGGTCTGAGGCTGATTTGGGGTCCTGGAGTAGTTTTACATGCTCTGACATTTGTGCTTATTTCAGCTACTTATAACATACTATTGGCCAACATGTAATTTTGCTGTATTCAGCACAAACTCTGCTACAATAATATGTGAGCAAAATAGATGTACATGTTTGCATCTTTTTAAAAATAAAGATTATGCGTGGTTAGTAAGTTTTGGCAAAAAAAATGCCCTTGCAATAAGGCCATAAAACACATACTGAATAGTTGTTCACAAGACTTTTGAGTTATCAAGCTTGTAGGCTAGAATTTTTACTACACAATGATGTGGAAATCATTCTGAATGCTTCAACACAAACAACAATATAATGATTTAAATTTTGTAAATCAGTTTTTGTGTCACCACTGCTGTATGCATGGGAGTGGTGATGGCCATGAATACATTAGCAATTCACACCAGGGGAGACAAAAGACACTCCCCCAGTAGCTAACGGCCCATCCAAAGGCCAAAGCTGTGAAGCATCTTGAACTAAGAATGTTATGTGGGCGTTAACTCTCTGTTACAGTAATCGCCTCAGAATTTGTGTTTGAATAGCGCGCGCTCTCCGTGGGCGTGGTCACATTACAGATAATGAGCTGGCTCGCGAACGACTGATTTCTCTCCGTTTTCAAACAGATTACATAAACAGAGAATATTTGTTTTAGATTTGACTTACATGATTTAAAACCTGACATTTCAACGTTTATTTAGACATGCGTTTCATATTTGTGTGAATAGTATTCGCGAAGTTACCGTTCATTTTCTTATGACTATCAGAATGGATTTCATTCGGAGAGAGATCGCAGCTCACGCATCGTGTTAGTTTTGTTTATTTTGCAAAAAGCACAACATTTTGTTTTTACTATGAGTGTGCACAAGTAAAAGTAGACATTTCACAGATTGCAATGGTATATATCTCTTCATTGTATGTTCAAAATTGACGGAGCATTTTGAGTCTCTTTCACACTGACAAGAAAAAAGTGAGTAAATCACGCCGGCGTGACGGCCGACCTCAGAGGGTTAAAGGGACACGTGGAAATTTGCTCACACCCAAATAGGGTCAAGTATCTTTAAGAAGGCGTCTTACTACAATTTCTCATTGCTTTTCATCTGACACGTATTTCAGAGAATCATAAATGAACTGGAAATGAACAAAATTAAATGTGTATTGAGTTCCTTCAGAGGGAACGAGTCCCACATGATTAATGTGAAAATATTGATGCGCAAATTCAGAAATTACAGGCGCAATTACACGGCATCAGACTGTGCGTTTGAAGTGGCCACTTGAGAGCTCCAATCTGCAGTAAGCATTGTTATAGATGGATGGTGTGCAGATGATTATTATGGAGAGTTACCATCTGTTATAAAGCACTATCAGTTTAACTTGAGAAACTGTGTTTTTGGCAAATGACAGTGAGCACAGGATAGCTTTTTTTCATTTCCATCTTCGCAGATGCTTTCTTTACCAAAGCAACTAACAAACAGCAAAAATAAAACTCGAACCACAAATCTTCATCAACATTTTGCTTATTTGGCATTTGAGGGTCGGCTTTCATGGGGTGAACGGAGCGGTTGATGCATCTCTGTCAGCGGGACCTTTAACTTTGAGCACGGCGTATGTGTATTGCTGGTATGTGTGTGGAATTTTAATGCACTGAATTTTAATGCAAATCAGTTCCCCACAAAGACCGGCTCCCAGCCATGACAGAGAGAAATAATAGATGCTGCTTCAGTATAAGACAATCACCTCCCTGCTGTTGACAGTGTCACAATGGCTTTGTGCACCAACAGCCTCCGCCAGCCAAACAATGCTGTCAACAAGATGATTTCACTGCATTTCCACTCAAAGCATTTCTTTTTTTAATGAAGCTATCTGCTGGATATGCTGCAAGGAAAGTGTACTGTGTGCAAGAGGCTGCAAAATGACTTACATGTGGATTAATGTTGTATTGATTGATGAATTTAAAAAGCAATTAATATGTATGGGAAATCTCATCTACTCAGGTAATATCAAATGCCAGAGGCATCGATCGTGATTATCATAACTGTCAAGAAGAAGGCATTCTTAAGCACAAAGAGAGGATGTAGGTAATGCAGAATACATAAACTAAATTTGTATTTGGAGGCACTGTTAAAAGGAATAGTTAAAGGAATATAAAAGGAATCGTTATTCGCAATTTTTCTATACAATTTGGCCATATCTGACAAACTCCAAAAATGAGTGAAACACAAAACAACATAAAAACACCGTAAATTTAGTTCATACGAGCATTTTGAAATCATGTCACATTTGTGGTTTGAATCACATATCAAACTGCCAAAGTCACGTGAACTGGTGAAATTTCAAATCACTTATGACGTAACGAAGCCTCGTTTACTGAAATCACGAACCACTTTTTCGCTTTTTCGAAACAAAAGATTCGTAAAGCTTCATGAATCAGTGTTTTGAAATCATCCATCACTAGATATTGTTGAAAAGTCGTTATTTTGTGTTTTTGGCGCACAAAAAGTATTCTTGTCACTTTATAATATTAAGGTTGATCCACTGTACTCACATGAACTGTTTTAAATATGTTTTAGTGTCTTTCTGTTCATCTGAAAGTGTTCATTATCTTTCTGTCAATAGAGACTCACTGAACCATCAGATTTCATCAAAAATATCTTCATTTGTGTTCTGAAGATGAACGAAGATCTTTCGGGTGTAGAACGACATGAGGGAGAGGAATTAATGACAGAATTTTCTTTTTTGGGTGAACTCACCCTTTAATGCAAAACCTGCCTATTTTTTTTTTTTATTTGAGTGTGGATTATTATATCTAAAAATAAATAGCAACTCAATTTAATAGCTTGAGCTCTATTGTTAATTGCAAACTTTAATATTTTAGTAATGTGCAAGAAAAGGCTCCCTGTATATAGTTTACAGCATTAGCTGAGACAGATTATTTTCATCCTTAAGAAAATGTATAATCCTTAATTATAATTGAATTTATTTAAAGCGAGGCACAATTTGTTAAAAACACCAGTTTAATAAAAAAAGAATAAGAAGCAATTATGTTTAGTTTTCTCCCCCTGCTGAACAAAACCCATACCGAACTGTGACTTCAAGTCCAACTGTTATTAAATGCAAGTGTAATTATAAGTAATATTCTAAAGGTAAAACTTTAGTGAGCAGATTAAGTGAAATGTGCTTTTCTCAAACAAAGTTGGCTCATTCTTGTGACGAAAAAGTAACAACATACAGGTTTAGAACCGAATGAGTGTGAGTAAATACAGCATTTTTATTTTAGTTGAACTGTCCCTTTAAGAACGCACAGACTGTTTATGTTAATAAGCAAAAGCACCTACCATGAGTTCTTTGATGTAGTTCAGGATTCAGGTCAAAGGATGCTGCGTCTCTCTACTCTCTCTTTCCGTCTGTTATTAACTGTGAAAAGAAACCCAAACAGAGGTCAAGGCACATATTTAAAGGCACCAAACAAACAGCGAAGCAAATTCATATCCACAAAAGCACAATAAAACATGTAAGACGGAGAAAAAGCGGCACTCCTCCACACTGAAGGCTCAGAGGAGAGCTTGGCACAGGGCATGTTGTAAGTACGACTCTTGGAGTGCAACGAGATTGAAGATTCATTATTGATGACATTCCCTGTGGTGCACTACTCTGAAACAGCATGTGCGTGAATTTTTCACTTTGCAGCTTGCGTAAAGAAATAAACTGGGACAGAATGAGCATCACACTAGCTTTAGTCAAACTAAACCCACTACTGAAGCAGGTGAAATATTAATGGCTGCCGTTACTTATCAGATTCGTTGCTTGGTTAATTGCTCTTTATTGTTCGACGCCAAACTGATTGCATTTTGCCTGTTATGTTTAGCGCAACTAATCTTGATTAGTGTCGGAGGTCATGAATAATTTATTACAGACAGCGTTCCTGGATAATTACCTGTAGCTGATTCTCGCTGTCGGAGAGGATCTCCAACCGTGTGTAGATAACAAGCCTAAATGCTTTAACTTTCTACTATTCATTTTGTTTTGCCACAAGTGTCTCCCAGTTGCAATAAGCGACTAGCCAATTAAAATTATGATGTTCCTAGCATAGCCACAGAAGCATTACTCATGGTAGGACTGAAAGCTTCGTGATAAATGCAGCAGATTTCTCTTAAATAAGGACAGATGAATGTTGGGAGAAGGATAAAAAAAGAGGCATAATAAAATCCAGGGTGTTTTAAGAAGTCAAGTGTTTTGTAGGCAAATTCTGTGTGGTTCCACTATGACCTGGGAGACCAGAATTCTCTTGTTCTCCAACCACCACTAACAACCTCCCTAAAAACAATCTTGTTTAGAATATCTTTAGTTCATACAACAATTGTTGCGGTAAGAACATTCATTACTGTTCCGTTTCTATAGACTCACAGGAGAAGAATGTAAAGCCACAGCCACAGTGTTTCACATTAATTACCTCGAGTGTGGCGGCCCGCCATAATTTAATTTGTGCTGCCACAGTTTCATAATGAACCAAAAATAATTTAAAACTTCTCATAATAACATTACAGATGATTAAAGTTATTTTGCACCATTGCTTTGGCAAAGTATCTGTCAAATGAACTAAAATCGCGATATGGCTTTGTGACCTTATCAAATTGCAAAAGACTGTGATTTAAGTTTTCAACTATGATAATGATAAGAAGCACCAAATCAGCATGTTAGAATTACTTCTGAAGGATCATGTGACACTGAAGACTGCTGAAAATTCAGCTTTGTCATCACAAGAATTTTAAAATATATTAAAATAATATGAAACGAAATAGTTAATTGTGAGTACGATTTAGCAAATCGAGGGAATGAAATAGTTAATTGTGAGTACGATTTAGCAAATCGAGGGAATGAAATAGTAAATCGCGAGTACGATTTAGCAAATCGAGGGAATGAAATAGTTAATCGTGAGTACGATTTAGCAAATCGAGGGAATGAAATAGTTAATCGTGAGTACGATTTAGCAAATCGAGGGAATGAAATAGTTAATCGTGAGTACGATTTAGCAAATCGAGGGAATGAAATAGTTAATCGTGAGTATGATTTAGCAAATCGAGGGAATGAAATAGTTAATCGTGAGTACGATTTAGCAAATCGAGGGAATGAAATAGTTAATCGTGAGTACGATTTAGCAAATCGAGGGAATTAAATAGTTAATTGTGAGTACGATTTAGCAAATCGAGGGAATGAAATAGTTAATTGTGAGTACGATTTAGCATATCGAGGGAATGAAATAGTTAATTGTGAGTACGATTTAGCAAATCGAGGGAATGAAATAGTTAATCGTGAGTACGATTTAGCATATCGAGGGAATGAAATAGTTAATTGTGAGTACGATTTAGCAAATCGAGGGAATGAAATAGTACATTGTGAGTACGATTTAGCAAATCGAGGGAATGAAATAGTTAATCGTGAGTACGATTTAGCAAATCGAGGGAATGAAATAGTTAATCGTGAGTACTATTTAGCAAATCGAGGGAATGAAATAGTTAATCGTGAGTACGATTTAGCAAATCGAGGGGATGAAATAGTTAATCGTGAGTACGATTTAGCAAATCGAGGGAATGAAATAGTTAATCGTGAGCACGATTTAGCAAATCGAGGGAATGAAATAGTTAATCGTGAGTACGATTTAACAAATCGAGGGAATGAAATAGTTAATCGTGAGCATGATTTAACAAATCGAGGGAATGAAATAGTAAATCGTGAGCATGATTTAGCAAATCGAGGGAGTGAAATAGTAAATCGTGAGTATGATTTAACAAATCGAGGGAATGAAATAGTAAATCGTGAGTACGATTTAACAAATCGAGGGAATGAAATAGTAAATCGTGAGTATGATTTAACAAATCGAGGGAATGAAATAGTAAATCGTGAGTATGATTTAACAAATCGAGGGAATGAAATAGTAAATCGTGAGTATGATTTAACAAATCGAGGGAATGAAATAGTAAATCGTGAGTACGATTTAGCAAATCGAGGGAATGAAATCGTGAGCACATGTCAAATGAGGTGCTCCATAAAAAAACAGCTCTTTTAAATTGAAATAATATTTCACAATATTACTCACAGTTTTACTGTAACAAATAAAAGCAGCCTTTGTGAGCATAATAGAATCAGTCCCTCATGACTCTCAATCAACTTATATATTGGTATATATATATATTAATATTCTGTAATAAACCTCTAATATATCATCTTTTATACTTCTATAATGAATTATACTTAATATTTCTAGATTCTTGTGTCGTTGCTTATTTGAATATGTCATTCTCAGTGCTTCATAAGAGGAGTAGTTAGTGTTTCCTCTTGAAAATATCTTGCACCTTTGACTTTTTTTAAACAGTCTGAAACAATCTCAAAGATGGTTGCCTTGGTCTAGATATCTTTATTAGAGATTTTTTTGAATGTGAAAAACACTTGCATATCATTTGCATCTACTCTAGAGGCTTCCTTTAAACAAACCTCTTTTACTCCCAATTCAATGGCATTTAATATCGACCACAGAGTACACCGATTGGTCATTCTCTGGTAAATCGATTTGTTTCTTCTGACCTTAAAGTCTGAGGGGACCGTTGGCTCTTTAATTGTGTTCTCTACACTTGCAAACATTGTTTCCTCCATCTAGAATCAACAAGGGGTTTGAACAATAGATCTCAAAGGGCATCTACATCATGCTTATCTGCCTCCAAGCTAAAGGTCCCTTTCAGTCTGCAGTACATTTGAACAATGCAGGATGATTTAAAGTCCAATGCTAATAGATGGTCATAGAGGGGTGGGCAATAAATGATGTGCTTGTTGTTATTTGTCATTATACACTCACTCTCTACCTCTCCCCTCTCTGTTAATGATCATGTTATTCACATTCACGATGAGTGACGCATCCTACAGGACGTCTGTCCCTCTGGAAGGATGTGATGTTCAGTTATTGGAGGCATATGCCACTTTTTCTCTTGTTTTTTCCTCTCATAGAGATGTGTCCAGCTCATCAAAATTAAAAATGATGACCAAACCATTATTAAACAACACTAAGTTTTTATGTCTGTCAGTATGGTCTATTAGTTGGCTATTAAATTAATTTTGAGCTGTAATTATGTTCAATGTTTTAAATAAGCAATACCCTAAACACTACTGTTCAAATGTCTGAGGTCAGTAAGGTTTTTGAAAGAAGTCTCTTCTCACCAAGGCTGCATTCATTTAAAATAAAATAAAGTAAAAACAGTAAATTTGTGAAATATTATTACAATTTAAAATAACTGTTTACTATGGAAGCTATTTAGCAGTTGTGAGTTTTTATCATGCAATTCTGACTTTATAACTCGCAATTGTGAGTATATATCTTTCTATTTTGAGAAAAAAAAGTCAGAATAGTGAGCTAAAAAGTCACAGTTACCTTTCTTATTTTTTATTCCATAGTTTACAACTATAGTGGACTTTAAAATATTATTCCTGTGATCGAAGCTGAATTTTCAGCATCATTACTCCAGTCTTCAGTGTCTCGAGAAACATTTCTGATTATTATCAATGTTGAAAACTGTTGTGCTGCTTAATATTTTTTTGTAGAATGTGAACATTATAAATGTCTTTACTTTTGATCAATTTAATGCATCCTTGCTGAATAAAAGTATTGATTTCTTTAAAAAAAAAAAACGTTTCTGATCCCAAATCTAATTCGCCACAAAAATTAAACTGGTTTATTGACTTTTTGGTCAGTTTCTCTCCATCCAAATGTTACATTTGCCATAAACTTGACTAATGTTTCTCTGAAGTTTCTCAAAACACTAGGGAAACATTGAAACACTTATGGAGTCGATGACAAAACTGTCATGAGTGTAATGAACGTATTGAACTATAGAAAGCCGAAAGGCTCAAAAAAATTACATCGTTTAACAAATACATATGATATTTTGGCAATGCCTGAGGCTGAGGACTAACTTTATGGGGTCTTTTTAGGTTTAGCACCAGTAATATTGAGAGATTTACTTCATAAACAATGACACACTGCAGATATAATGTTTCAACACTTATTCAAGTGTATCCCAATATCAAACGATCATTCACAGATGTCTGGACTGAGCTCCAAATACTCTGAATGATACCCACTTTCTTGCTTCAGACAATTGATTGATATGTTGCAGTATTTGCCTCATCCAGGTGTCCTCTGACCTAGCGGCAGGTGTCCGACAGGGGTAAGCGGGATCCCTTGAGAAATAGGAGGCTGTCAAAGCGTTGAGAGAGTCATATGGTACAGCTTCTGGCACACTCAGTGCTGTGATAATGACCAGCTCTGTACACACTTTCTTAGTGTTTTCTCTACGCAGTCTGTTCTTGTCTTTCATTAAAACTTCCCTCTCCCTTCCCAGGCCCCAAGGCCAAGCAGACCTCGGTCTCTGGGGAGAGACGAGGTTCAGGGCATCAAAACAAGCCTTTGAAGCCGAACGATTATGAGGAGGGAGACCTGTTGGAACGGGCCAAAAGGGCTTAAAGGTGTGGGGGAGTCGGGTTCTCCAATTAGGCACAAGAAAGGTTGTTAACAAGAGTCATGAACCTCTGTTTTCACTCAGGCAGGGTTATGCAAACAGCATGCAGACAGAATAAATGACCTGATCATGTCAATAAAGAGTTAATGATTGATGACACTGACTTGAGATCGGCATAGAACAACCCAATCGCTGGGTTTGTCCGTTTTTAACTTGGGTTGTTTTTAACCCAGCATTTTTTAGAGTGTATGCAACGAAAATCCATCAGAAAAAAAGCTGTTGTGCAATACAACACAATTACAGCCAAACAGAAATCATTCATGTTTATTGTCCAACTACAGAGAAGGATTTTGGACCTTCTCCTTTATTGTGAAATCTGTGAATGAGATTTCACAGTGGGTGGAGATACATGGTGCAACATCTCAGGCAGAGAAATCAAGCAATTAAAACATTTGTTCAACATCTGTCGTATTTGGACATTTAATTGCGTTTTTGTAAATCTGGTTTCAATACAAGTCTTTATGGAATAATGTCTCTTCTACACTGGAAAGAAAATGACAATAGAGAAAACAACTGTAAATGTTAACGGTAAGAGATAAGGAGAAAAACTGTAAATGGTTTAATATTATGCAATTTTACTGTAAAATAATGAGAAATTTGAGATTTGGAAGTGCCATATAATTTACAGGAGCATTCGTGCAAGACACTTTAGCTATGATTATATTTTACTTAAATAGTTTTGTTTCTTCTTAGTTTTTATTATTTGTAATGCACACCCTGTTTAAGAGATAGTTCAGCCAAAAATGAAGATTTGCTGATCATTTACTCACCCTCAGGCCATCCGAGATGTAAGTGAATATTTTCTTCAGTAGAACAGCAAAGAAGATTTTTATCTGAAACCGTTTTATGCGACATAAAGCTGGTCGTGAATGCGTGCAGGACCATGGATATTAATTTTATTTGGTTTGCATGTTTTTTTGAATCTCAAAGTGACGGCACCCATTGACTTCCATTATATGAATCACCTAAGACTACGGTTTCAGCTAAAAAACTTCTTTACTGTTCAACTGATCTACATCTTGGATGGCCTGAGGATGAGCAAATTAAATAGGGCTGCACGATTTATCGCGATTAAATTGCACGATATCTGTCAAATGCGCAGCTTATCAGAGCTGTACGGCTCTGTGATCAGTAGTAAATACTTCACCATCTGAAAGCCAGAGGGCGCTCTTGCACAGAAACTCAAAATCCTGCAGCAGAAGAAGAAAACACGTGTCATATCGCTGTAGCTGAATAAACAGAAGATTTGAAATGCTTTAAACATGACTAATAAACACACGACTGCCTTATTCTGTGTAAGAAGCCTCATCATCTCACAGAAGATCAACTGTCGTTATGAAGTGAGTTTGGAGTAAAAACATGTTATTAAATGTTTTTTGTTGGACAAGATGTTAATAAATGCTTCTCATGGAAAGATGTCTAACGTGCGCTGCTTTATCAAATGTACACTATAAGCGACTCAAACTCAGTGCTTTCAGATGGATTAGCATTTGGAGCCGTACTTCACTGACAAGCTGTGCAAAAAAAAGAATCGCGTTTAAGCGACAATCACATTCAAGCGCAATGTTAATTTCCGTATCGTGCGATAAATCGTAATAATTTTTTCCTTTAAGCCTTAAAAATTGCTCTTAAATTCAATGTGTTTCCCCGAGTATTCGATTGTGACATTGCGTATTTTGCAAACAACTCGATCTTCATCGTGCCCGCTTTACAGTGGAAGCCGAAATGACTTTTCCCTGCGGCGTGAGCTGATATAAGCGAACTGGATTTGCTAATGCTAATGCACTGTTAACAGTTCGAGTTCAGCGATAACAACACTGCCATCTAAATTGAACAGGAAGTCATTGCACAAATCTCGGATGTAAACTAATAAATATCGATACAGTGTTTTTGAGAATCAATACAGTATCGACATTCACATTTTCTTACACCCCTATTTTTTTACAATGAGTTTCTGGATTTTCTAAAGTATGTGAAGCTCACGGTCTGTTAGGGACATCGATATTACATTTTCACACCTCTGATGCTGAACAAAATGAACTGTGATTGGTTGCTATACATGTCAGTCAGATGGATGTTCCTTGACCAATGAAAGCTTAACTGCAATGGAGTCCAAACCTTCTACCATCAGTTTGAAGGTCTGGCTTTGTGATACTAGTCCTCAACAACACAGGACAACCAAGAAACAATCTAATATCAATTACTTGTTGATTACCTATGACCTTCTATCATTGACTTATATAGAACATCTTCAATCATTCAATCCTGAACCAAATATCTGAATCACTTGTCCAGCACATGTATTCAGCTCTGGGTCAGGCAAGCTTCTTAAGAACGTACATCTGTTGTCGATTTCAGGTCCTTGTTAAAAGATGTACCAAACATTATAGTGTATGCTGCGTCTACTGAACCTTTATTCAACCTTGTTTCATTATAAGTTAAAATAACACATAGTCAAAAGCAGCAGTGAGTGACTTTGGTAAGAAGATAAAGTCTTGTGTTAATCCTTCACGTACTTTGTTTATTTCGTTGTGCTGACAAAACCTGTTGTAACAATTCTGTCGGACAGCAAGCACTTGGTTCCCCGAGTCCTTCTTAATTAAAACCAGAGGAAGAACTATTAGTTCCTTACACAAATACAGGACGTTGCTCTAGTCAGTTCATATTCCCAGAGCAATTGGTCTGAAAAATGAGCAGATTTTGCTGTTTGGTCTCAGGAACAGCAGGGGATTTGGAGGACTAACCAAGCTGCATGCTGTGTCAACACCAAACATTCTCTGCTGTCGGTGTAATCCCATTCACCATGGGAAAACAGAACGGCAGTTCACGACAACAGGATGAGAGCGGGATCTGGCCAAAAAGGGGCAATGATTTTAAACCATGAGTTGAGTACCCTTTGAAACTTGACTAAAAATAGACAGATTTTAGTTTAAATAATCAATTTAAAAGTGACATAGGCATCAAACATTAGAATGTTCAGAATGAAAGATGGATATTCATGGCTGAAGATTACATCGTCAAACATTACAGTGTTACCGTTTTTTACTGTAACTTATAAGGTGGCACCCATTTTAACCATAGTGCTACTTGGTGTGTCTTTATCTTAAAATGCTTGATTAAAAACAACCCAAGTTCAGTTGAAAATGGACAAACCGAACATTTGGGGTGTTTTAACCCAGCAGTTGGGTTAAATGTTGCTGGGTAGTTTTATCTAAATAAACTATTGTTTAAAAATGACTGTATTGCTTACTGAAAATGACCCCAAACTGTGATGGAAAGGAACATTTATTAATGTTTAATGAATAATAATTAAATAAAGATTTTTTAAATGTTTTTGAAAAAAAAAAAAAGTCTGCAAGGCTTATTTAATAAAAAAATACTATAAAAACAAATACTGTATAATATTTGACAATTTAAGATAACTGTGTTGTATTTAAATATACTTTAAGATGTAATTTTTTCAGTGATCAAAGCTGAATTTTCAGCATCATTGCTCTAGTCTTCAGTGTCACATGATTCTTCAGAAATCATTCTCATGTTCTGATTTGGTGTTCAAGAAACAATTGAAAAAACAACCATGACAATAAAAATTTAAAAAGAACAGAATTTATGTAAAAATCTTTACTGTCACTTTTGACCAACTAAATGCATCTTTTCTAAATTTTCCGACCCAAACAGTTTGAATGGTAGAGTATCTATTTGTTCACCTCAACATACCCCAAAAATGACAAAAACACCAGACCGCAATCCCCTCTCCGCCCACACCCTCCTCTCAAGACACCTAATCAGTGGATTTCACGTGTATGAATATGAGATTTTGATACATGCAAATAAAACCGCAGCATCTGTCAGACAGAGATTTGGAGAAGCTGGATGTTATAATTGATCTAGACTGAGATTTGACATAGCTGGAGGCTTGAATGGTAATGCTGTGCCGCGCTGATTTCATTGGCATGACCGGAGGAGCAAAGAAGGCAGAAGCCATGCTGGGATATAAGCACATCAACCCTTACAACAGGATCATTTGCCTCATCAGTCAGAAGCTCAACAGTGGGACCCATCGTAAACATTCCCCCCTACACCTCTGTGTGGTTTTCTAAAGCTATGGCTGCATCCGAAAGCTGAAAAAGCGTCTCCATCTTTATAATAAACCTTCAAGCGCATAGGTGTAGCCTCCAGTGTCTTATGTCGCTGGAATCCTTGGCACAAGACGGACAAAATGCATTCCTCGGATTTGCTCGTCGAAATTGCAGGTGAAATTTTTGGGTATTTTTTGAAAAACCTACATGTGCGAACTAGCCTGATTGGAAACAAACCAGTGCAGTGAGATTCTCTGGAGTCTAATTGTCAATAATTACCAAAAAAAAAAAAAAAAAAAGTAGAAGAGCCACCAAAACGTATAAAGTAGGCAGAGCCACTTTTACTAAAGTGGTGATAACTCATGAACACAATGAGATATTTTCACCAAACTCAGCACATCTTATTCTGTAGTCACGTGAAAAACGACATGGCAACTACTTCACCGTTAGTCCGATTGACTTGAAAATTGGCATGCAGTGTCTTTGTCAAAGGTGCCATGAATAGTTACGAGGATAATGACGTATCTCAAAAAACATGGCCGCCATTGGCCAATGAAGTTTGAGCAGCGATCAGACAAGGTTAACGAAGGGCGATTGCAACGAAACTCGCCGGGCCTGTTTGACTCACGGACATAGAGGCCTGAGAGAAATTAGAAAAGAAATCAACCACCAGAGGCACTTTAACCTTTTTCATGTGCATAAAGAATTGTGTATCGCATTTTTCGCACATACCCACGGCATGGTAGAACTCAACAACTTTGCCTCTAGGACCGCCTCTCTCCATCGAATCACTCATTAAATATTGGAGATTATTTCAGAAAACAACTATGGCTAACAAGTCCTATGTTTTCGGCTGAACCTCGATAACTGTTAAAAAGCTTTAAAAACAATATATTATTATTATTATAAATTGGCTGTTAATTGGTCCTTTCCAACTATTGCCAAGATGGTTACAGGCTTGCTAAATAATAATACCTTTTTATGCTTGTGCTTAAAGGCCTTAAAGCATTTGAACCCTGATATTTGCTGCTCGCAGCTATATTTCAATTTAACTTAGCTTTAACTTCACACAAAATGACATTTTGCATTTCAAAGCAAAGCCTTTGATACGAGAAGATGAATTAAGGGCTAAATAGAATTCACTGGGGTCCTTTAAACATCAATAAGACTTGTATTTTTCCTATAATATGTTCATAAAATGTTTCTGCTCTGCAATTTCCCAAAATCCCATTACCCTCAGGATGTAAAGAACAGGACATCCTAGGGTAGATATCCTGCTTTTTACAGGATCTCAGGAGGAGACTATCCGGGAGGGGTAGGTGGCAAAACGACCAGACATTTTTCCACAGTAAGGTCTCGTAAAAAAATCTCTCAGCGCTTTTAGAAACATTCCTCCCCCTGGCCATGGGAGCACAAGCGCAGAGACGTCAGGAGGGATCACGCTCAACACAAAGTCAAAAACTACGAAAATCAGATGGAATCTTCAGGCTCAAATGCAAATACCAGGCATAAAACCTCTGAGAGATTTGAAGATTCTCAAAATGTGTTCAGTCTTATTCGCCTGGATAAACACTGCAAAAACAGTCCATAACCTTCAAGACCCAAGGCGGAATAAATGGAAATTTCAGAAATAAAGACAGTGTGTGCACATCTGAGGAATATCAGAGGTCAAAGCGGTCATTTCTGCTCTGGGATGTAAAACCCGAGGTTAACTGGTCACTACGCAACACTCTCTCGGAGAACGAGCACTTCGGCTCACCAGCTGTGGGAACGGCAGTGTGAAAGATTACATCACAATGATTTATGGCACATGAGGAGGAGCCAGAGAAACTATGGAACATGAGATCATTTGGAGGGCATCCAATAAGAGGTCTCAATAGGAACACAAGTCAATTGGTTTCACCACAAGAGATGATGGATCAGCAGTGGGACAACAAATTAATGTGCTGAGAAAGTGAAGAGAATACATCCCAGACTCACACATACCGTATCACAACACACATAACTCTTTGCTTTTTAAGGAAATGGCAAAACATCGGTATCTGTTTCATTTGGAAGGGTATCAAATTAATGAATCAAGCTTTATATAGATGAAACAGTGGAAAAAGGAATCCACCAGGATGTATTACAGTCAATTCATTCATAATCTTACTTTTTGTAATATGCAAAGGCACACTTGGATTTTCTTTAAAGCTGGTTTTCTATCTTCGTGTAATTCTGGGTGTTACGCGGCTGCAGTTGTTCGTTAGTTGAAAGGTAAAAGATTTGTGATCTTGTAGCCTGATGCTTCTTCCATATGTCTTCAATTGCCTCTGAAAGCCTCTAGCCAAGTCTTGAAATTCAGTTTCTGCCCTCCAAAAGCGTAAAAAGGGCCACACAGATTATCTGACTCATTTTGACTCAGTCTAAATATCTTTTTGGACTGCTTTTTTCTGCCTGACACTTCCCACTGAGCTCAACAATCTGCTTGGTGAAGAACAACAAATCTTTCTTGTCTCCTACTTTCCAAATTTCACATAATTATACAAGTTGCATAAAACTATGATTAATGAGCAGGCATAAAATCTTAAAGAGGTAGTTACCCTAAAAATTTAAAATCTGTCATTTACTCATGTACATGTTTTTTCAAAGCTTTGGAAAGTGGACGAAAGACAATGAAATTTAATGAAAATTAATAGACCCATAAAAGTATCATGAAGGTATATTGAGTACAGTGTATCCCAAATCAAAAACAAAGACACACCGCAGGAGGATATTTGGTTACACTTTATTTTGATGGTTCACTTTAGAAATTCTACTAGCTATAAGTAACTTTGAAACTACATGCCAACTAACTCTCATTAGAGTATTAGTAAAAAGTTACTTCAATGACATGATGTGCATATTTTTGTGTCCAAGTACATTATTTCCTTTTAAAATAATTTGATAATAATTAATTTTTAGTACATTTAAATAATACATATTTTATTTTATCTTAAACCCCAAAATGTCAGGTGGTGCAACTGTCAGAACTAATGAACAGACTAAGAAACTATTTAAAATGGTGTCTTAATAATGAAAAATTAAAAACGATAAACACATATAAACACATTTTCTAAATATGGAGTAGTTTTAAAGCTGTTGAGAGTGGCACAACTGCAAACATGGCTGTTTTATTATGAATTGACAGGATAAATATGATAATGATAATTGTGGCAGAGTGAAAATGTTTGTAGGTCTCTCTTAAAATACTGGTAAAATCTGCTAATTTCAAGTATGGGTAGATTGGTTCACTTTCCATGTCAGCTGGTACAACTACAGTATATACATACAACTATTTGGTTGTACAACCTGACATAAAAACATTCAAAAAATTAATTTAAACACTATGAAATGTTATTTAACAACTGAAACTTGAACACATTGGGTAAGGGTTTAAACACATTGTTCTTGACTAAAAAAAACACCTTTTTTTTCAGCTTTATTGGACAATGACCCACTTATCATTAGTAGAAAGTGTAAAGTGGACCATCAATATAAAGTGTTACTGGATATTCTTCACAATGAGGTTGAGCAGGCATAAAAGATGACAGGATTTTCATTTTTGGGTTAACTGCGCTTTTAAAATGCTGCAAATCACATTTCATACGGTTTCAGATTTTAAAAGACAGAATCTATTAAATCTTCAAAGGCAAGGTAAGTTATTCGAGCACAATATTTAAGGGCTTATTGGGACAGAACTGAAAAGGATCTTTATCTTTCCATCAACTTCAAACTCTAAAACTGAGCTTTGATCAGTGTGGTGTGACAAAGATATGAGTGAATAATGAGAAATGAGTGAACCGTTTTATGCATGTGCTCAATAGTGGGCCAGTCGTGACCTAATGGATGGATAGAGAGTCAAACTTGTAACCCAATTCTCAATGCCAGCAGGAAATAACCCCGAATTCTCCAACAAAATGGCTGCCCACTGCTCAGGGTGTCCACGGTTTGCCGTGTGTATGTGTATTCACTACTCACTACTCCTAATGCGTGTGCACTAACTTGGATGGGTTAAATGCAGAGGATAAATTCCAAGTATGGGTTACCATACCATGGGACTTTATCACATGCCCCACTCGCAAATTACGCCAATGACTTAAATAAATCAACTAAAATATTTAAATACAATTTTGATAGATGTGTTTGATTGTTACGGTCATACAAGGATAAGTACTAATATTGAAGAAAACAAATAAATTATGGGAATAAAAATGTCGTAGGGGACGGCTGGATGGGCCAAAAGGCCCAAAACCGTACTCTAAGTTCAGGCCCTTAACATGCATTGAAAAAGAAAGAAAATATTTGAGTTCATTAAATGCTTTTCAGTTAATTAAAGAAAAGATTTCACTGCTAAACAAGGAGACAATTCTTCAAGACAAACGATGCATTTTTCCACAAAGAAATCAACCATTTAGCAAACAGAAATCTTTTACTTTCCCAATTATTAATCACAACTGTTTACTTCCTCTTTATTTTTCCAAATGTTAGACAAACAATGAAGCCAATGAGTTCCATTTCTATGAAAGGAGCTTGTTTGAGGACTGTGTATTTCTGAGGACGCATCTCAGATTCAACTCTAACAGACGCTGGCAGGCAAAGTCTCTAGAAGCCCAGCACTGAAATATCCTTTTTCGGTTGATTTACACCATCTCCGATGCCATGATCTCGCAGGACCCAAAAAAAACATCACAACTTGCCAATCATAAGATTATCCCAAAAGCGCAAACAGCTGGAGACTTGCTGGATCTGATGTTTTCAGTCCTTACTGTCTCAAGCAGGTGGTTGTAATTAAGTCAGCGTAATGTGGCCACAAGCTGGCAGAAGAACATGAGACTAATTATTGGGACACATGCCCAGGTTTATCATTTCCTGAAGCTCCCCGTCTTTGACCTGCACGAGGATTTAAGTTGCCAATCATAGCCCAAAAAAGCAGCACTAATTCAAAATAAGCACCTTGTAACCCTCAGTCTCGAACGATCCTGTTCTCTCCGTCATCAAAAACGCAAGCTGGTACATTCAATTTATGTTAAAATAATCAGTAACATGCAAATGATGCTCACACAAAGCATTTACTACCTTTGAAGAGTGCTCAGTCTTTTTCTTCCGGCAGTTTTCAAACACGAGCAGAGATTAGGAAAGGAAGAGATTAGACTTCATGGTCTATTTCATCCATTCTCCAGCCTAATCAGTGGGGAATGATATCATTGCCCTAAATATCTCCTCAGCAGCTTGAATGTAGAAATGTGCAGTTTCCTCATTATTGACCACACAATGTGACAATACACCATCCTGTGATCACGTTATCTCGTGATTAAAGAGGACCGTTTTCTTCACGGTCCCGCATTGAACCGAGGGAGGCTGACTGACAACTGATGATGCCTGGGGCTTCACAGCGCGGCCCTAAAAGCCACAATCTGACTTTAACTTTAGTGACCCACCAAGCCACATGTGAGTAAAGAAACCCAGCTGAAAAATTTATAGCAGCTCATAAAAAAATCACGAGGAGCAAAACTAAAAAGTACAGAACATGTCAACTTAATCTGCTGTTAAACACCAGGCCTAAAATGGCATCTGATGTGGCAGACTTGTAGGAGGAAGTTGTCAAATACATTATGAGGAGACTGGGGAAATGTTCTTGAGGATCGGGCATGTATATTGCAAGTGACGTACAAATGTTTTTGTCAATTCACTTGAGGTTTTGTCAGTTTAACTGAAAGCATTGTAGCTCTTACACCAGATGCGATAAGCACCAAACAAGTCTGTTCGCTCCAGACGCGACGCGACGCGACTATGAGACGTGATAAAGGGAGTTTTCACACTATGAACACGGTTTGCGTGGTTTTTGGTCCGTATGTGAACACTCCAAACGATCTCAGACCCCCTTAAAACAAACCGAACCGAGTATGGTTCGCTAAAAACACGAAATCTGAACAAAAACCGCTCTGGGCTCACTTGATTTTTCCGTTTGTGAATTCCAATGTAGTTTGGTCATCAGATGCCTCCGTACAAATCAGCTGTTCATCATGGCTGCTGCTTCTCTCAGATCTTTTGTCTGTCAGACAAATTATTTGTTCGCAACATCCACTTGTTTATTGTGATTTTAACTGTGTGAGAGAGACGTGCCTGCATGCCTCGCCAGTTTAAATTTTTTCGAGCGCACACACCTACGGCATGCACAGAAAACCAGCTTTCACGGTGCGTATACTAAACTGAATTATCTGCAAGCGTCTTATTGCATTTAAAGTGTCAAATCACTCAAGGTTCACAACAAGCTTTGTCAAAATGCCCGTTTTGTGGAGTATCCTCGTAAGAGCAGTCTTAAATGAGTTACAAAACATCTTAAAGAGTTCTTTAATTCTTAGATTTATCAGATCTACCTCATGTTCGGCAGCAGCAGCTCTTAAAGGTACAATATGTAACATTTTTATATTAAAATATCCAAAAACTACTTGCGCAGTGTTCTATATTTCGTACTGACATTATCCTACATGTTTCCAAGAATTTGTAAATTCAGAGAAATGCACAATTTTAAATAGTGCCCGTCCCTCTCTTGTCACTTGTGCCTGTCAGTGACGTAATATCTGCATTATCCCTGGTTTACGCTTGTACTGCATAGTAACCATGGCAACAGACACGGACAGCGGCGTAACGTCTGTTTTGTTCAAACATTATGGACCATGGCAAGCAAACTTTGGGACATAAGGAGAAACAAAACGAGGATCAATATCGGCGTGTTGTTTCCGAGATGGCGAGAGCTTTGCGACAAACTTTGACTTGACAGAGACGGCGCTCTCACACGTTATTAGACGAGTTAAGCAAATGTAGGCTATATAAGACTAATCAATGTTATAAAGCTCAACACGACGAAGTGTTAGAATATCATCAGTGTGATCATCTAATGTTGATCTAGATTACTGTTAAGTCTCATACAGACAACAAACTAATACTAAACATTACAACTTTCAACAGTTTAGTATGATAGTGTGACGTTAGAGCAAGTGAAACAGCGCTGCGTTACCTCACAGTTTTAATTCGTCAAATAAACTGACCAGTATGAGGAGTATTTCAGCACTTATGAGTAGTTCGGTAGAATGAAATGTCCTCGTTTCTTTATATCCCCGGGACTCTCGTGTGTCACTGATATCTGTCTCTCATTAGTAATCGCGCCCGTGACTCTCGGCCCCGTCCTGCTTCACACCACAGTCATGTTAAAAACATGCATTCACTCATCCATAAACATTATTTCCCCATAAACATTATTATATCCATCGGCATGACGACAAGTTCCATGATTCCATATTCACTGCGTCATCAGTCTACGCCTTTGTTATTGTTTTGAGGAGTTTAGCGCCCCCTTGCGGCGAAAAAACTACATAGTGCACCTTTAAAGTGACAGCAGCCTAATAAACCAGTAGCTGTGATGTCTGTCACACTGGCCTTCATTCATAAAAAGATTCCATTACGACAAATATTTAAAATATACTCACTTTAAGTTGTTTCTACATTAATTTGGAGAGTAACTGTGATATTATTACAATATGAAAATATTAAAAACTCCAATGTTTTTAATCGCGATTAATAACAGAAAAGAAAGTGTGATTAATTAGTTATTTTTTAATGGATTGGCAGAACTAAACTAAACTAAACATAAGAATGAATGCATTTGAGTGTTCAATTGTGTTTGATGTGTACATGCATATAAAATGCATTCGTCAGTCTTTTTCTACTGGGCTTGTATTGTTAGCGGGGGTTTTTTGCATCAACAAAATGTTTTATGAAATTACAGGAAAACGTGAATAAAAATGTGGGTTATGCAGAAGCATTAATATGATGCGCTAATGCATAACGCATAAAAGTGGTGATAATATCTAGGGGAAAACAACATATAACCCATTTATGTCTAAAAGGTTCATCCTGTAGCGTTCATCATCATGCTTGTATTGTAAAGACAGCTAATCTCAGCATATTGGGGGAAATAGCGCAAAATATCATGCAAGTTCTTCTATTAAACCTGCCACACTTCAGGGAAGCATTGTACCCGTAAGCTTTATTCAGCTTGAGGTATATAAGTTACAGGTCATTAGCACAATGTCCAGAACTCAAGCCAGATCCTAAACAGAACAGCCCTTTAATTAATACTGTAACAGAGAGCAAAGACCTTAAACACACTGAGCTAATGGACTTGATCCAGCTGTGCTCATTCCACTCTGATGTGAATGTGTTTGTGTGAACGCATCCTTACATGTGTGGGGGGTATTCAAAGACTTGACCATCTCAAAAGAGCAGAAAACATCTAAACACCACTGAACAGAGAGACAGACTATAACCTACCGAACGCTTTCCACAAAGGAATGTCTGTCTGTAGAGTAATGGCTTCTGAGTTTGCTATGTGCACTTGAATACACAGGAGCGACCGCAGAACTGTTACCAAAAACCCAGAGGAGGGGGGAAACGGAGGAAAAAACTGGGGAATAAACTTCTACTGGAATGAGAAAGAAAAAAAAAGAAGAAGCACACCAAATATGCCTGAGTCAGGAGTGCTGAGGAGTTTAACTGTGTCAAAGGGAGAAACTGAAATCAGGCCTTTGCTACACAGACAATGTGAGCCCAAACACAGAGAAACAACTGTCTGTTTAAGCCACAAAAAAGTCATAAAGAGTCCTTTTACTCAATAGTTCAGGATACACAAGGGTAACTGTGTGTGCCGCTATTAAAAACAGCCAATGGTTTTGAGAAATTGAACCAAAACCTTAATTATTAGCAAAATGCAGTGTTATTATCTCTGTAAAAATGTTCATCATTTTAATGTACTTTTTTAAATGCTACAGTAAAAAACTGGTAATCAGTTCACGGTAAATTTCTTTTACCATATACAGTGAAAAATAAAATTACATGCAATTTTACTGTAGCATATTGTAAAGATGTTTTTGCATATAACATTTATAGTAAAAATCTATTTTATATTCATCAAAACAATACAGTACAATGCTTTTGTAGTTTTTTGTGTGTGTGTAAGTTATCATGATACTAATATTCAGTAAAAGTCGGTAGTAATATCAAAATGTCACAGTTCAAACCATTTGAACTATTTTACCATTTAATAAAAACAACTACTAATTAACTAATTATAATAAATATAAAATTTCTTATGCTAATAAATAAATCATTAAAACATTAGCACTTGACATTTTAATTAAGCATGTACTGCTTTAAATATGGTCAAGGGAGAAGTTAAAAAAGGAATAAATAAAAATATTACATATAATATAACGTGTAATGCATTTTCTGCATTTACACTACAAGATTAATACAAAGATTTCATTTTGACATGATTTTTGTTGTCCAAAAATTAATCATAGGAATTTTTGGTAACACTTTTCAGGAGTGATTAAAAAAAATTCTGTTATACTTTATTTTAAAGTGTCATTATTACATATGTTACATGTATTTACTATAGTAATAACTATAATTACATGCAATTAACCCTAAACCAAACCCTCATCCTAACCCTATCGTAAGCATTTGTAGTTAATTGTCATTACTCAGTATAAATTTATAATTACATTGTAACAAAGACACCTTAAAATTAAGTGTAACATAATTTTTTTATCACTCCCAAAACTTGCAGTGTACTTAGGAACATGAAAAGTAAAAAATACATACATATGTAAGTCAAAAACCGTACAGAACATATCACATTAGTGTATTGAAAAATACACAGACATATATATATATATATGTATGTATGTATAATTTTTTGTTTTATTTTTATTGTTTTTACTTTTACAATAATTTTTATTTTAAAATGCTGTTCTATCACAAACTTCAGTCTGAGAAACTCTGACGTAACATAATATTTAATGTACTTCATGTTATTGGTAACAAAGAATGGAATATATTTTCTTTCTCTTTGTATTTTTATATCAACAAGAATTTGATCCTATTCAAATCAATGTAACAAATGAGTCAAAACACGTCATCTAAAAGTAGTCCGATTACATTACCTTAAATGTGCAATGTAATGGATTACACTGCAAACTACAATGTCATGTAATTTGCAACCAGTAACTGACTACAAATCGCAAGAAATCTACCCAGAACTGTATATATTTCCCGTACAATAGGCGCCAAAATGACGCCCCATAATGGGCAATCTGTTGTCACCAATTTTGTTTTTACCGTGCGTTTCTACTAGTTTTTACAGTAAATTTAACAGGATTTCAACTGAATTATCAACACGTATTAACAGTGAAATCATGCAAGTTGTTCTTTGCGAGTTGAAAAAAGATCCTCTCAAATCCTCAAACCAAAAATGAAGCCCACTACCAACGTCTACAGCTTTAACTACATCATACACACTCTTCAAATGAAAGTAAGCCACCTTAATCACTAAATTTAATAAGCAGCTTAAGGAGATTCCGACTTTCCTGTTCCTGTTATTAATTTCCTGCTTAATCATTGCTTTATATCCGTAACTAAAATGCAGATATTTAATGAGATTACATTTCACCAGCAACATGAGATCCTTCTATATAAAGCCTACACTTCAAGAAGTGGAGAAATCAAGTTCATTATACATCTAAAATCTGTGGATAAAGATTAAGTAATGACTGCGAGACTCTCAGCTATATCTATACGGCCCAGCTTGTTATATGCATACTTTCACCTCATTATATCCCCGGCGCACTAATATTGTAGGAAATTGCCTGAATCATAGATAAGCGTTAGTCCTCATTATGACTAGCACAAACAAGCAGTCTGTTTCCTCTTGATAAAGAGGTCCTGTTATTTACCAGGGACACTGGACACCCCTGTCTTGAATGAACTTCGGAGCCGCATCCTTTAAAGTTTCTCAAAGCCGTCTAGAACAAAGGCATAACTATAGGAAAAGATCTATGCATTCATAATTGTTCCTGTTCAAAGTTCTGCAGTAGAGCTGCAACTAACAATTATTTTTTTATTTGTTTTTTTTTTATTAGTCGACTACTCTAACGATTATTTTATTTATTTTTATTAGTCGACTACTCTAACGATATTTTTTTTTTGATTAGTTGACTACTCTAACGATTATTTTTTTAATTTTTTTATTATTAGTCGACAACTCTAACGATTATTTTTTTTTTGATTAGTCGACTACTCTAACGATTATTTTTTTAATTTTTTTATTATTAGTCGACTACTCTAACGATTATTTTTTTTTTTTTTATTAGTCGACTACTCTAACGATTATTTTTTTAATTTTTTTATTATTAGTCGACTACTCTAACGATTATTTTATTTTTATTTTTTATTAGTCGACTACTCTAACGATTTTTTTTTTTTTAAATTTTGATTTGTCGACTACTCTAACGATTATTATTTTTTTATTTTAATTTTTTTTTATTAGTCGACTACACTAACGATTATTATTATTATTTTTTTTTTTTGATTAGTCGACTACTCTAACGATTATTTTTTTCCCTTTTTTTTATTAATCTAGTGATCTTTTTTTACGTAAGAAGTTAGAATTAATTTAGCAGTTCATTGAGGTGTAGAAACACTGGGACACGCCATTATGTAATGAAACAATTTGATTTTAATTAAAAATAAGCCACTTATGTGTGCTCGTCCAGTGGAAGACATTTGAACTTTAAAATGAAGAGTGTCAAAGACTTTCTATACAGTCTTAAAAGGAACTTTGATAGTGTTCAAGCCATTGAACAAAGGTCTCCTGAACCATCTATTTTTCCTCTTGCGCTTTCTGTAATGTAAGGAGTCTTGTGATTGATTGTCAAGCCAACCAATCAGAATTTAGCAGCCTCTCTGATTGGTTGGAACGCCATTTCGGTTCTGCAAAGGGAACAAAGGACCATTTTATTTGGCCTCTGTTTAAAGTATTCTCATACTTTTGATAATCGTGGTCTAGGTTTTTGTGATAGAATGGAACTTTCTCCATTCCCAGGAGCAGAAGCCGCCAATACGCGAGATGAATGTAAACAGAGTGACGCGTCGCCGCATTTCACGCACGTCAACGTATTTTCGTAGTCGACGATGACGACGCGTCGTCGCAGCACTATTCTGCAGTTTCATTTTTTGAAGAATCGATGACCAAAGAACACATATTCTTCATGGTAATTAATCCACACAGCTCCTTTGCAAATTTCATATGTCTCAGAGGCAACAAGGCCCCAAAACCCATTACCGGGTGAAGCACCCCATGTCACACGCATTAGATGAGAGTCCTCCAGCAAATGGTGGGGAAAAGCAATTTTCTTTTCAGGGCAATAGATATTCTATCTCTTTCCAGATCCTCTGCAGACTACAAACTGCCAGCTCCTGTAGCTCTGATGCCTGAAACTTGGAAGAAAGTGATGACTTGACCTCTTTTTCTCCCTGGGCCTTAGCTCTGCTGTCAATAAGGGCATTTCACTGGAGGCTGGATAAGAGCTCAGGGTGGAATGAATCACCTGCACCGATTAGAGATCTAGCAACTGCGCTTGAGATCAAACCAGCCCTGACGACCAGTTCATTTGCCGCCATGTCAACTGATATTAATATTACAGCCTGGAGACGAGCCTCTCGCTCTCAACAGGGACTTCCCTCCACGAGGATTCAAAGATTCATTTCCAGTAGCTTAATGCTTTAGTGACTGAACGAGTTTGTGTATGCTCAAGCAGAACAAAACAGACTCCCACTTATAGTTCTCACTACACAAGTATTTTACTAGAAAATAAGAGAACACTTTACAATAAGGTTCATTAGTTAACATGAACTAATAATGAACTGCACTTATACAGCATTTATTAATCTTTGTTAGTGTTAATTTCAACATTTACTAATACGTTATTACAATCTTGATAAGATTAGTTAACATGAACAACTGTATTTTCATCTAACGTTAGCGACGATTAGTAAATACGGTAACAAATGTATCGCTCATGTTAGTTAATACAGTAACTAATGTTTAACTGATGAACCTTATTGTAAATTGTCACCTCAAAATACTGTTTCAGTCTTTGTACTTCAAAATTTCCCATTTAATGTAGTGTGTAACTTGCCATTTCTTGTAGGGATGCACGATGTATCGGCATCGATATTTTTAATTTTTAATCGCTATCGGCACGATAAAAAAAATTGGCCGATAAATTAAGGCTGATAAATAATGGATTATTTTCCTCTGTCGAGACACTTTTTTGAATTGCTTGAAATATGATTGAAATCACTTCAAAAAGGAAAATTAATATTAATGAGAACATTACAATTGTGTGCTTTTAAATGGTGAGACTTTTGTTTTTGTAATCAAGCTCTAAAAAAATGATATAAAAATTTTGATTTAGATTTAGCGGCCAATATATCGGTTGTAAAAAATTATCGGTTATCGATATCAGCCAAACGTATTCAAATCGGTGCATCCCTAATTTCTTTGTAATTATTTGTGAAATGTACTAGCAATTTCTGCGTGAAAGTTATTTCAAAGTAAATACTGCACCAGATTTTTTTAGTGTTGGTTAGTTTGATGCACTTTCAAATAATCAATCATGTCTGTGAAATGAATTTTCATTGGATAATTAGCAAACACCACAATAGTGACTATTAATCTAAAAATAAATCATTTATCCACAAATAAATAATTTATTTCTTTATCAATACTCCATGAAAATGTAACAAAAGAGTATTTAAAAAGTGGGCATTTAGTGGTCATTTTTCCATTGGACAAACTTATATAGACCAAACACTATCATTTCTAGGCATCCAATGTCCACAGTTTAAGGGTTTTCCTCAAATGCCTTGCAAAAGCACAGAGGAATGTAAAGGTTAAAGCTCTAGTCTTACCTCTGAGCCTGTGTTGAGTTGTGTGAGTGAAGTCTTTGAGTTCTGACATCAGCATTTAGCTAAACTACAAAGCCACCAGAGGCCGGCATTAATGGATCCCTCAGAGCCAATATCTTCACGCACAAGTGCTTGACTAATTGAAAACTGGTCTGAGTCTGCTTTGTGCAGCAGAACAAGTGCAGCAAACCTTTATGTCAGACTACAAAAACAGGGTCCAGAAATAGGTGGATAAATTCACCCAAACTCTCTAATGGATATATAGAGCACATGAAGGTAGACAGTCAGAAAGTAAGATTTAAGGCCTGTGCACTTGCAAATCTCTCAATAACCACTTTGAAATTTGAAACAACATCCTCAATCTCAAAGAGATCGTGAATTTCTCGGTTTCAAGAACAAGAATGACCTGAAAAAATGTTCAGGGTTCTTTTCAGTGACTTCTTATTAGATCAAATCGCCGTATTGATGTAGTTGTGACAAGTCCTGTCTAGGTGGTGTGTAAAAACAATCTTCTGAAGGTATTATAAAAAATTTACGTAGGTGGTTAAAGTGCATTTACAGATTAAAAGAATTCAGCGAACCTAACACGGCAATGTTTTTGTTACTTCTGGAAGATGGCCAAAGATAATATTCATACACGGGTTTAGTTTTCAGGAAAATCCCCATAATTCATGTCTAACGTGTGGCATTGTTTCAAAGCCTGGGGAATTTTGTTAAACGGAATGTCAAGGGTTAATTTATTATCTGAGCAGCTGAATTGATAGATAGATAGACAGATAGATAGATAGATAGATGGATGGATGGATGGATGGATGGATGGATGGATGGATGGATGGATGGATGGATGGATGGATGGATGGGCGGGCGGACGGACGGACAGACAGATAGACAGATAGATAGATAGATAGATAGATAGACAGAGAGATAGATAGACAGACAGACACACAGATAGATAGATAGATAGATAGATAGATAGATAGATAGATAGATAGATAGATAGATAGATAGATAGATAGATAGATAGATAGATGGATGGATGGATGGATGGATGGATGGATGGATGGATGGATGGATGGGCGGGCGGACGGACGGACAGACAGATAGACAGATAGATAGATAGATAGATAGATAGATAGACAGAGAGATAGATAGACAGACAGACACACAGATAGATAGATAGATAGATAGATAGATAGATAGATAGATAGATAGATAGATAGATAGATAGATGGATGGATGGATGGATGGATGGATGGATGGATGGATGGATGGATGGATGGATGGGCGGGCGGGCGGACGGACGGACGGACGGACAGACAGATAGACAGATAGATAGATAGATAGATAGATAGACAGAGAGATAGATAGACAGACAGACACACAGATAGATAGATAGATAGATAGATAGATAGATAGATAGATAGATAGATAGATAGATAGATAGATGGATGGATGGATGGATGGATGGATGGATGGATGGGCGGACGGACAGACAGATAGACAGATAGATAGATAGATAGATAGATAGATAGATAGATAGACAGAGAGATAGACAGAGAGATAGATAGACAGACAGACACACAGATAGATAGATAGATAGATAGATAGATAGATAGATAGATAGATAGATAGATAGATAGATAGATAGATGGATGGATGGATGGATGGATGGATGGATGGGCGGACGGACGGACGGACAGACAGATAGACAGATAGATAGATAGATAGATAGATAGATAGATAGATAGATAGAGAGATAGACAGAGAGATAGATAGACAGACAGACACACAGATAGATAGATAGATAGATAGATAGATAGATAGATAGATACAGACAGACAGATAGATGATAGACAGATAGATAGATAGATAGATAGATAGATAGATAGATAGATAGATAGATAGATACAGACAGATAGATGATAGACAGACAGACAGACAGACAGACAGACAGACAGACAGACAGACAGACAGACAGATAGATAGATAGATAGATAGATAGATAGATAGATAGATAGATAGATAGATAGATAGATAGATCTATCTCTCTCACACTGAAGACAGGGTGCGCGCTTTGACTGATCTAAGCTGGCACTGAACTCGGCGGCAGGGATCCTCCATCTGCTGACTGCCCTGCGCGTCCGGGGGGATAAACTACAGATATGACGGGACCTCCTGGACAACACACGCTGCCTGCTGTCACACCCCGTGGGAAAACCGCCAGCTTGATGCCTCCTCATCCCACCCAGACTTTCCCCGAGATTTACTCAACTAATGAGATTGAACGGATGGAGACGCGCGCCGTCATCGATAAAACACGAACGAGCAACGCGAGGAGACTGTTTGTTTGGGGGGGTTAGAGAAGCGCAATGAAAGCGGAAAACATAAACGAGTGTTTTCTTTTCAATTCAGACTGTTTTTTCCGCCTCCGAGCCTCTCAAAACAGTTGTTAGGCTACTGTAAAATTAAAATTCCCACCGCGTAAAAAGCGAGTGATAAAAGGACTTAATCATCGCCACTGTCAAAACAAAACATACATTTGAGTGTTTGTCTGTTTGCTTCTGCCCTGCTTAAGAAATAACCATCTATGGCACAGTTTTTAAACGTTGAAATGAATTAAATGGGTCTATAAAGAGAGCTTCGCATCTCAATGACCAGCCATTATAAGTTTGCATTCATGTAAACAGTTCAGTTTACCGAGAATCTCACCTCCAAATCCACGCGTCCTTCTTCGCTTTCCAGAGCTCCAGAGATGAAACGAGGTCAAATGTGATGGTTGTAAGTCTGCGCGAATGAAAAAACTGTCGGACCTGTAGATCTGCTCCGAATCCAGGAAAAAAAAAAACAACGAGCTTCAAGCGTCGGCTAATAAATTCCAGAGACCCCCAAACTGCTGCCCTAATCTCGCGTCCCTCTTGCGCGCGGCTGGTAGCGCAGAGCCTTTCTACAGTTCAGCTCTGAGGGAGGGACACTCTCTGAACAACTTCAACGCCCAGTTTACTTCTTTCACTCCACTTGCGTTCTGCTGCTGTTAATCAATGGATATGCTATTAGAAATGATATATTGCGTTGGTACATTCAAGGATTGTGTCTCTAACTCCTCCCAGAACACCAATTTAGCGCTTTGCTCTTTCAATTCGTGGGCGGAGATTTAATGGTCAAATTGTTTTTACTTCCCTGGCCCCCCTCAACACCACCACAGATGGCGAGTCAGATAAGAAAAGTAGCACGATCCCTTTGTCTACATGCGCTCAAAGGTCGTGACTCTGACATTCCCTGTGGCATACATGATATCCCACCGCAATTCACATCTAGACCACAAGCTCTGTCATAACAGAACCATCTAAAGCACGCGCATGCCATGAGGGAAGGCTGGAAGGTATTTATATTTATATATACAGTGTTGGGGAGTAACGAAATACAAGTAACTTAGTTACGTATTTAAAATACAAAATTTGAGTCACTGTGTTTCATTACAGTTACATTTTAAATGGGTGGTAATCAGATTACAGTTACATCTGAAAAGTGTTTTAGATTACCAAAGTGATTACTTTGAATTTTAATGTCATTTAAACAGCGATTGGTGATTCTCTGACTCTGACAGTCTGAAAAAGCGGAGTTAAGTTTCATCAACATTTTAATACTTTTAAGAGGGATCATAAAAATGTTGTTATTTTTATTTAGTACTGTCCGGAACAAGACAAAATGACTGAATTTATAAAAAAAAATTGCCCAATTGTCAACTTAACTGTCCTGTCATGACCTGATGATCCACGACTGTTTTCATGTTTTGTGAGTCATTTTATAATTCACTCGTCACTGCAACTTTTTCTCACAATTTGTTTTTTTCCCCTCACAATTGTGAGTTTGCATTTCACAATTCTGACTTTTTTTTTCTCTCAGAATTGCGAGATTTAAACTCACAATTGCAAGTTATAAAGTCAGAATTGGGAGATATGAACTTGCAATACTGACTTTTTTTCTTGAAATTGTGAATTTAGTATGTGAGTTTATATCTCATAATTATGACTTTTCTCAATATTGTGAGTTTATATCTCATAATTATGACTTTATAACTCACAATTGCAACTTTATATCACATAATTCTGAGGGAAAAAGTCAGAATTGTGAGATAAAAACTTGCAATTACCTTTTTTGTGTTTGTTCCACACTTATTAGTATTGCAAAGTATTCTGAAGTATTTAGATTAAGTTACTAAACTTGAGTAATGTAACGAAATACGTTACAAATTACTTTTTAAAGCATGTATTTTGTAATCTGTAGTGAAATACATTTTAAAAGTAACCTACCCAGCCCTGTATATATATATATATATATATATATATATATATATATAAATAAAGGGATAGTTCCCACAAGAATATGTCACCCTCATGTTCCAAACCCATAACTTTCATTCATCTTCGGAACACATTTATATTTTTAATGAAATCGGAGACATGTCTCTCCATCGAGAGTTTAAGGAACCACCACTTGTAAAACTAACCCATATAAATCAGGTGGTTTAATCCTAATTTTATGAAGAGATTCAATCGCTTTATGATGAACAGACTGAATTTAAGCTTTCTTCTTTCTTTTGTTGTTTTGTTTCATAATTGTTGAAAAAATGTAGCTTGTTTCATGTCATGTTCCAACTTGTCATGTTGTCACAAAAGGTCAGCGTATGTTAAAGGATTAGTTCACTTTAAAATGAAAATCACCCCAAGCTTTACTCACCCTCAAGCCATCCTCGGTGTATTTGACTTTCTTCCTTCTGATGAACACAATCTGAGTTATACTAATAAATATCCAGACGCATCAAAGCTTTATAATGGCAGTGAACGGGACCAACGACTTTGAAGCTGAAGAAAGTGCCTCCATCCATCATAAACGTACTCCACACTACTCCGGGGGTTAAAAAAGGCCTACGGAAGTGAAGCAATTCATTTGTGTGAAAAAAATATCCATATTTAACAAGTTATAATGTAAAATATCTAGCTTTCGCCAGACCGTCTTCTGCATTCAACTTAAGAAAAAGTGTAATTGAGGCGATGTTGAATACGGAAGGCAGTCTGGAAGAAGCTATTTTACTTTATAACTTGTTAAATATGGATATTTTTCTCAGACAAACGCATCGCTTCACTTCAGAAGGCCTTTATTAACCCCCGGAGCAGTGTGGAGTACGTTTATGAAGGATGGATGTACTTTCTTGAGCTTCATCCTCGTTGGTCCCTAGGATATTTATTAATATATCTCCAATTGTGTTCTTTGGAAAGAAGAAAGTTTTATACAACTAGGATGGCTTGAAGTGAGTAAAACTTGGATGTAATATTCATTTTAAAGATTACTGATCCTTTAATCTACCTGGATATTTTTTGTCGATGCATGTTCATTTAAAAAAAAGAGATTTGCATTGCACAACAATCTTTTTGGAATTTTTATTTTTACGAAATTGACTTGGGAATTAATTATTAACTAGGAAATAATTTGAGTAAAAGACCTGGCCTAACATATATGAGTAATCTGACAATCTTTGGAACAGCACAATTTCTTTAAAGTGAAGAGTGTCTCTTAAAGTCGGTGTTGTTTAACTATATTGGTGCTGTCACATGTGACAGTCCATCTCTGAGCATGAGGAGACGCCTCTTTGTGTGTGTGCATGTGTCTTCTGCATGTAATTGAAATGTCAGCTCTCTCCTGGTGTGATTTGAGCAGCTCAAGCAGGGAGGGGGTCTTGCATGGCTGGTGGGGGTGAGCAGTAAGGGTACTTCAGGGTCGTTTGTGATTTTTTTAAGAAATGAGACACTCCACCACACAGCCGTGCCTAGAAAGGGCTAATTCACCTCAACATGAAGATGAGTAAGACAGAAACTTCACGCGGTTCCTGAATGACTCACTATCTTCTGTGGATCACAAAAGGTGACTTTTTTGAACAGCCTGGTCACTAGTTTCAGAAAGTGAATCAAGATTGTCAAGCTCAAACCATAAACAATTCACTGAAGTGGTCCATGTGACTCATATTCTATAGTCTTCTGGAGCCAATAGTGACTGTGTGAGAAACAAACTAAAATTAAAATATTATTTGATGGATATTTTCAGTAGCTCTAGGAACGTTTGAGAGGAATGAATAGAATCTTTGAGTTAGTTCTTTTCAGTGAATCAGTTGATTCAGTTCACAAAGCAGTCTGAATGATTCTTTCTCAATCATGGGCTACTTTGATCATTTTAAGTGTTTGAAAGACACAATTTGACGTTACCAAAATTTGTATTTCAAATACAAATACAAACTAAGAGCTGAAGGCTTTTTTGTACTGTGTTCATTGCAATTTTACATGCAAAATTATTATTCACAGCTAAAAGATCCCATCTGTCACCACCCCGATTGCACGCTAGCACAAAACAATGTGCAACATGGTCACGATATGTACATACTGACAGGAAACCAGACCACCCCTGTAGCTCACCCCATACTCCATACTCTCTCCTCACTCCAGGCAGCCTCATTCTGTCAGGGGCCATCAGACAATGTACAAGGACAAGCATGCATCATGCTTTGTTGTCCCAAAATGCCTAGCAATGGATGTACAATACAAAAAGAGAACAAAATGTGTTTAAGGTTTTCTTTAGAAGTCTTTTCAAAGAGATGTCATGGCCCTTTTAGCTGGCAGTTCTGCCATTGAAAGATTTCAACTTGACCTTTTTATTTTCTTAATGCATGCTCTTGGAGTTATTGTGAAGTATTTGGTGGTGCATGCTATTCCAAATGAAAGAAATTTGTTGTTTAATCAAAATTTAAATGCGCTCTCTTCCTCTCAAAGGACAGTAGAGCAAGCAAGTTTCTTTTTTCTTTGACTTCAAGTACTTTGAAGAAGGAAGAAGGAATTTTATTCCTGAATGCTTCCAGAGCATTTGAGAAAACAATGAGATTCATTGAATTTTTTTGTACATTAAAATATAGTTTAGTAAAAACTACACTTCCAGAATGGGGTTTCCACACTAATTTCGTACCGGAGGAACGTTTTAATGATTCCTTTAACTGTTGGTGCGTTCGCACAAGAGCTGTATGATTCTGGATAAAATGAGAATCATGATATTTTTATTTTATTTATTTCAAATAGAGATCATGATTCTGAATATAAACAAAATAACATGAAAAAATGAAAATTGTGTCATTAATTCCTCTCCCTCATGTCGTTCTACACCTGTAAGATCTTCGTTCATCTTCAGAACACAAATGAAGATATTTTTGATGAAATCAGATGGTTCAGTGAGTCTCTATTGACAGAAAGATAATGAACACTTTCAGATGCTCAGAAAGACACTAAAACATATTTAAAACAGTTCATGTGGTTCAACCTTAATATTATAAAGCGACGAGAATATTTTTTGTGCGCCAAAAACACAAAATAACGACTTTTTAACAATATCTAGTGATGGGTGATCTCAAAACACTGCTTCATGAAGCTTTACGAATCTTTTGTTTCGAATCAGTGATTCAGAGCTCCAAAGTCATGTGATTTCAGTAAACGAGGCTTTGTTACATCATAAGTGATTCGCAATTTCAATAGTTCACGTGACTTTGGCAGTTTGATACACGAACCGAATCACTGATTCAAGCTGATGAACCATCGGATTTCATCAAAAATATCATAATTTGTGTTCAGAAGATGAACGAAGGTCTTACGGGTGTAGAACGACATGAGGGGGAGAAATTAAAGACACAATTTTCATTTTTGGGTGAACTCACCATTTAATTGCTGAAAAAAGTATAATTAATTTGAATGAATTTTTTTTTTTTTTTTTTAAAAGTGGGTTGAATTGATTCAATGACTCATTAATAAATACTTGTTTCATTACTGGATGAATGACTGTTTTTGAACAAATCTTTTGAAAGAATGATTCAATGACAAATACATTTTCTAACAGTCACTTGTCGCCACCTAGTGTCGTAAGATGTAATTAAACAATCGTTATTTGACGTGTTTCAAAAGGTAGTTTGCTCTATTTTGATCGCTATCGTAGACATCAGCGTTTACATCCTAATTTTAAACTTTTATCTCAGTACTTCTGGGATAATTTGTAACAGAAATAACTTCTGTGTCAAAACTGCTCTCTCTGGCTCTGGCAGCACAAACACACATTTGAATGTTCCGGTATGATTTTGTCAAAGGTTTAATAGACACGGGTGAATCGCTGTCATTGATAAAATAAGATCGCGTGGGCGTTTGAATCGAGATCGTGATCTTTTACGATTAATCGTGCAGCTCTGGTTCGCACCACATGAACTGAGAACTATTATATGGACGTTTTTTGGGGGGACAAAATTAGCTTCAGAGTAGAGTTTAACACATCACAAAAGAAACTACCAGTGACGTAAGCGTCAGTTGATTGGACAAACACATGCTATTCTAAACACCCGCCATTTTAAAAAAAGCTGTGTAAAAACAGTATTACAGTGTCTGAAGAACGCTAAAATTGTAAGCAAGAGCGAGAATTAATCAATTTACAAATATACAAGATCATTGAGCCTACAATATTCAGATTTTCTTATTAGCTATTACTTGAACATAATTATTCAAGAGACCTTACTGTACCTCTCACAGAATATCCACTAATGCTCTCAAATACCTGTATCCTACATTCTGTTTAATAGGAGAGCTAGCTTTGCCCATCTGATTGAGATGGATTTGCCCACTGTTGATGATTGCTGCTTGAAGAGCACTACAAATAACTCTTCTTTTGGAGCGGAGTGCTTATGTTTACCTGTTTCTTAGCAACCGTGTTCAGAACAGCACGGGGAATGAGACTGCTTTTGGACAGAATCATGTTATTGTTACCGTTAATAAAAAAAGAAGAAGTTGGTTTATGGTTGGAGTGTTTATGTTTACTATAGCCTATTATTTGTTCACAGACATGATGTGTGTTGAATATAGATATAAAATTGCTGCTTAGGAAAAAACACTTCTGGTCTAGGATCAGTTTCACTATGCCAAACACAAACTTTAATTGCAGTGAGATGGGAAAAATGATCAGTTATAACCACCCATATCCACATATCTACATGGAGCATTTACTCAATTTACTCAACATCAAAACCTGAATGAGTTTCTCTCTTCTGTGGAACATAAAAGAATATATTTTGAAGAATGTTGGTAACCAATATTTTTGGTCCTTATTGTTACTGTTGCTATGTCCGACAAGCCATGCACGCCACACATCTTGTTCTCACGCAGTGAAAAATACATCGCGGAGCAAAGAGGACACTGACAACACGTCGACAGACATATGAAACAGTTTCATATTTAATATATCGTAATTTTTTAAAGAGGTTTAAACAATAAATAGCGTCTAGTGTGTCTTTAATGTGTCGTGACAGATCGCTGTAGCTCCTCGTGAACCGATCATCTCTTCATACTAGTTCATTTATAGCATTAAATAAACATGAATGAACATCAGAAGGAATGTTGTTTCAAGCGCGGAGAGACGTGAGGACACACAACTTTTCAAGTTCACCAACGTTAATCTACTAACTGCTTTGTCGGACAAAATGGCGAATTCTGGGTTATGATTGGTCAGATCGCCTGTCAATCAAACTGTTTGCGAAGGGTCAATTGATAAAACGGAAAAGTAAAGTAGGCGTCATGTTGATTCAAGGAAAATCATGCATTCTTTTGAGTTGCTTAAATAATTATCAGTAAGTTGTGAATGCTGTCAGCGCTCCAAAATATGGTGAGTTTTGGCTCGAGATTCATTTCCGACCCTGCTTTTTACTGTACAATCAAAAAAGTACTGCTATGTGATTATCTAATAGCAAATAATTTGCCTTGAGTGGGGTGTGAAATGTGTACACTAGGAGTGACCATCAACTTGACCTTTTGTTAAAGATGCATGATGTCATATAACAGGAAATCTATCCTGAATGTGTTTTTAATAGAAACAGATCTCTGTAGTGTATGGAGGAGGAACACCACCTACATCTCCTAGACTAACTTTACCCCGCAGTTGCTTCATCCTCCATTTTGAACCTGTGATTCATCAGCTTATAAGCACTGATGGATAAGATTGATTTGACAATAAAGCTTCCAACATGTCTCATGCTATTAATTTCATCTGTTCTCACTGTCTACCAGCCCACAGTTTGGGTGAGTAATGGCAGTTTGAGACAAAGTGGGATTGAATGAGCCAGGCTGCATATCAGTTGGATGCAGACCGGAGCCTGCGGACACATCATAATTGACTGCACTGGGATCTGAGAGTCCCATAGGGAATAGAGAGCAGAATACCCACAGGACAATAGACTTCAGCATACTGTAACTTATGACAAATACTGCCTGCTAACAGCTTGTACCACGATGAACATATTTTCAGCACGGCAATTATACCGTCAAAGAGTTGAGAAGAATAAAGAGATAAGTATGTTGATATGATCTTTTTGTAGAACATAGGGGAAGAAGAATTATCAATTACGGTTTTTAAAAGTGTTAGAATGAAAGTGTCATCTTTATGACTTTCTTTCGTCTGAGAAGAGATTTGGAAGATTATTTTTTCCCCATGTATTAGGTTAAAAAACTAATTATGATTATGAGGGGGTGTCAAACTAACCCTAATTGGATTAAATACAGTGCCCTGAAATGAACGCTATGAAAAACAAACCAACTGACACAAAAAAAGAGGTAAAAAATAACAACAGATCTTTAACATTAAGTGTTCACACACATTACAAAAAATATTTTTTAAAAAACTAAAATCTTTGTGAGAGGATTAGTTCACTTTAAGATTATAATTTCCTGCTAATTTATTCATTCCCATGTCATCCAAAATGTTTATGTCTTTCTTTCTTCAGTCAAAAAGAAATGAAGGTTTTTGAGGAAGTACCGATCAAGTGTTTACAAAGCGAACGTGTAAAGACCAAGTCAAACGGCCTTGAAAAAAAACAAAAAAGAAGGTAAAACAACGATGTCGGATGATTTTGAAGTTGGAGGAGAAAATGAGATCGCCAGTTGATACCCACCACGGTATTTCCACCTTTCTAACGTGATTACATCATGCGTGGCGCATAGCAGAGCAGTGCAAGAAGAGCATTTGTGGTTAAAAAGTATATAATTTTCATTTTTTTTTTAAAATGTCCGATGGTTTCTCTAGATCAGACTCTTATTCCTCGTCTGGGATCATGTAGAGTCTTTTGAAGATGCTCTGAAACTGACATTTGACACCCGTTGAACCCCAGTGAAGTCCACTATATGGAGAAAAATCCTGGAATGTTTTCCTCAAAAACCTAAACATCATAACATAAACATCTTGGATGACATGGGGGTGAGTAAATTATCAGGAAAGTTTAATTCTGAAGTGAACTAATCCTTTAAACATAAGTGTAAAAATTGCTTTCCTGAAACACTAAAGTGCATGGCGCTAGCGACGTCAAGACCATGGGTTCGATTCCCAGAAAACTGATCATTCATGAACATGATAAAAATGTATGCCTTCAAGTTTCTTTGGATAAACGCTAGATAAGACTTTTATTCCTCATCTGGGATCATGTAGATCCTTTGAAGCTGCACTGAAACTGACATTTGGAACTTCAATCCGTTGAACCCCAGTGAAGTCCACTATGTGGTGTAAAAATAGAAATGTTGCATGCACATTTCACAACACATCAGAGTGTGGAAACTTTGCATGTTCCAAATGGACACAAAATTTCAAGAAAAAGGGTAACCAGTATTTCAGACAACCCAAAAATGGAAATAGGTCAAACTGATCCACCACATGTTGTCAATGGGGTCCAAAATGACATTGGACCCCACTGACCTCCACTGTGTGCACAAAGAAACACTAAGACATTAATAAAAAATATTATTTTTGAGAAACATTAGCAGTTTAAACGACAGGAAAGCTGCATGATGCAAAGCTCTCACACTCCTTTCAGGAAAAAAAAAACTTTTAAAACCTCCACTATCCCAATTTGTGCTCTTACATTGACTACAGCACAGATCCCTCACCTCAGCACTTTCGGCTGCTTGCCTGTAGCTCACCAACCAAATTGTCACAATATGCAGTCAGTTGCTGACAAAGGCACTTTCAGATAGACAAGTGATAGACATGCACATCATTCACACAATGACAGTTACAGAGACATGATGGGCGTAGGACAGTGAGGGGAAGTGTGAAGGGGGACTGAATAAGAAAAGCATCTCATTTAACAATGTTGCCACCCCTCCCTTTTCGGATGTCTGCATTGTGCTTCACCCTCTGTGACAGGCCAAGCGTGCCAGAAAGGCTCTATATACCTCCAGTGTTCAGTTCACAAGGGCTGTCTGGATGGTGATAGGACAAAAGTAGGGCACGGCTAGCGTGGCTCGTCCCCTTCTTAAGGGCAAGTCCACTGATTCACTGCAAGGCAACTATCAATTATTTCTGTCAGAGCAAATTCATTTTGCTTGCTTCGTCTGTATGCTTGCATTGCATTTCTATTTTTAATCCATTCGTCATAGATTTCAAGTTCAATTAAATGAACTTTCCAGACTTTTATGTGTGGTTTACTGCTCGATGTTGCCAGATGTAACGAGAATATGAGCAATCCGTCCACTTTAACTCCGATTTACACCCTGTAGTTTGCATTTAGGGCCAGGCAAGACAAAAAAGGACCGGTTATTTTCTGATTTTTCTAAGCTAGAATAGTGTTTTTGACAATGTCGTGATTTTTGGGGAGTAAGGTGTATTTCTTTTCATAATTGTCATGTTAAACTTTATACACAGTAAACGTTTCATCAGAATTCATTCTAATATGCTGATTTAAACATTTATCATTATTATCAATGATAATTTTTTTGTGTGGAAACTATGAAACAATATTCAAATGTTTGTTCTTTTGAACTTTCTATTCATCAAAGAATCCTAATTAAAAAATGGATCACGGTTTCCACAAAGATTTTCAACATTGATAATAATAAGAACTGTTACTAATTGGTTAATAATAACAATAATTGATAATAATTGAGCAAATCAGTTTATTGGAATGATTTCTGAAGGATCATGTGACACGGAAAACTGGAGTAATAATGCTGAAATAAAATACCTTTTAAATGAGTTAAAAGAAAATTGTAATCTTATTTCACAATAATACTGTTTTTACTGTATTTTCGATCAAATAAATGTAGCCTTGGTGAGCAGAAGAGACTTTCTTTTGACTATTTTATTGTGATTTTGAAGTGCTTTGGAATATTTAGTTGTTGTTTTCCTTTCATTTGATTGTGAAAAAAAGTGTCTTTTGACTGGTAGTGTGTATATATGACCCAAGGGTGAGAAAAATGTTTTTCATTAATTTAATTAATAAATTTTTTGTTAACTTTATATTAGTAATTTATTGCATTATTTATTTATTACATAATTTTAAATAATAATTGTATTACTAGTTGGGTGAACTCTATTTCTATAAATGTATAAATTTTTTTAAAGGGGTCCTTGATTATGATTTCAATTTTTTAACTTTAGTTAGTGTGTAATGTCACTGTTTGAGCATAAACAACATCTGCAAAGTTACGAAGCTCAAGTTCAAAAGGGAGATATTTTCTTTTACAGAAATCGCTGTTTAAAGACTACAACAAACGGCTGGTAGGGACTGCAACAAGCTTCTTCCCGGGTTAGTGACATCACAAACCCCAAAATTTACATAAACCCCGCCCACGGGAACACACAACAAAGGGGGCGGGGCCATATTGGGCTGCTTTAGAGAGGAGGAAGAGTTGTTTAGTAGAGTGTTGTTGATGCCGTCATTTTACGCCGGACTGCTTCACAAACGAAGGTCAATTTAACACTGGATTTGCACAAAAGATGAACATGACGACACATGCTAGTGATGAGTTGATCAACTCCACAGCAACTACATAAATTTATCCACTAACCGTTCAGAAACATCTAAAAGTTGTAACTTCTTCCTGAGTCTCTCCATCAGTGTCGACTCCGGTTTGAACAATGTAAGGATGAACACTTTCCTCATTTTGTCTGCGTGAGATTCTCCAGGTTTGTTGTTGTTGAGCTGTTAAAGCTCCGCCCTCTTCTGGAAATAGGCGTGTTTTTGCTCACAACCAAATATGGCCAAATTTGACAAGCTATAATAAATGATCTGTGGGGGATTTTGAGCTGAAACTTCAGAGACGCATTCTGGAGACTCATATTAGATCTTGTGAAAAGGGGCATAATAGGTCCCCTTTAATTAAAATTGAAGGATTTACAAATGCAGATGCACCTTTACATCCTAATAAAGCTTCACAGAGAAGCTGCTCATTTTTACTGAAAAAATGCATAAGGAGAATACATGATTATGTCTTTACTCACACCTAGTTAAAGCAGCGAAATATATTGAGGATGTTACCTTGCTATTTAATTCTTAGATACTAGCACTTCCTTAGCAACAACATCGCCAGCGGCTACATCTGGTAGAGGTGTGCACAGTTCGCTACAGCTGTCAGTGGAGGAGAGCTGTCTCACTTTTCATTACAACTCTGCACTCCTGCGCTCATCTGGGATGCACTACCCGTCTGCTTCTTCAGTCAATCAAGCATAAAGTAAATGCATTCTGTCATACGGCCAAAATATACATGGTTTTAATTGAGGGGTTTGCCTGTTTCAGCTATACCTTTAAATAAAATCAAGCATGAGGCCGTGCAATCTCATCAAACATTTTCAGTAGAATGAGGTTTACCAAAGTGCTTAGTGTGTCATAAGATGCCACCATAATGGTTTGCAGGGTCTGGGATGAACCCTTTCAGATGAACTGAAACTGTGGGATTGAGAGTTGTAAAACAAACATTGGTGCTTGACCTCACTGATGCTTTTGTGGTTGAATGGGATCAAATCCAAAGCAGCCATGATCCAACTTCTACTAAAAGAGCAAAGAGAGAACAAACTCTGTATTAATGCTCATGGTTTTGAAAGTAAAGTCGAAACAGAAGTTGCAACAGTCTTTTCTTCTCAATTGTGGCGTATATGTGAGTGAAACGGCTTCTTGAACGAAACAAAATGTAGGGCGGGACTTGATTTTGTCCATCGCGAACTGATTGGTTGAGGTTTGCTATTGGTCGATCTCATGAGAGTGACAGGATGCTCTGTCCCCTTTAAGTCAAGTCGTTTCACTTGGCGGCCATCAAGCGCAGCTCCTGTCTTTCTGAATGGGGGAAATTCTCCAAAGCTGTTCGCCAAGTTTTCGATTAAATTTCATGTTTGAAATCCCCAATGAAATCGGACAACAATTTTCTCATAAATTGTGTTTCTAAACGCTCGAATAATGACAAAAAAATGCATTTTTGTGGGACTTATTCTGCAATATTGCGTGTTGCACTTTCTTAAATTTATATAACACGAGTGCATCGTCTTTCTATATAAAAAGTCTTTGACGCTAGTAAAAGTTTTTCTCCTCATCGGAAAAGAAAAAATACTGCAATATTAATTGTCAATTTTGTTTTTGTGGTGACTTTAAATGTTCAATATATACACTTATAAAAAAGGTTCGCTCAGAAATCGCTAGTAAATTTCACAGGTAATTACAAATAAATGGCAAACTACACATTGGCTCAAACATGAAAGTTTGACACTGAAATAGTTTACAACATCGAAAAATCCTTTTTAGGGCTCAAACACACAGAGCCCTTGCTTTGAAAAATGCGAGCAGTGGAATGGAGAAAAACGCAAGGTTTCGAGACGCGTTTTAAATTTTAATTTGAGCGCCGTGTTTTTAGAGCACTGTGTCGCACGAGACTCTGCAAAATACGTGATTGCAACTATCATGGGGCCGTTCACACAACGTGTTTTTCCATTCCAGTGTGCTACTTTTCCATTGTTTTTCTATGTTAACACACGTAAACACGTGTATGACTTTGTATGGAAGGCCAAATGGGTCAAAAATGAAAAAAAAAACCTGTGGAAAAACAGGTGGGTGGTCGTGGTCGTGGCCTAGTGGTGAGGGAGTCAGGCTTGTAATCTGAAGGTTGCTGGTTCTATTCCCACGCCGGCAGGAATTGAAAGTGGGGATTGTGAATAAACAGCACTCTCTTCCACCTTCGATACCATGACTAAAGTGCCCTTGAGCGAGACACCTAACCCCTAATTGCTCCCCTTGTAAGTCACTTTGGATAAAAGCGTCTGCTAAATGATGAAAAATGAAAAATGTAAATGTAAAAACAGCGTGTATTTGACGTGTATAATTTCACGTGTTTTTGACCCAATTGGCCTTCCATACCGTTGTGCTCGCGTCTGCAGCGTCTCGCGCATGACACGGCATTCTAAAAATGGTGCGTTAGTTAAAAACAGTTTAACTTTTAAAAAACGCATTTCAAGATCTTGCGTTTTTTTCCCTATTCCACTGCCCGTATCTCACATTTCTCAAAGCAAAAACGAGTTTTTACATCAAAAAACAATGGAAAAGTAGCGCATGGGAATGGAAAAACGTGTTCTGTGTAAACGGCCCCTAAGTGAGTACTTTTTGACCATGTACTCAAATACTGTTTTGCCTACGGGAAAGTTTCGGGGGAACAGCCATGTGGATGTTAGTATAAGCAACCTGGAAAACACAAGATAACAGCAGTTAACATCAGCAAAAGACAATGGTAACAGAATGAAAACGACCCATAAAAGTACATAAACACATGTTCGTGTTTTTGAGATAATTCTTGCCTGCGCAGAGCAAGGAAAGCACTTGGACATGTTTTTCCTTTCCAGTTCAGACACAGCTCCAGCATTGTTAGACTGAGTTTCAGCTCAACCCCTCTTTGGCAGGCTGAAACTGATACGAGTCATTATAATAATAACAGCCTCTAAGGGGAATGCCCAAACAACATTTGTCATGCACCGAGCCAAAATAAAATTGCGAAATTTCTGTAATATGATTCATTATGGCAGCTCCTGTGTGTGGGGGATGTATGCGTGAGTGTGTTAGTGAGAGACAGAGACAGACATTTCAGCTCTCTACAGACTACCGCTTATCATCATAGACAACTCAGGCTTACGGTAAATTGCAAAGACAACGATCAATAGTTTGGAGCCGAACAAATAATTTTTTTAAAAACAACAGATGTATTGATTTTTAGAAAAGAGTAGGTGCGTCAATTAATTCCTGTGCTTGTAAGCTGCCTTCCTTCTTACCGTTCAACAACAGAAAAAATACATTATGCAATTCAGCATCATTACTCCCGGTGTCACATGATCCTTCAGAAATCTGATTTACTGCTCAAGAAACATTTCTTATTGTATTCAGTGTTGAAAACAGTGATGCTCTGTTCACACCTGGTGTCTCTTTTGTCCACTTTCAACCACTTCTGTCCTTATTTCTTTGAGGAGAGGCTCTATGGGCAGGTAAATGTATGGGCTTTTTCAGATCTTTCCATCTAATGGACGAAATAAGCTTAAATATCAACGCGAAAGGAGACTACGGAAAACACAGAGAGCGGCAGCTTTCGTTTCTGCTCTGACAGCCGCAATACCACGCTTAACGCTGTGAGTGTGTGTCTGAAATCAGGAATGGTGAGAGAACATTGTGCTTGGTACATTTTTTGCCTTCAAACCAAACTTGGGTCTTCAGCTGATGAAGTTTAAATCCCGTCTGGCTAGAGCGTTTGCCATAATGTTTACGCATTAGCTCAGTAGGTGCACTTTTGTGGCTGTTCGAACGTTTACACTTTGAAAGTAATCCGGTTTAATGTGTTTTCGAACTACCTCAGGAAGTGCTCGAAAGTGACCAGCTCAAAACTTTTCAGGTTCACACCTGTATATCGCGTTGTCCACTTGTGATCCAATCAACTTTGCTTGTGTCTCAGTATAGGTATCTCTGGATTTTAACTGATGACGCTCTCTCCTTTGGCCCTCGTGTTCAGCAATTGGTGAAATAATTGAAAGTGAAATTGTGTTTCTATTTTAGAATCAAATCCTGCCTTTCTTTCGGGGCTAAAAACAGGCCACTTTTATTTCTGTACTAGATTATGGAGATGTTATATATATGTAACGGAGGCCAGCTAGTAGTTGCTGTGCGAGTAAACCTCACTCCTCTGACCTCAAGAGATGCCTCCATTACACTAACGGATGCCTCCGTTACCCCTAAACCTGACTCCCATCCGGGTCACGGCACCAATGTAACCCCTCTACCCGGGTCCTACTCGACTCGCTCCTAGTGGGCCTCTAACCCGGGTCTTCCGGCATGGAAGTCGGACACTCTAACAAGGAGGCTAAATGCGTGTGTGAGGTTTACTCGCACAGCAACTACTAGCTGGCCTCCGTTACACTCACCCATCCGGGTCACGGCACCAATGTAACCCCTCAACCCGGGTCCTACTCGACCCGCTCCGAGTGGGCCTCTAACCCGGGTTTTCCGGCATGGGAGTCGGACGCTCTAACAAGGAGGCTAAAGGCGTGTGTGAGGTTTACTCGCACAGCAACTACTAGCTGGCCTCCGTTACACTCACCCATCCGGGTCACAGCATCAATGTAACCCCTCAACCCGGGTCCTACTCGACCCGCTCCGAGTGGGCCTCTAACCCGGGTTTTCCGGCATGGGAGTCGGACGCTCTAACAAGGAGGCTAAAGGCGTGTGTGAGGTTTACTCGCACAGCAACTACTAGCTGGCCTCCGTTACACTCACCCATCCGGGTCACGGCACCAATGTAACCAGAAACTTAGATGCAAGCTCCCTATGTATTAATTAGGCAGCATAGCAGCTAATACATGGAGCTAATGTGAGAATTGCACTTCACAGATCTCTAAAGGCCAATTACCCCTGTTGGTCAACAAACACTGACCATGTTCAATCAGTGTCTGTTGAGGCAGTGTGAACATCACAGTTATTATTCATAACATTCTAAACCCGACTGCCAACTGCGGTGTGAACGGGCAGAGACTGCTGTAGACAGGAGCTCATTTTATCAGCTTTATGAAGAGAGCATCTGTAAATGAACCCACACCTCACACCTCTAATCCGACGCTCCCGTTGAGACATCCGTCCTCTTATTAAGCTGTTTACACTGAAGAAAACACATTGTTAATTACTGCTAGCACTGACGGACACTACTGCCACGGGGCCCTGCTTAATAATTGAGGCACATTTCCCGCTCTCTTGGTGATTACAAAACACTCAAGGCTGAAAACGGGAACAAATCACGCGTACAAATGACACCAGGTGGACGAGTGTACAAATAACGACAACCCACAAATGAGGGTTGACTGACTGTATTTGTTTTATGTTGATTAAATGTAGTTTTTTTTTTTTTTTGTTCAGGCAGTTAGACATTCTTCCACTGAAGATCAAGATGCTTTTTGGATCATCTCAAATCATGCTAGAGAATATGATAAGACTTGACAAATTTGTGCAGTTCGAGTGCGTCTGCCATTAAAGGGATAGTTCACACATACAGACAGAAAAAGACAAATTTGTCATCATTTACTCACTCTCATGTTGTTCCAAACCTGTATGAGTTCTTCTGCTGAACAAGAGAAGAGCTTTTGAAGAATGTTGGTAACCAGACAGTTGACGGCACCCATTGACTGCCATAGTAGGAAAAAAAAATGGCAGTCATTGGTGTCCATCAACTGTCTGGTTACCAACATTCTTCAAAAGTTCTTCTTTTGTGTTCAACAGAAGAAAGTCAATGACAAACCCATTTGGTATCAATTACTACAATTTATAGTAAATATACAATATATTTTAAAACGCAATTTATTCCTTTGACAGCACAGCTGAATTTTCAGCGTCACATGATCCTTCAGAAATCATTCAAATATGCTGATTTGCTGCTCAAGAAAACGGTTTTATTTCATATTTTTGTGGAAGCTGATACATTTTTTTTTGCATCAACGTTTCACTTTGAAATTTGTAATGAAGCTTTTTATATTAAAATAAAATAAGCATTTTCACTTGTGTTCTCCGATTTCTTTATCCCAAACATTTGTGCACATAGTTCCTTTTGAACCAAGGATTTACAGATTCTCCCGTCTGCTGTGAACATCCTGTGATCACGTGACTACTTTAATTAATTACTACTTTAATTCATGACAGATCAAGTCCACTTAAAGCAGCAATTACTTAAAATGGAAAGTCATTCTGCTTAACTTCTAAAAAAAAAAATCCTCCTCCAATTCAAATTCATAATAGTCCATTTAAAAGAGGGAAGAGCCTATCCTATTATATAAAGTGACACACTTTTAAGTATTAAGAGAGGACTAAATGAAGAGAAAGGAGGAGAACAGGTGAAGATGAAGTGGGACGAACAGGGAAGTAAGACGAAATGCACAAGTGTTTAAGCATGCAAGACAGAAATGTGTCTGGAAACATTTGATATTTGTTCAGGATTGTTGAATTGAAATATCACGACGTTTATTCGCTGCTCTGTGGTGAGCAGATAAAGAAAGAACCCAGAAACAGAAAAGGTTAAAGAGGTTTCAGTGTAATCGTGTGTTCTGGATTGCAGACTAGAGCCTGAATGCGCAGAATATCATCAGCGTATTCAAAGTGACAAAGGCTTCACGAGAGTGGGTGTTTCTGGAAGACTGGATGAAAATAAAAGGGGTTAACAATCTCTTTAAAATATGCACACACGCTTCATCTTTCATGCATCTATACACATTGAAAAACAGATCAAAATAAAACGATATGAGCTACGAAAACCATATTAATATTTATAGTCTTCTCATAGAGGCACAGCTGTACTGTGAGCTTGTGTTTAAGAGCTATATATGTTACTGTCTTTGTCGCCATGACAACAGAGTTCACAGTCAGAGCGGGGCTATATGGCTCCTGACGCAGACCGTTCTGCTAACAAAGGAAGCAGAAATTCCATACCGCCAACATGTGTATCTTACCAAACACATGCAAGGCATGCATATTTATGATTTGTCTCAGAATACAATATTAGCGCGTATCAATCATTTATAAGAGCTAATATTGCATTCTGAGAAAAATGTTTATACATATAATCAAATACAATTCTATTTTGTATTTTTACACCAATGTTCTATTTATTAAACCCAGTATAAATTTAATCAAGTTTTTTTAGTGTAGCAACATTACAAAATAATTACTAAAGGCAGTAATAATTTAAATAACATATTTGAGTTTTATTTGTTAAAGACTATAGAAAGACGGTTCACTCCTTTGAGTGGGAGAATCTGCAACGCGCAATATGGCGCAATACGTCCCGCCTTCTAAATAAAAGAGCCAATCGCTGATTGATGAAGTCATTGCGTCACTGCAGCTCTCTTTAGAAGCTCCGGTTCCCATAGAAACCTGAGAGTCGCGCTTTTGACTGCACATGCGCATTGGTTCGTCTAGCCTATAAAGATTTTGTTGCTGATTGAAATATGTTATTAAATTGTGAGTTCGCCAAACAGTTTTTGAGATTTCAGGATTCCCCCATTCAAACAGACAGTCTTGGATGCCCAAAATAACTGCAAATATGTTCAGAATAAAAGGCATCAGACGAAAAGGCGGGGCAATTCACTCCCTTCTAAGTCCGTTTCGTCTGATGCCTTTATGTTTGATGCCTTTCAGTCCGACGCAGTTTTGTCTGAGTCCGTTTCGTCTGATGCCTTTCGGTCCGACGCAGTTTTGTCCGAGTCCGTTTTGTCTGATGCCTTTATGTTTG